>CM059572.1:41394231-41944188 GCA_030386875.1 Morinoia aosen
CAGCGATATCATTTATGGCAACAAGGAAACACACGCAGCTGAGGATACTTCCCTGAGGGACTCCTCCTCGGAGGCTCTTGGTTGACGAGTGGACATTCTGGAGACGGACTCTAATTTTTCTATTATTCATGAAATTGTGTAGGAAAGCAAGAAGGTGCCCATGTATACCATATTTCTGAAGTTTCAGTAGGATTCCGTATGTCCATGCGGTGTCATATGCTTTCTGTAGGTCAAAGAAGACGGCAACAAGGTGATTCTTTGAAGTAATACTCGAAGCGATGTGTGATGACAGCGTCACCAAATGTTCGGTGGTACTTCGGTTCTTCCGGAAGCCAGATTGGATATTTACTATTTTCCTAGTCGATTCCAAAAACCAGACTAGTCTCCTGTTAACAATTTTTTCAAGCAGTTTGCTTAAGCATGAGGTGAGAGCAATTGGACGGTAACTATTTGGAGATGTCGGATCTTTACCAGCTTTTAAAATTGCTATTATTATTGTTAGTGACCAAGTTGCTGGGAATTCCTGCTGGGACCATATTTTGTTGAAGAGAGAGAGTACTGCAGGGAGGAAGGTTTCGTGGGCTTTTTTAATCATGCTGTACGAGATGTCATCATGGCCGGGAGCGCTATCGCTGGCTGTGCGTAAGGCAGTTTTAAGTTCTGACATGGTTAAGGGGCTATTGTATGCTTCATTGTCTCCCCCCAACCGCAGAGGTCTTCCTTCCCACCTTTCCTTATATCGCGTGAAGGATGCGTCGACGGTTGCGTTATCACTCACTGATGAGAAGTGTTCCGCCAGCATCTCCGCAGCTTCCAGCAATGTTTCAGTCAGGTTGTTCGTACGGGGATCTCTCAACTTTGGGGTAGGAGTCAATTTAAATTTTCCGGACAGCTTTTGGACTTTTTTCCATACTAAGTTTAAGCTGGTTTTGATATTTATACTACTGATGAAAGCTTTCCAGGATGATTGTTTTCTTGTCAGGAAGGTCTTCCGGCAGATTGCCTTTGCTCTATTGTATCGGATCCTGTTATACGCATTGTTACATCTTTCCAAGGCTCTTTCAGCTCGCGTACGCTCGCGCTTTGCCATTTCGCACTCAGAGTTCCACCACGGTACCGGAGGTCGCGGTAGAGAGCCGCTCTTGCGAGGTATGGATGTATCAGCAGCTTGCTGTAAGATGTTGGTCAAAGTAGCTGTGTGATCCTCAACATTCTTTCCATTCAGCTGGTCGATATCCTCACTTGACAACTGGGTCAGTCTGCTAAACAGAGTCCAATTTCCTTTGTTTAGGTCATACCGTTCATATCTGGCTTGCATATTTTGAGGATGGACAGGATCGAGATGGATAGGGTAGTGATCGCTGTCATAAAGGTTTGCATTAACATGGTATTTAAAATCCATATAGCAGTCAGGAGAGCATAGTGTTAAATCGATGACAGAGAGGGATCCCGTCTGCCTGTGAAAATGTGTAGGTTGTCCGTCGTTCATGATACAGATGTTATTTTCTCTTACTATTCTTTCCATGAGTTGTCCTTTATCATTTACCACGTTGTCATTCCATAGTTGGTTTCGAGCATTGAAGTCCCCCATTATAATATACGGGGTAGGCAGCTGGGAAATCAAATTTTCAACTTCTTGGTGTTGTATATTGATGTGCGGCAAGTAGACCGAGCATATGGTGTATGTCCGGTGCAGATTAATACGTAGTGCTACTGCTTGCAACGTGGTACGCAAGTCAATCCGGTGATGCGGTATTGTCCTGTGGATCAATATTGCAGCGCCCCGCTCGTGATCATCAGCGCGGGTCACACCAGAGGTATAGAGAGAGTACTGAGTGGGTGGTGTCACCGTTCTGTCCCGGAGCATGGTCTCTTGAAGGCAGACACATGCAGGGTGGTATAGATTGAGGAGTTGTTTAAGTTCACAGAATTTGGTTCGGTACGATTCTAAATTCCATTGAATAAATGAATCAAAATTCATTTACAAATAGAGGTACTGGTTTGTTTTCCTTCAGGTTCCGATCACTTGAATTTTTTGGCTTTCTGCTGATCTCGATGCTCGGTCTCGGCTTCTTGATGGTGGCGATGTCGTCCGCTGTTTCTTGGTTGGTGCAGTAGGCTTCGGTTTGTAGGTCATTGAGTTTCTACTGGAGTTGCCATCGTCATCGTCGCTTCCATAGCCTTGGAGGTTTGTAAGGCTGGAAGTTGCCTCCCTCCGCTTGAAAGAGTATTTGGTGAGAGAAGCCGGCGTAGGTTTTTGGCCTTTCACTGTTTTAGGGGGTTCTCCGTTTGGCTCCAGTTGTTTTCGTTGTCGGTTGTAGACTGTAGGCACCTTGGGCTTAGAGAGTGTGGCGTTATTTATTTCTTTTTGCGTCGTCCTTTTCGGTGAAATGATGGGTTGGGAGACGGCAACTGTTGGAGTTCCTGAGCTTGTACTAATTGAATCGGTGGCCTTCGATTTTACATCAGCTGTAGCTGGAGCGGATTTAGCGTTGCGAGGAGTAGAATCAGTGCACGCAGTGATTTGGTTAGGAGGTTGTTCATTGTTGTTTTTTGCCTGAACTGGCCTTATTTCTGGTTTTGCAGGTTCTTGTTCAGTGTGAGTCGGCTGTTGTGGCATATATTCCTGAGGAGCAGCAGAGTTGGGTTCTTCCGCAGGGGTACTTGTATCTCCCCTAACTACCGCGCTATACATCCGCTCATGCTCCGGATGTTTCTCCAAAACGAGGTCCATGGCTTCTGAGCGCGAGGTCTTCAATCTCTGTTGAGTGGCTAAAATTTCACTTTCAATTTGATATTTTGGGCATTGTTTATCATTTGAGTAATGAGGCTGCCCGCAATGGTAGCATCGGACGGCATTAGGACAGGAGCTTTTTTGGTGCCCTTCCTGCCCACATCGGGAGCACGTGTCTGCTTCTCTGCGGCAGTATTTTGCAACGTGGCTATAGCGTTGGCATTTAAAGCATTGTTGCGGTCTTTCTTTATATTCTTCTACAAGCTCACTGTGCCAAGATGACAATTTCACAGCTCTTGGCACCGTGTGCTTTTGGAATGTCAGGATGTATGTGTCGGTAACAACTTTCTCGCCATCTCTCCTCAGCTCTATTCGCCGCAGGTCAATCACTCCCTGGTCAGCTAGGTGGTCCTTCAGTTCTTCCATAGAACACTGTCCGAAAGTCTTGCTTCGGACTACACCACGAACAGTGTTGAGTGATCGGTGGGGCTCTATTACTACTCCCTTTCCGCCAATGCGGTCCAGTTTCATCAGCTTATCTGATTGGGTTGTACTATTTGTCTCAATGAGGAGACTGTTATACCCAGATTTTACGATTTTCTTTGGAGTACCAATTGTCTTAGTAATGTCGCGTTCTGCCAGCAACACGTTCAAATCTCTGGAGATATTGACCCCAGGGAATCGTACAGTATAATATTTGATATAGTATGGTATGGAGTTCTCGAACATTCCTTCCAGTCTCAGCATCTGACGCGCTCGCCGGTCATCTCGTCGTCTCCTCTTCACCTGTCGTCGGTTCATTGTTTTCCAGATGCTCTGTTCATCTCCGGTCGCAGCTTCCTCATCATTGTTAGGCTCTCGGGTTGTCTCAGCTTCCACTGTTTTGGCCCTCGAAGCGTCTTCGCTACATAAGTTTCTCTCATTCGTCTGATCTTTTCCATTATTTAATTCAGTCTCGGCACTCGCTCCTTGTGTGGGGTCCACACTTAGAGGAGGCAAATCGTTAGTCTGCATTAGAGCAGAGCTAGCAGTATCCATTTGAGTGTCCAGGTCGTCAGCGGCAGGTAGGGATTGATGGGTTTCCATCGCGTACTGGGGAGACCCCGGTTGGCTCCCCCTAGCACAATCGCTAGGGGGCACCTTGTAACTGCTTACAAGCTCCTCAGATGATATTGGTTTAATAATCTACATAAAAGAACAAAATAATACAAAACCCCGATGTAGGGGGGGCCGCCTGCGTTGGTTCTACCTACAACAAGCTATCAAGAATAATTAAATGAGGTCAGCCTGTTATTTTACATTAATTATCTAATGTATATCAAAGACAAGTAGGTATACTAATAGTACCACCACGTAAAGGTGCAGGTCGACTAGATACACTCTAGTAAGAATGTACCTTCTATCAAATCCTTGTCAATATTCAGCAATGTTCCCTTCACACATATAAACAAATACACTTGGTACCAGTAAACGTGGTAAAGGGAACACGTAAAATTTCCACATATACATACATATACATACATATATATATATATATATATATATATATATATATACATACATATACATACATACATATCAATAGCTCAAAGTCATATTACCCCCAGAAAACAATACTGAGTCTGGTTTAAGCGGGCTCTCCGTCCACGCATAGGTTTTTTTTCAAACGAAATAAATGTACAGGGAGCTCATGGAATCGAAACTCGTGACTTATAAGTTACCGCGCCCAGCACGCTACCGACTGCGCCACCAATCACCCAAAAGGTGATCGATGCACAACGAAAGCAATGCACATATATATATATATATATATACATACATATACATATATATATATATATATATACATACATATACATACATATATATATATATATATATATATATATACATACATATACATACATATACATACATATACATACATATATATATATATATATATATACATACATATACATACATATACATACATATACATACATATATATATATATATATATATATATACATACATATACATATGTCCAGAAATACTACCCTCACAAGATTTTGGGAAACATGTCTCGTAACTTCATATTTTTTTGCCAAAATACTTTAAGAAAATGTGTAAAAACCGTTATCACTGTTATTCTTGAGCGTGAGAATGTGGACCAAAGTTTGCACGTGTGTGTTAAGGACAATTCTTAACTGTTCGGTCGGAAAAACAAGCGGCGATTGTTTGGGGTAGAGGTATCATATGTCACGGTCTTAAGTGCGCGACCAGGCGAGCACAGGAATCGTAAACGAACGACGCACACGACGAACACATGCACAAGGCAAGCCGGGGTTTGGAAGGCGTTGGGCGGATGTGACGTAGTAACAGAGGCCCACACAATCTAAGCGAATCACCGCGCGCCAAAGGTATGACGCAAGAAGGTGTGTCTCAACACGCACCAATGAGAGTCCCAGACGTCAGAACGAGCAAGAATTCCGCCAATAAGGTTGCAGATGCTGCCTCTGTAGAATGGAAGCGTGGAGAACGATCTCGAAGGAGGGAAGCGAAAGACATATAAGGAGTACAGAGGAAGCATGGGGGAGGAATTTTTGAACACACGTGAGAGACTGCGCAAGACGTCTGAGGGGGTTCTACACAATAGGCCAGCCTCGTCGGCTGGCCTTATACCCAACTGCAACTTGAAAGTTAATAATTCGAGGCACATAAAACAACGTTGGACGTCGGAAGTCATTGGAGCACCGTCTTACAAAGGAAGCCTAATCGAAGTAAACCAGCCTCGCATCGGTGATCGTCATGGATAAAAGCGTCGGAGATTCAACCAAGAGCATTCAACATCTGTGCATCGGGGTCGAACTCACAGTCAACTTCAGCGGCAGTCGTCAACATTGCAAATGGCAAACAGTTAAGTTCGTCCACCCACAATGCGTAAGCAACACGCAAATCTACAGTGAAGTGGCTTGCCATTGAAACTCTTAAGACACTCCAGGCACCACGGCGGGCTGTGAACTCGAGTTGGAATGCCGGCGGCACGATGAGGGAGCGGCAGAGGCATCGCTGCAGCGCGGGCAAGACATCAGCCTACACCTGCAGCAAACCTAAAGCTACGACGCGGAACATCAGCAGTGAGCAACAGCATCGTCAGTGAATGTCCATCAGTGAATCATTTATTATCAAAAGTGCGAGTGTTTTTATAGTTGTGAGAGCTCTTTTAGGTGGTGATTGAAGTTCAATTTCAGATGTAGAGCAGCACACAGATAAGTGCTTTCCAAAGTATCGTGAAGAATCATCTAATTTTATAGGCAACCGATTTATTGTGTCTATTTAGTCGAGGATCCACTTCCCGTTGCATGATTCGACACCGTGTCACAATTCCAGGTTAAATCGTGATGTGTTACTCTCGCAAATATTATGATTTGTGTTACTGTGGATGCGTGAATCGTTGTCAACGAGGGAGTATTTGTAACTTGAAGGCTCGGTAAGCAGCACATTTGTATGATGTCGTGTTTAATTAAATATTGTGGCGGTAGAAACTTACGTATTTTTCATTGACGCCGCTGTGCCATTTCAAATCATTTCGTTCCCATGCCTTGTGTGTTTATCCACGTGTTCATCTCAAAAATAAATGTGTCTTAATCTTTCAAATTCTTTTATTCTCCATGTCTGGTATACAGGTGTACGCAAGCATAAAGGATAATACTATAACATGTGTGGGGGTTGGAATTCCCTCAGCGTATGGGCAAGGGGAGGGTCCTAAACCCACCCTCTTCTCTGTATCGCAACACATACATATACATACATATACATACATATATATATATATATATATATATATATATACATACATATACATACATATATATATATATATATATATATATATATATACATACATATACATACATATATATATATATATATATATATATATATATATACATACATATACATACATATATATATATATACATACATATATATATATATATATACATACATACATATATATATATATATATATATATATACATACATATATCCAAGGTAGCAAGAAATTATTAGGTCAATATTGGGTTGATAATTTTTTATTGACCTGATAATTGGAATCTTGGATTACAATAATTAGGCTAATAACAAGACAATATCGAAAAAATATATATTTATTTATGATATCAACTTGTTATTGGGACAATGTAGTAAATAGTTTTATTTCTAATATTAAACTAACAGTGTATATATATATATATATGTACGATATTCATATAAGTGGAAACTATCTCATAATAACCAAAAAATCTCGCAATTTAATAAGATTTGTTAAAATATAAATTATTATTGCCCAAATATTGGGTTGATATTGTACGCCAATAATACGGAGTAATTTGTTTAAGGAAAACACCTCAATATCAAGTCAATAGTGACACAGTAATTAGCTGATACTGTGTTAAAAATAAGTTATTATTGGGACAATATATTCTACCAATATCCACTTGATGTCAGAAAATGAGTATTGGGCCTGTAGTACCCTACCTTAGTTACCCCCTCAAACTCAGTTTTAGTCCCCTTTGTGTTCAGTAATACTAATACGTGCAAATGTAAAATTATCTAAGAGTAAAGTAGTTAACTATAAATAATGTATGTCCTGTAGAAACTTCAGAGAAGCTCGAGGTTACAACTAAGGTGGTGGCATCACTCGCCGCTGTTGAAACCGTGGAGGGAGTATATATGGAGGGAGCATAGCCGTCTGTGAAGCGAAACCAGTTTTTGAGATTTCTCCTGTGTCTGTGGTAACCAATAGCCGTCTCGCGAGTGTTGACGTCAGCACGGAAGCCAGTAACCTACCAACTACGTTAGAGTGCGCACGCGCTCGCTAAATGCTCTTCCAGCTGTTTAGTTAATCATTCAGTCGGTAATGATTAATTTGGGATTCTACGACTCCGAAAGATAATAAATTGTGGTTTCCTCACTTGAAGACACTTAATAATATCAAAATTACTAGCAAAGATACATTAAGAGTTGAAAACTATAAAGATTACAGGCCCTTGATTATAACAAAATTAGAGCGACTTGCACGCGCACCTCACCCTTTGACTTGTGGGTGAGGGTACTAATCTTGCTTTGGAAAATGAGAGCCATTGAGAGGAAGGGTTGTAGGGAAGGTGGGTGGAGCAACTTAAGCCAAGCGTCTGTGGTTGGCTCAGAATCGGGCATTCACACTGCCCGAGTGTTTCAACTTTTTGCAGCCAAATTGAGCCCGATCGGAGTGCGCTATGCTCCCTCCATATATCCTAGCTCCATGGTTGAAACTCGGTTGCTAAAGCGGGAGCAATTCCAGGTCTTACATGCCTATAGCTTACTAAGGAAAGTTCATAGCGACAGAATATTTAGGATTGGGTTAGTGAAATTATCATTTTCGGTGCCAATCATGCCATATGTTTTAGAAATATCAACCTATCAGGAATTGAGTAATAAGCCAATGTTTTTTGTAGGGAACACTTCATTATCAAGTCAATATTGACACAATACTTAGTTGATATTGGGTTGATGATAATATGTTATTGGGCCAATATATTTTTCCAATAATCAACCGAATTTTCCAAAATAAGATATTGTCCCAATGTTCAATTTGAATATCCAGTCAATATTGAGACTGTATATTGGCTCAATATTAGGTCAATAAATTTTGCTACCTGGGATATATATATATATATATATACATACATATATACATATATATATATATATATATATATACATACATATACATACATATATATATACATACATATACATACATATATATATACATACATATACATACATATATATATACATACATATACATACATATATATATACATACATATACATACATATATATATACATACATATACATACATATATATATACATACATATACATACATATACATACATATACATACATATATACATACATATATACATACATATACATATATACATACATATTACATACATATATACATACATATATATATATACATACCTATACATACATATACATACATATACATACATATATACATATATACATATACATACATATACACATATCATACATATATATATATATACATACATATACATACATTATATATATATATACATACATATACATACATATATATATATGTACATACATATACATACATATATATATATGTACATACATATACATACATATATATATATGTACATACATATACATATATATACATACATATACATACATATATATATATATATACATACATATACATACATACATATAAATACATATATATATATATATATATTTATACATACATATATATGTATATAAAACATGAAAGAATATTTATAAGCCTCATGCGTTAATCCTTTGCATCGCATGCAATATCAATTTTGATGACTGCTTGTCACCTCAGAGAATGCACTGTGTTCATCGATTTGCGCGCCTGCAAACCTGTCCCATATAAAATATTCCTTTCAATGAGATCGTTTGCTAAAATATTCACACGATTTTTACACCTATATTGCATGCGTATTTGAGCTGCTAAAGCCGTGGCCAACAGTTTACTGCAGACTTTCGGAGGCTCTTCAGTATCCAAAATATATTAATATTCAATTCCATACGCACAGGTGAAGAACTGCTTAAAAACTGCAGAAAGTTGATAACAAAATTCTGACTTTAACCTCAATCTTTATTTTCTGTAGTCTTACAAACAATGAGCAAGTGAAAAATGTTTTGGCACACTGACCTGTATTTCCCCTGCAACGTCACATGACTCTTTATCATTAACACGGTGCTTGCAATAGGACCCATCGATGGGTCGTTTTAAAACCTTTAACAATCTTTTAAAATTAATGGTATTCAATTAATGCTTTTTAATGTTTAGTATTTGAAAAGTGGAAAACAAAGCATTTTTTTTAATTGATGGTAGGCTATTCAACAGACCCAGTTAATGTTTGGTTTTTATAAAATTGCTAACAATTTTTTAACTTCAAATTTGAGTTGGGTATTGAACTTCAGTTTAACCCATTGCAGTTGACGTGTTAAACTACACCCAGATAAAACTCTGCGCTCACCTTCAGGTCCTTGAGGTCGCTGTCGTCCGCTTTGCCCTTGCCCTTCCTGGGCCGCTCTGAGCTCTTCGCCCTGCGCGGCGTGACAGCCACGGCAGACCCTCGACGGCTCACGTTCAGCGACCGACTGCACACAATGAGTCCAGCAAAATAATTAACTCTTTAATTCAAGATCAAACTGGTGATCGCTTCAAAAATTAAATTTTGCATATAGGCTAAAACTTGTAGTCATTTCAGAAAATCAGTTTTCAATTTAGGACCAAATTTGTGATTGTTTCAGAAATTCAATCATTAATTTAGCACCAAACTAGTGATCGCTGGAGAAATTAAATATCTAGCTCAGGATCAAATATGTGACAGTTTGAAAATTGTAACCCCAAGTTTCACAATTCAAAAATGAATTTTTGATTATTTTGCACGGTTCTAACCAATCCCCAGAAGTGATATTTTGAATTCTGAAACTAAGTCATGTTGATTTTTTATTATTTATCAATACGAATTCGAAATAACATTTTAGTATTCGCGGTGTGGGCAAAATTCACGTAGCAAAATATTTAGCAGCCTCTCTGTGATATTTCATACGAAGTATGCATACATTAAACCAGATTGTCACTTTTAGAATCACTGAAAGTTACCCCAACTTTGTGTTTGCTACGCAGACAGCTACCTCGAGTTTAGAACACTGGTCAGAGTAATGGGCTAAGTGCTCCACAACTTGATAAAATTCCACTCAAACTTTTATTTTTCAAACTGAATAATCGTTACAATGATCAAAATCACAATGGGTCTCATTTTCTGCATTAAAATGAAGATATTTATGATGGAAAATAGGAGAAAAGTACCTCATACTCGAGTTATCTTCAAGCAGGAACAACAAAAAACTATAAAATTTGCCCATTTTTCATTTTCAAAGAAACAGATGAAAGTAAAGTAAAACGCTTGATGAATTCATAGATTTTAAATCATAGCTACACACTACATAGTGAATTTTTGGATAACGTACATGCCATCTTTAAGCGAGCAGCATGCAGCATGATGAATCGATGAAACATATTAAAATCAGTTAACCTCATGCCCACCAGTGAAGGAATTAATTTACTAGCAGAGGAAAAATTTAAAAGTAGGTCTTAACTTTTGACTGACATACGGGACTGAGTTTACTTAAACATGATAAAACAATTCAACCATACTCATTTTTGTGAGACAATTCATTAGCAGTTGAAAATTTAAAGGTACATCTCAAAAAAAGGACCAACGTACACGCAATCGAAATCATTTAACACTTTGACCGCAACGTGCTCCACCGGTAGCCACGGAGGGGATTTTCAAAACGCTGCTGACTGACCAGTTGTAATAAGCTCAATTTTTATAAATACTTGATTAAAGCTAAATGAAGACATGATCCAGTTAATATTTGCTGCTTAGGAAATTGCTTACAACAAATAACTTTAAATATGAGTTGAACATTGAACGTCAGTTTAACCAATAGCGGTAAAAGTGTTAAATATGATAAAAGCATTCAGCAATGCCTATCACAGCGACACACAATATCAGAGGTAGAAACAACATGCTTACCTCGGTCTAGCGCGAGAATGCGCCCGGGACTGAGCCCGAGAGGGCGTCTTGGAGGCGCCTCTGGAGTACGGGATGTCGAGAGTGCCGTTGCCGCTGCGGGGCGCTGCGATGGGCTCGTACACCACCGACAGGTCCAGGTCCCCTGGCTTGTTGCGGTACATCTCGGCCGTCTTGTTGAACTGCCAGGAACACAATGTATTTAACCTTATTTATTCATAACATGTTAAAATCGGTTGGCTTTTTACGGTGTAGGTTTTACAATTTGTTGCAGAATTGACAGTGTCACAAAGTATCCGGCTTTTTTTCATTCATAACTTGTTACAATCGAGGGTTTCTGTTGCGGTTATTGAACTGATGCTATCAAAATGTCTTTGATTATCTTCGTTCATAACGAACTGAATTCAGCTTGCATTGGAACAGTTCCTACTAGTTGTTGAACTGCCAGTGTGACAATATATTCTATGGTATAAATCCACTATTTCCTGCTGAGCGGATGAGGACAGTTAAAACTTAAGGCTTTGTTAAGGCCGCAACTTAGCTTCCACAATCAAGTGGGCCAAAAAATTGAACCCTTCACAATGTACCATCACCCAAACGGACACAGGAATACTTTGATGAAATAAATTCTATTGATTCGCTCATGCGATCAGGAATGTAGCAGCGTGAAATGGACACTGGCCCACTGCGTTCACCTTTAAATCAAGATATTGTAAATGATGCAGACGTTGCGGGTGACTAAAAAACTATTTCTACTAACAAAACACAAATTTAGGTTGAAATCTTACGCATGGTATGATGTAAAATATAAAGACAATATGCTAAATTCGAAGAGGCTGATTTAGATAACGAAGTCATTTTAATTCATATTCATTGGCTAACACCTGACCTTTACTAATATGCTTTCTTAGCATCTAGACTGAGCAAATTCCGCACAGTTTTCCATCAGTAAAAACTGATGCTGCACTGGTGCTCACCCGGTCCAAGTGCTTCTTGTCAGCTCCTCCTTTGATGAGAGTATCGAAAGTCTCGCCGCCGTCGTCAGGGATAGCGGCGTAGTGCAGCGGTGTCCGCCCCATTCTGTCGGATGTGAAGACTGCGGACTGGTTTCTTTGTATTATCCAGTCGCACATTTCCACGTGGCCGAGGGCGGCAGCCTGCGCAACGAGGTCAATCTGGTCTTAAACTTATGACGCCCCTTAGAACTAGACGGGCCTTTCTCGGAAATAGCCTTAGTGAATTACATTGCTTGTAAAATTTTATATGCTTCGTCAAGTTCAATGTCGAGGGGCAGTTCCTTCCTTCTTCTGATGTCATTCACAACCAGATGCCATTGCCAGTCTAGTAACGGTAGTCATGATAATAGTGATTCGAGTACAAAGATTCTTACGAAGGGTTAACCAGTTATGGCAAAATGTATCCCGTTATTTGACGGAAATATGTACACTTCGAGCGTCGTTTCTCATTTCAACTCACAAAAAATATTTAGATGGTTCGGGGTGGACTACATTTTTTTCGGGGGAAAGAAATTATTATTATTATTATTATTATTATATAAGAAAGTTTTAGCCTCCCTTAACCACGACAAAGATGTTCCAAGAGAGGAAAAAGGAAGGCACCATTTAGAATGGAGTCGAGGGAACGTGGAATCTATGCACAAGGTGCACAGAAACAGTAAGCTAGGAAAGAAGTTCATGAAACAAGAAAAAAGTTGAAGAAGAAAGAAGAAGGTGCGGAAAAACAGGACAGCAGTGAACCGAAAAAAGATGGTCCGTAACAAAACAAAAACCTATTTTATTACAACAAAAAGGAAGCCTACCTAACCTTTAGCTCGGGCCCACACATGGTTCCTCTGGGAGCGCTAATTCCCATAGATACAATAGTTGTATCCCCCTGAGGGGTCGGGGGAAAGAAAAGACTGGCGAGTTTACGATAGTGAAAGATAAACTTAAACACAATAATTTCAACAAGTTAAAACCGAAAATTCATAAGATTTATTTTCATATACCTCTCAAGCAAAACGTGATGCGAATATTTGAACCTTTTTGCTTGTGCAGCTTTAGTCTTTTTGGATTTAATTCTTCTGAAAACACTCGACTCAGATTGTTTTAGCAGTGGATTGCCTCCAATTTGATGCAACAATCCGGTCACCTTGTGCAGAGCGTTGAGGCCGTTCTGATCCTTGGCCGCCAGCAGCTCGGGCTGGTCCGCCTTGGTCTGCAGCATCTCCATGTCTCCTGTCACGACTCCCTGGTGCACCTCCTTGATTTTGATCTGAAGGCGACGAACACAACTGGAGACTATTCATTATATTTAGTTCAATAGATGGTAATATTAATGTAAATTTACGCTAAGTGTTCTCTAGAAACGTAACGAAATGTTTTTCAGGGATCCAAAATCGGTCACGTGAGTCACGCGAAGAATCATTCATTCTTCATAATCTTTTACAGCGAACGTGGCGAACTCCAAATTTGGTCATTTTTAACTATTAAGATTAATAAATTTGAAGTGGACTCTCTTGAAAGTAGAACTATTGGAAGTGTTCTAATAACACTTACAAGGTTATAAAAAAGTTCCCAGACTAAGTTAATTGGTTGTACATCTACAGTATAACAGTGTGAAGAAACAAAAATCGTCTCTAAATTAATTTAATAACTTCTATGAAGCAAAATAGAAGTTCATTTTCAATTTGCCCTTTTTTTGCTTTGATTACTCTTTGAATTTTTTCTCCAAAACTTTAAAAAAAGACACGCAGTTTCTTTTGCAGTTTAAGAGTGGCATGGCGTTTACTTTTTTCAGAATACTATAGACGGTTTCAACTACAAATTGTGTCAGAAACGTAAAAACATTCCATTTGTAATCAGCAAATATCAGAAGCTTTTATTTCAAAAGTCTGGGGACTTTTTCTCCACCCTGCAGATTGATACACTAGATATGCGCTTACACGAAAGTTGAGCTGTTGGAAGAGTTATGAAAACACTTACACTGACGAGCTCAATGTGGGTTTGCATGAATGTTAAGGTGTTGAGTGTAAAAACATTTGAATTGACACGTTCAGTATGGGTTTACATGAAAATCGAGAAACTGAAAGTTGAGCCGGGATTCACTACACACCGGCGTGCACGCACGTTGCTCTACTGACCATCATGCGCGGGACAAGGTTCAGGAACTGGCGCACTTTGGGGATGTTGCTCGTCTCCTTCATGAGCTTCTGGCCCTGACCTTCCCACACGATGCGCTCCAGCTTCGGCAGGTCTTGGTCGTGTATCCAAATCCTGATGTTGGCACCCGTGATGTTCAGACCTGCACAATTTTGTTGCTCATGCGTGTTATAGTCCTTTAGTTTATGTATATTGCCTCAATAGATTTCAGCCGATTTTTTGCTAGTATGTCCCAGCCAGCTTGTTGCACAGCCAGGCCTTTGCTCCATAAATTCCATAAATGTCTCCAGATAAGCTTTTCTTACTTATCATTTCCCCATAAATATTTCTCAATGAAGACCACTCTCCTACTTATTTTGCTATATCTCAATTATTAATAGATTTTCATAACATTTTAAAATGCCGATCAGGTTAACAAAAAAATTCATTAATCACTTAATGCTTAACATTCAGTTTTGTAGTCAAATAATGGAATATGCTTAATCGTAAGAATCAGCAGTTGTGAACTGGGATTGAAGGGAATAGTTAACTTCTTTGCAAGAGTGAGATTCGCCCGAAGATTCTAAAAAACTTTGAAATCAAGTGAAAACTGTTGCTCTAATTTTTCCCTGATGTTCATCAGATTCTAATTAGTCATGAGGGCGTAACTGGTATTATATGCTCAAACGCATGCTGATGTAATTCATATATCGACAATACCTTGAGCAATTCATGCCTTGCAAACAATAAAAAAATGTTAAACTGCACCGATCTCTCAATTTTTGAGTGCTAAAAGTATACTGTTTCAATTTACAAACTTGTGGTTATCGATCAACACGGAGCTTCCATCCATCACATTACGACCGTCCATATAGATGGCGTTTTTTTCTTAAATTTTAATCAGCTATCATCATAGCTAGTGCATTAACCCATAAACTTTCGACTAATTAATTTCCCATGAAAATATCATTTAACCCACTGGCAACCAAGACCACCTATCGCAAAAAAGCGGTACCAATGGATAGAGAGTATCGCTACCTTCTCTCTTGGGCGGAGTGGAGACTTTCTGCCTCCGTTTGCTCGGGGTGGACTTCTTGCGGCTGCCACCGGAGTTCTTCTGCCTGTGGGTCACTTTCAGGTCCGCAGGCCGAGACATGTAGTGGGACGCCGTCTTCCCTCTGTTGTCCTTCGCCTGTAGTCATGTCATAAAATACAACTCATCTTTTCAAGACGCAAATTACAACTGGAAGTGGTGTTTGGGAAGCTGTTCTGTGGTTTTTACGCCGAGTGAACATAGAATGTGAGGTTGTCTAATTCTGCTCTGTACTAAGTAAACGACGGTTAATCTGTAAACGCCTAACACCATCACAGAACCTGTGCCCAAAAAAAAAGTTTCACTTACCACGACCTCCAAGGTTGCCTCTGCTGCATCTTAATTCACGGAGGCTTCTTCTGTGCTTTAATAAAAAAAAACGATTTGATTGGCGCGCTTTGACTGAGATTCAAGAATTTAAAAATTTTCCCTTCACAAGTTTGTGAGGTCGATACGATTCTCGAAACTAAGTTTTATGTATAGTCAAACTTTACTAATTGACTTACACAAATTTTACCACGTTATTACGAGACTATTATATAGGAGACTGTTTCTTTACCTACGGATGCGGAAATATTCAGTCCTCTTCCACTGAATATTCGCACTATCAGTTACAGTATCAGTGGGTTGGAAGAAAGGGGGCTAACTGAGAATGGACACAACTGTTATTTCAGGTACAACAGTTGCAGTTTCAGTTTCAATTCTCCCTTTAGCCTGAAGTTCGTTTTTTTACTCATAGGTTCAAATAAACTTTCATCATTGGAGTGCTGTAAATAAGAGAAATAACACTAAATATCTAGGAATATAGTGTTATAATAAATGTTACGAATAATTCATGCGCCCAAGTTTACACCTGAGCGTCGACTGATGTATTAAATAATACTGCAAACTAATCAGGTGCCCAAACAATCACTGATGCCAGAGTTTGATGAAAGAACAAATTTCATACAAAAATACACATGCTTGAAAATGCCCATGAGAGTCGCCTGATGTCAGAAACAAAATCACTAACAATACAGGGGCCTAAACATTTACCTGAGTGTCGTCTGAGGATAAAAATCACGTTGCTAACAATACAGACACTCAAACACACTCCCCTAAGCGTCGTCTGATGTAAGAAATAACGTCACTAACAATACAACCTCACACTCACCTGAGAGTCGACGCCAGGCGTATCGTTGAGAATGCTGTAGATGGCTTCAGGCGACTTGCTGGCTGCGCAGTAGTGCAGGGGTGTGCGTCCTTCCTGTGACCGAACAGCAAACGGGGTGCGTACTTCAGTATTATGCTTTAAAATCCTGATCGATAATTATGCAAATGGAACACTAAGCAATTCGTCCTTGAACAGTCGCTCCTTCACGGGCTTCTGCTTCGTAATTGCCAGCGAAGCAATTCACGCCCTTTGAACTTTTGCGAGGGGATTGATGGTCATGCAATGAAACCGCTCACTCTGAAATCATATATACGAGGCTTCTAGGTACCGTATATTTTTCAACTTTTAAAACCCTCATCATGCAACTCCTGCGAGCGCTTACCATTATAATCTCCTTACACTCGTATGTATACCAAATTTATTTCACTGGCAATAAAAAAAGGTCCATTTTGGTCCGGCACACCAAAATTACATCATTCCTATAAGTTTTGACTCCAAGCAACATCAAATTTCAAATAACTTTCACGTCTCCTCGCAGGATTTTCTTTCAAGAGTTTCACAACGTTTTTTTCAGCTTTGTAAAGATTTGAAGGGGCTCTTTGTTACGAGAGAGCCGCGGCCTTGGATGAAGGCGATAACTTCTACGTTCGATGCAGGCAATGGTGGACGCCACTCATTGACACGTGCCTGCGTGTAGACTTCGTGCATCAAATGTACGCACTTCACGAGGGCGAACGCACTCTGCACTTCACATGGAGGTTATTCAGTGAATTAGTACGTATCTAGATAGAATGATTTTAAGTTAGTTTGAACCCCATTAATTAATCACAACAAAGGGAGGTTCACAACAAAGAAAGGAAGGTAGGAGGCATCATTGAGGAACGAGATTATTGGAAAGAGGAATCTGTGCAGAAGATGGGTCTCCACATTCTACGCATAGAATCCTCAAGATTGCAAAAAGTTTACAAAAAAAGATGACAGTTAAAGAAGGAAGAGATAAATGGCAGGAAAACGACAACGGTGAACCCTTAAAAGATCGTCCATAACATAGAAAAACCTGCTCCGTTTTAAATGAGAGGAAGACTCACATAGCCTTCAGCTCGGGACCTCACATTTTTCCTGGGAATATGGCATGAGCACTAACAAGGCTAGTTACGACGAGTAGTAATACGAAAGTACAACGTAAGAAGCAGCAATACGAAATCCAAATGCCGGAACAGTAATGCAAAGACTAAATGTAAGGAAGAGTAATACGGAGGCTGATTGCGTGAAGTAGTACAAAGGTTGAAAGGCATACGAGGCAACATAAAAGCTAATAAGTGTAACAAAAATACCGAAAGTTGTGTCTAAAAATAAATTAAAATCGAGCGTAAATATATAATAGATTCAATGCACCTTAACGCTGCGAAAAGTTATTTGAAGATAAATAAAATATGAAGCTACTGACTTGAAGAAAAATTTACTTATACTATTGTTAAAAATGATATGAAGTAAAATGAGAGCAGTAGGGTTTTAGTAACACTGTAAGAACAAAAACTTAGGGATGCACAAGTTTTATTCAAAGTCATACGACAGAAAAAAGCTCAATAAATAATGACATATCAACGTAGCGACAGTAGAACGAATTACTATTATAAAACGAGCCGCGTCCGTCCGTCCGTGTGACCCCCCCTTGATTATGGTATCCATAATACGCAATTTTATTATTATTTATAAGCAATTGGCTTATTTTTACAAATAGAAATTTTCTTTGCAGCATTCACTGTTGAAATTCATCAAGTCGCTTTGATATTTTTAATTTATAATGCAAAAAGAAATGTTTTAAATTCGTTCGACCAGTAACCTAGCTTCCACTAAGTATAAAGCCCAAGATTTTGGAACTTGAGTTATTGTTTTCAAAATTATGATTTTCTTGAAAAGCTTCGAAGAGATAATAGACTACATTTCAGAATGAAATTCCGGCAAAAGAGGCCACCATGGATATAAGTGTGTCCAACCGCAAGAGAGAAGTAGCAAGACTTCGACAGCAAGAAAAACGCCGAAGACGATCGGATGAACAACGCGAAATGGCAAGACGAAGCAATGCTGCTTGCCAACGAGAAGCTAGAGCTAAATTGCCTCTTGACCGGCGTTTGGAAATTCTACGGAATGATGCAGAGCAGCACCGAGTAGCTAGAGAGAGCTTAACGCATGAAAGAAACGAGAAAATTCTTCGGCATAACGCTGTACAACATCGAGTGGCACGAGTGAATTCAACTCAAGAAAGAAGGGGTGAAATTCTTCAGATCAATGCCGGCCAGCACGTGTGCACTAGTTTCTAATGAATAATGCGCTCTATTTTTCATTAAAATGATTCATCGCTGAGTTAGATAGTCGCAGTAGTGATGCTTGTTATTTTACAAAACCATAAGATTAAGCACGAGTGTCATTTTATAGAACACGCACGTCATTTCACAGGACCATTACTCATAGGGAATAAACGAACCAACCCGACAGTATGAAACATGTTTGCCCATTTAGTTGGAAAGTATAATGCAGTCATGTTTTATTCTCATGCAATTTGTAGTATCTTCGAAATAAGTTAAAAAATGTACAGCAGTGTCGAGTAATTGTAGTAGAAACAAGAAATAATAGTGTAGTATAAAGTTTCATCGGCAAGAGATTATTATTTTCGACTTAGATTGAAAATATCACTAATCAAACATCACTCAAATCAAAAAGTAATTTTTATTTATTTCAAATTTGATACTAAATTCTTCAAAGTTAATAACGTGAAATAAGCAACACAGGGCAGCCGAAACGCGGAAAATTTGTTCACTACGTGTTAACTTCTTCGAAAAAATATGTAACGTACTCTGATTAAGAAATCTTCTTGGCGTTACTATGCGCTAAAGCATTGGTAGGCAAACTCTTTATACAACGAAAAATACTTTTTGTAAAATTAATTGCGTTAAAATTTGATATTTTTATCAGCCATTCCGTCTAAATGTTGCATTACCTTGAAACGCACCACCCGATTGAGGAACGTTTGCGTTCTTAAATTTGTCATGGTGCGCAGACGTCAGAGTCTCCCTGAATAGCTTGGCCACTGCTGTGCCGAACTGCGGACCACATTCTAGTCTATGTAACTTTTCATTGGGAGTTCGTTGATAGCTTCTGGCCATTCATTAGTTTTCTAGTTAAAATGTACATGAACTCCTACAGTAATCATCATTTTTACGAACTGCAGGCGTCAGTTGTGTAGACCAACTCAAGAACCGAAATTACTAAGGCATAACATATTTCAGTTAGCCAAAGTTTGTGAAGTATTTCCACTCGTGTTACGAAAAATGAGGATTAATATGCATAAGAGTTCGACTACAAAATGTGTTGGAAAATTTCTACGTATTCGATTTATCTTTTTTCTGGAGTCTTCTGACGGCCCAGTTGGAGACTTTGTGCTGGTCAGACTTTGCTTTGCCCAAATCTATCAGTCTGTGGGAAATTCGCTCTTTTTCTTCAACACCAAAATCAACGATGAAATGAAAAATGTGCTTTTTTCCTAACCTAAATCCACATATACGAGAGAAATATGCTCAATTTCTTTCATAACTGAACTGAGAAATCTGAGGGTAATTTGATCAACCTTTTACACACTTGAAGAGCCATAAGCATGTTACGCTTAGGTAGATTGCATCTACTTTATCTCAGATTTCTTACATGGCCCTTGCCTGAAAAGTTGTTTACTAAATCTAATGGACTGATACAGAAAAAGATGAAAAAAGATGCTAACTACATATGCGAAAACGAAGATAATGGTTCGCTTCTCGTATGGTGTTGTGAAGGGCTTAAAAAGAAGAAGTCGTAGCTCACTCGAATGTTGATACCATCAAGACATGTCTTGGCAGTTCAGTGCGTCAGTTGAAAGAAGCAGTGCGTGTCAGAAGACTTTATGAAAATCAATTTAAGGGGAGACGAAGAATTAGCACAAATAGTGTGGTTGAAGAAGTATTGCTCAGTTTCCATAAAATTCGACAAGTTGTGAGATATCCAGAACGATAAACGGGGCATAAACTTTGGTAAAGTATTGAATAAATCAAAGAACGTGTGATAACCGAGCTCGCTGACTGCAAAAAGGCTTTTTTTCTTATCACGATATAGAAAAAGTGTCGAAGTAAATACGGGTTAATCCCATGGGAGCTCTCAACCACAGTTACGCAAACAACCTGTTCTAGAAGCTAGATTATTCGATAATACTGAAAAATTTGTTTACAATGACAGGAAACAGAATAAGAATAGAGTTGCTTACTGCCTGGTTTTTAAGGATGTGAACTTGCTCCCCACAGCACAAGAAATGAAAACTTGTCTCACTCTGATTAAAGCAAATTCCTTAATTTTCACTAAACGATTATTTTCTTCATCAAATGAGAACTAAAAGCTCATTTATTTCTGTTTTCAATTTAATTAAGGTATATCTTAACTTCAAGTTAAACGCTGAAAAAACTAATACTTCAACATCATTAACATGTTACTTGCGATACGGTCCATCGATGGGTCGTGCGTAAGTTCTACGTGCTGAGAAACGACCTATCGATAGGTGGGTTGTTTGAAAAAGTTTTAGCTCTATTTTAAAATTTATGTTATTTAATGGACCCAGTAAAGGTTTAGTATTCTCAAAATTACTGTCAACTTTCGACTTTAAATTTAAGTTGAAAATTAAACTTCAGTTTAACTCATCGCGGTCAACGTGTTAATTCAAGGACAACATTGAACCTATACGCAGCTTTCAAGTGCTCCCTCGAACAAACGCCGTACTTTCTTCAACCGAGATTCACGTCTAGACCTTCAATATTTCAAAACTGAAGGTCACGGTCGCCATCAAATAGCTCCTGCTGGTCACAGCGGGAGCAGCCACATAGATTGCTGCTGTGATTGCGACGCAGCACGGGTGCTAGAAAATGTGTGGCGTGTGTGTAAAAGAAAGCCTTCTCTACATCGAGAACGTTAAAGAATTGCTCTTAAAGATTTGCGTGAAGCAGTTGTTTCTAATGGAAGGTACTTTTTATGATGTGAATGAGAATGTTATAACCTTATTAAGGGAGCGAGAAACGCTCCTCATCCAAAGCGTTCAAATAAACACTTCATTGAAGGTTTTATTTTTTAGCACATGTAAGAAATTAACTGTGGGAAATCTGCCCGAAAGTTTTATAAAGTACATTTTCAAAACCGATAAATTTCTCGCTAGCGTGAAACTCGAACTTTAAATGGTGTAAAATTTTATTTCAAATTCCAATTGCTTGTCTGTGCGAAGGCTTGCTAGTGTCGCTTGTGTACCTCAGCCTTCGACGCCGTCGACTACATTAGCTTACAATTCAACGTCTCATATGCAGGCTATTATTTTCATAAATAAACACTTCATGAATGTCTCCTAGAAATGCTGTGCGCATGCGCAAGACAAGACATAGATCTTGAGCCGTTGTGCTAAGTTCTAATTTTATTGTTAGGGGAAGGAAATATATTACATCCTCGGCGATTTCCAAAAGAGGACAACTTGTATCTTTAATTTGAGCCATGTCGCCTTACGATCCAAATACAATCTCACTTCCAACCTCAACCTCCTTTGACTGTTGAGATGACGTTACTGAGGAGATTAGTTGCAAAGGTTACCTGAAAACTCATAACTTCTTTGAATCCTTTTTTTTTTAAGTTTGAAAAGTGTTCCATATTTCTTATCTTATGTCACATTTCGAAACATTATTCAGAGGTAAATAAATGTTACAAAACTCTAATGAAAGTAGGGAAAGGTCGTGATCAAAAACGCTATGATAACGAATGAAGAGTCAATGCCAGAACACAATCGCAGTTAGTCCCGAAATTTTATTTTCCTTCAGTGACTAGTGACATTTCAATTCAATCGCTTACAATTTTTTTTCATTTACTAAACTAGCGGGGAAATAAAGTCACAATAACCAGTTGCACTTAGACAAAAAAACAAAACGTTCACTGCGAGTAATTTGATCATCAATACCTTTATCATCATAATCCTCGTTAATCTTGAATGTGCTGTAAGAAATTACCTCTTCATTGAGAATCATCAATCTCATTACCGAGAATTAACATCAAGAGCTCATTGGCTCATTAAATATCATACAAGTGAGCGCATCTCAATAATATTTGAAAATAACAGTCACTCATTAACGAAGTAATTTCGCTCCAGGCCTGCTCTGTAATTACCACGTCAACATTCAGCTCAAGTCATCGTGAAGTGACCGTAGCTCAAATCGACAATTACTCACAGCCCCCTGCGCCGAACCTGGTCATGCTGAAGCTGTCTGGCCTCTGAAGAATAATTCAGTGTACTTGCTGAAACGTGGCTGCGTTTGAAACTTGAGTAATTAATATTCTTCGTTTTGTCATTTTATTTTATTTTCCAACTTGTTAATCGTTTTATAGACTTCATTGTACCATGCTGTTTCTATGCTTAGCTTCTAATGTTGAACGTTGGATCAAGGAGACGTTCATACAAAATCACCCATTAAAAAATGTTTAACATTTTTTGGGGGGCTAATATTTTTCAATTTCAACTAAATTGGCGCAAAAAATTCATTTGGCAATTAATTTAGAACGTTTCTTTGGTCCAACTTGATTGATTGAAAATATCTCGCATTTTGAGAACTAAGGTGAAAGAACCCTAGAAATCTCTCAACATGTACCAGATACTCTCCCTACACAAAGAGTCACGAACTTGATATGATGAAAGCCTAACGGAATGATATGGTGCATAATAGATGCCGCATACTACAATAGATATTCAGTAATAAGCATATCGGGTGTGCGTTCGCACGTACTAGCTGCGTCCGTCACACACACGCACGAAGCTCCCTGTTTACTACAACACTGAACGTTACTATGGAGATCACAGCAAGAACTTCGATTCCGATGGGCAGCCTTCGGGAGCACATCAATCATCGATATCTTAAGGGACTCTTGAATCTGAGCTGGTGTGATAAATGTCATAGTTGATGGTTATGATGATGGATGCGAGAGATACTGTCTGTGCTTAATATTCTCTTTGTTTATGATGTTCTTATCATATCGAATGCGAAGTGGTGGTCGATGTGCCTCTAATATTGAGTTGTCTACACCTCAGTTACAGTCATGTAGCGCTTAACTTATTATATTTCCAAGACATTCCAATTATGTTCAATCATGTGCATGCTGGCAGTATTTTATACCAATGACCAGAATGATTTGGTTAGGCCAAAAACATGAGATTAAAAGTTTGAGGCGTCATAACCACCACAAAGGTGTTCCAAAGAAAGGAGGAATGTATTTTGTACAGAATTAGGAGAACGGGAAATCTATGCACAAGTTGCGTCTCCTCACCCTGCATGTAGACAACACGATTGAAAGAAATTCATGAAACGAGATTCAAGTTCATGAAGAAAGTAATAGATTCATAAAAAAAGAACGGCACTGAACAGGAAAAAGATGGTCCGTAACTGAATGAAAAAGCTATCCTATTTCGCCAAAAAGGACTTGCTTTACATACCTTCAGGCGGGGACAATCTTGATAAAAAAATTGAGGTGCATGCAGGTGCAGGGAATTGGTTAAATGGAACCGAGACCTTTCCAACAAAATGGCAGCCAGTGTTGCAAAGGAAACCATAAGGCTACTTAACTGAGAAAAAAATTAGGCAGCATTCAACATAGATGCTCAAACTTTAGGCGTGGTAAATGCTGAGAAATTTTACTTCCATGGGATACTCTGCTCATTGACATGCTCTTTCAAACTTCAAGCGTGGTAAATGCTGGGAAATTTTACTTCCATGGGATACTCTGATCATTGACATGCTCTTTCAAACTTTATGTGTGGTAAATGCTGAGAAATTTTACTTCTATATGAACAAGACTTGAAACATAAACAGGCTATTTCTTTTCAGTAAATCCATTCTGTTTCAAGTGTCCCTTGGCAGAATGAAATCGCCAATCATGCTACTGAGGGATTTTTTATCACGGACCCAATCTATCAGTGAAGTGGACTCACATGGATCAGGTAGTTTTTCCGTTGGTCAGTTTTCGAACCATGGGGTTAATGCAAGACACGTAGCACAACCAGGGTAAAGATATCAGCAGCAGCCCCTTAATTTGTGTAGAAAATTCGCCCGCAAACAAATTCCACAGAGTTTGAAAAATTTTAACTTGAGGCTATTTATCGTTGAGAGTTTCCACTCAGCTTTTTACATTTTAATTTTTCTACCCTCAACGAGTTTAAGTTAAAAATGGAAGTCATGTAAATGTACATAATTTTTCAGCCGCTAAATCAACGAGATATCGATACTCTTTGACACACTTCCATCTTCTTGACTCGACTTGACGCCATTATGGCTACGTCCCATGAGGAAAATTTTCCATTTTATTAACACGCCACCAAAATTAACAAGAAATGCACACCCTTCTTGTTTCGGGTGTCCTTTTCCTCGTTGTCCCATGGGTGAGTGCACTCATTATTTTGCTAACCAAGCTTGTTGATATTCGAATTAAATATTCATTTCGCATTAAACGACTCAAAATTATTCTTTCCTCGTCGATGAGACCTGTTGTAATGCGAACACATTCCCCTTTAGGGAGGTGGCTTATTCCCCACAGGCAAGGTTATACCTGACGTGACATGCTTCACGCTCGTGCTTTTGCGCCCGCTGTGACATTATGTTTACTTTCAGCGAATCGATGCCGCTCAGCACACTCGCACACCAAAGAAAGAGTATCACAGTTCTTACACTTTGGTGAAAAAGCAGCTGTAGGTTTGAGAACACCGTTTTAAAAAGCTTTACAAACTTTCTTATGTAAGAAAAATGAAAATTATTGTTTAGTATTTCAATAGCGCTGCCTGTTGATGTCTGCATGTTTACGTTTAACATCAACAGAACGATATAACGATCGCTCGGGAGCGAAAAATCGATCACTCGAGAACGAAATAGTGATCACTCGTGAACGAATTAACGACCACTCGAGAACGAAATTACGATCGCTCGAGAACGAATTAACGATCACTCGAGAACGCATTAACGATCACTCGAGAACGCATTAACGATCACTCGAGAACGCATTAACGATCACTCTAGAACGAATTAACGATCACTCGAGAATGAAATTACGATCACTCGAGAACGCATTAACGATCACTCGAGAACGAATTAACGATCACTCGAGAACGAATTAACGATCACTCGTGAACGCATTAACGATCACTCGTGAACGCATTAACGATCACTCGAGAACGCATTAACGATCACTCGAGAACGCATTAACGATCACTCGAGAATGAAATTACGATCACTCGAGAACGAATTAACGATCACTCGAGAATGAAATTACGATCACTCGAGAACGCATTAACGATCACTCGAGAACGAATTAACGATCACTCGTGAACGAATTAACGATCACTCGTGAACGCATTAACGATCACTCGTGAACGCATTAACGATCACTCGAGACCGCATTAACGATCACTCGAGAATGAAATTACGATCACTCGAGAACGAATTAACGATCACTCGAGAACGAATTAACGATCACTCGAGAATGAAATTACGATCACTCGAGAACGCATTAACGATCACTCGAGAACGAATTAACGATCACTCGAGAATGAAATTACGATCACTCGAGAACGAATTAACGATCACTGGAGAATGAAATTACGATCACTCGAAAACGAATTAACGACCACTCGAGAATGAAATTACGAGCACTCGAGAACGAATTAACGATCACTGGAGAATGAAATTACGATCACTCGAAAACGAATTAACGATCACTCGAGAATGAAATTACGAGCACTCGAGAACGAATTAACGATCACTGGAGAATGAAATTACGATCACTCGAAAACGAATTAACGACCAGTCGAGAACGAATTAACGATCACTCGAGAACGCATTAACGATCACTCGAGAACGAATTAACGATCACTCGAGAACGAATTAACGATCACTCGAGAACGAAATTACGATCACTCGAGAACGAAATTACGATCACTCGAGAACGAATTAACGACCACTTGAGAACGAAGTTACGATCACTCGAGAACGAAGTTACGATCACTCGAGAACGAAGTTACGATCACTCGAGAACGAAGTTACGATCACTCGAGAACGAATTAACGATCATTCGAGAATGAATTAACGATCACTCGAAAACGAATTAACGATCACTCGAAAACGAATTAACGATCACTCGAAAACGAATTAACGACCACTCGAGAACGAAGTTACGATCACTCGAGAACGAAGTTACGATCACTCGAGAACGAATTAACGATCATTCGAGAACGAATCAACGATCACTCGAGAACGAATCAACGATCACTAGAGAACGAATTAACGATCACTAGAGAACGAATTAACGATCACTAGAGAACGAATTAACGATCACTCGGGAACGAATTAACGATCATTCGAGAACGAAATAACGATCACTCGAGAACGAAATAACGATCACTCGAGAACGAAATAACGATCACTCGAGATTAGATTATTAGATTATAAGTTAGTTTAAGCCTCCCTAACCGCTACAAAAAAGAGCGTATCGAAGAGAGGAAGGAGGAAGGCACCATTTAGTATGGAGATAAGAGAATGAGGAATCTATGCAGAAGGGGCATAGAAACAGTAAAGTTGAGAAAGAAGTTCACGAAACAAGATTAAATTTGAAGAAGAAAGTCAGAGGTGCTGAAAAACAGGACAGTAGTGAACCGAAAAAAGGTGGTCCTTAACATAACAAAAAACATTTTATTTCAACAAAAAGAAGGCCTACCTAACTCTCAGCTCGGGCCCTCACATTTTTCCCCTGGGAGCGCTAATTCCCATAGATACAATATCTGTATCCCCCTGAGGGGACGATCACTCGAGAACGAAATAACGATCACTCGAGAACGAATTAACGATCACTCGAGAACGAATTAACGATCTCTCGAGAACGAATTAACGATCACTCGAGAACGAAATAACGATCACTCGAGAACGAAATAACGATCACTCGAGAACGAAATGACGATCACTCGAGAATGAAATAACGATCACTCGAGAATGAAATAAAGATCACTCGAGAGCGAAATAACGATCACTCGAGAGCGAAATAACGATCACTCGAGAGCGAAATAACGATCACTCGAGAGCGAAATAACGATCACTCGAGAGCGAAATAACGATCACTCGAGAGCGAAATAACGATCACTCGAGAGCGAAATAACGATCACTCGAGAGCGAAATAACGATCACTCGAGAGCGAAATAACGATCACTCGAGAGCGAAATAACGATCACTCTAAAGCTGAAAAAAATCGCTATTGTGAAGAAATAATTCCCCTGTACTGACGCATACTAATCACTCACTCGGTACGCCAAGTATCTCAAGTAAAACTAAATCCAAACTACTTTTCAAACGACGCACATTTATTAAAAAATAAGAGTGCACAAGGAAGAAAACTGTCAGTGTGAGCCTAGAGTCAAAATTTCAAAGCAGGTCTGCCAGCGCTCAAGACACCGATTGTCGGCAATCATTCTTACCCCGAGTAAACAATCCTTCCATAGTTCGTATGAGTTGCGATCAATATTTCCATACTGACATATTCTCAAAAATGCATTAATTTAAACTTCCAGCAATTTAGACTGCAATACTTCTGATACATTCCAATGGACGTCCTCGCGAGTTCGAAAAACTGAGCTTCCTAGGCAATCCGTTGATGAACCTTCCTGTTGTACATGTACAAAGCCAGACCTCACATTGCTAATTAAATTTAAACTCATTTAAACTTTTAATTACTTTCTTTATAAAACTTAGAAAAATCTAACAAGGAAAATATATTTTAATGTTTCATCGCAATCACTTATTCGACAGTTGAGATGGGTATTATGATACCTATTTATGTTCAATGTCCAAGGATCTTTATGTTGAGACATTTTATAAATCAAGAATGATTTTTGTATCATCTTTATCAGAAATAAGCTTTTTTCTCTCTATTCTGTTCACATTTTCCTTCCTATGTGTATTGAAAACAACAAATTCGTGTCTACGTCGTGACCTATTTCTTAAATTTGTTCCATTCCAAAACGAATGCATCATTGTGGACACGGTCTACGGTCTCTAGGGACAAATAGAGCAGCAAGTAGTCACGAGAAATCTGTGAAAGCTACTAGAACTTGAGCCCTGCGAGAACTATGATTTTTTCCTCAAAAATATGAAAAAACAGAGTGCATGTCAAACTATGAAAACCTAACCACCGTCTTGGTTAAGCCTTTTCAGATTGTAAAATGACAATTCAACACCGTATGGTGCATAAGTGCATATAATCATAAATTCATGGAGCTCCAGCGATGGACTCCATATTAAAAAATAGGATTAGGCGATCCATTAACAATTCAGTCCAATACTATTCCAATCACAGTCGGCTTTTCTCGTTGAGTGATATTTCAATTCATTAAATCCCCAGAATGTCCCTTAATTACTAAACTTTGATGACGTTTAGACCCCACGCTGAAACTCGTGGCTAATGAAACAACAACGCAAGAATGAGCTTCGAGTTGCATTTAATACGCAAAGTTTTAAATATGTATTTAATCCGTCATACGTTGAAGATATATTCAATACTCAATATTCTGAATACGTATTCAATAGGCCACGTTAAGTTGGAATACGAGTTTAGATTAGATTATAAGTTAGTTTAAGCCTCCCTAACCGCTACAAAAAAAGAGCGTATCGAAGAGAGGAAGAAGGAAGGCACCATTGAGTATGGAGATAAGAAAATGAGGAATCTATGCTGAAGGGGCATAGAAATAGTAAGATGAGAAAGAAGTTAATGAAATAAGATAAAAGTTGAAGAAGAGAGTGAGAGGTGCTGAAATACAGGACAGCAGTGAACCGAAAAAAGGTGGTCCTTAACATAACAAAAAAACTTTTATTTCAACAAAAAAAAGCCTACCTAACTCTTAGCTCGGGCCCTCACATTTTTCACCTGGGAGCGCTAATTCCCATAGATACAATAGTTGTATCCCCCTGAGGGGGGAATACGAGTTTAATACGTTAAGTTTCAATGAGAGTTCAATACGTGAAGTTTTCAATACGTTTTTAATACGTAAAATTTAATACGTTACAACGCAGATCACAATAGGAACTACCAGTCCCTACCAGTTGACTGAAACTACCAGTTGAGTTTTCGGAACAACAATAATACTTCAGCTGGCCTCCGTTGATGTTGAACATTTTTAGGAACGAGCGCTTTTCATGTTTTCTTGAGAATCTTATTTATAACAAGGAGTACAAACAGAGACACTCAAATACTTACAAAATATGAAAGAAGAAACTATTCCAAAAATGTCTTCGTAGACGAGTTCAATCCACAAAGGTGAAGATATATTTTCTTTAATGTTATTAAACACTAATTTTTTACAATATTTATAACAAAGCTATATTTGATTCCAAGTTCATGAATACTACTACTACTACTACTACTACTACTAAATGAAACGTGATGGAACATTTAAATAACAAATAAGAGATGAATTAGACAAGTTCCCACACGCATTTCACATTCCAACAGTTTACAGCTCTTGTTGCATAGCTCGTGAATTGTTTGATTGGAATGCAATCGGAACTCTGACAGTTTTTGATTTAACACACTTGAGTTGAATGTGAAATTACAATCGAACACAGTACGCAGAGAACTTCTCGACTGATGGAAACATTTAACCGGTAAAAAAAATTGAAAAATCCATATCACAGAGTTTGAAATTCCTTAGCCATAAAACAAACACGTCAAAAAGCGAAGAGAAGGGACCATTCATTATGGACCGTAGATAAGAGGAAATCTATGCACAAGGTGTGTTCCCACACATGATCTCCTACGCACACAAACAGCAAGTTAAGAGGGAAGAGGAAGGAAAGGCAAAGAAGAAGTGGCGATGAAATTATGGAAGCTGAAAAAAGTCAAGTGGGCACAAAAGATAGAAGTCGCGAAGGCGCGAGCCCCAAAAACATAGAGATAAGATAAACTTTGCTAACATAAGTTTATCGCCCATTCTATGCCCTTCAAAGGGAACAAACAAATCTATGCATAAATGACTACAAAATTGTAGCATTATCTACCAATCTGAAACAGATGAGCAAGTTATTCCAAGAAGACAACCAACTTAAAACAAACTCGGCACGAGCATTTCGTCTAGTCTCAATAGTGTAGGATTTAGGAAGCATTGAAACTTCGCCCCACTGGAAATGTCAATTTTCGTTATTTTCTTCACCAGTTCCTTGGTGCTTCCGCTGGTATTAACACTTTGACTGCGACTACTAAGTATTAAGTTCAACACCAAACTCAAATTTAATGTCAATTGTATTAAGCTATTTGAAAAATACTAAACATGAACTGGATCGTGCCTTCATTTAGCTTTGATTAAATATTTATGAAAATTGGTTTCGCAACTACTGGCCGGTCAGCAACATTGTGAAAATGACCTCCGTGTACCACCGGTGGCGCACCTCGCAGGTAAAGTGTTAAAGATGAACGGTAGCCAGCACACTACGAGCAAAGCCTTATTTCTAATGAATACTTCATGATACTGTCCTGTCATAATACTAAAATAACGTAAGCATTGAGGCTTTGGTAACAATGAATATAATCTAATACAATTCTCTCTTAGATCATGTTAGCAGTCAAACTGTAGTTAAAATAAATATTCCAACAAACCGCTCTATTTTAACTCTATGATCACATAAGAAATACGGAACTCTACACTACACAACCAAAGATTTTTAAATTGGTACTTGAAGCACAAACTGAAGACGCAGTACTTACTCGACAGACTAGTTTCATGTAGATATAATAATACATCCCCTCTAGAGGATTCTTGGAGAATACGACAGCATTAGCAGGGGTAAAAATATTGCATCATTTGCACGTATAGATTTCCATAGGCATGCGACAGTAAAAATGTCAAGAATATTGCATATATAGATTTTGAAAGAGACGTTGAATGAAAGGTATTGAGTATCACAGCTGCGTTAAGTTTGAGCATCTCCGTTGAATACAAAACATTGTACACCCAAAACGCGCCTCGGCATCGCTCGTATATGCTGCTTACGATATTTAGAAAATGTGTTTCTTTGTCTAACTTCTGTCGATATAGTAAGTAATTTTCACCCGTTATTGTTTGATTTTGACTAATTTTGTTAGCACTTTGTGCTAGTTTTAATTGGACGTTTTAAAGTACAAATTTTTGCGACACGTCGGTTGGCACAACCTGCGACTACTTGCAAAAGTGGCAACGTGACCAATTTAAGGACGAACGGACGAAAAATTAACAACAATGACTAAAAAAAAGAGTAACTAATTCACACGCATGAAAGAATATATTAGCCGAGTATCATGACGAGGAAGAAAAACAACAAATAAATTCCTGTACGGTCACAAATGGCTCTGGATCCGCAATACCCGCAGAATAATGCTATAATTATTTCACAATCCTTCTTTAGTTCAATGGGCTCCGACAAGCTAAAAATCGACAGTATAATAGTTTCTACGAGAATCCTAGTTTCTAGATTATCTTGATTGTACCTTTTGAAAGCAAGTTTATTTATACGGTGTTCAAAATCCCGTTTGTTCATAATTTATCTTTTAGGAAATTTGCTCGACTTCAAGCTTAGTTCCCATCTTGAAAACTAGTTGAATCTAAGTTGATTTTTCTACGTTGGTGGTATGTTATTTGTTTAGGCTTTTTCAAGAGAAATTTGCACTCAGGGAAGTTTTATTTTTTCAGCACAATAGTAATAACCCTGACGGGTCACATTTTCACCGAAAGTCGAACTCGAGTAGCACCAAGAACTGTGCATTCAGGGAAAAGTTTCGCACCATCTCGCTAGTGCGGGCTGGAAGATTTTCTGTCGTTCCAATGGTCCTGGAAGGCTTTGAGCTTGGACTGCTGGTCGATCTCTTGCTCCACCAACTGCCTGTACCTTGGCTTGCCTGACTCCAATTTAACGTTAAACTCCTCCAGCTTTGCCACGATCTCAGCCATCGTGGTATCCTTTATGATTCGTTTAGGTGAAGAAGTGTTCGAAGTTTGCGTTGAAGCGCTGCGATTCCCAGATTGGATTCCTGAATCCCCGAGCGATGTTCTCTTCAAAGACCGCCGTGTTTGAAGCCGAGAAGGCGGAGTCACTATAGTTGTACTGACAACTCCGTCAAGAATTCTATCGGATATACTTTTGGCCCAATAGCTGACGTCGTGTTCGAAAACAACTTGCTTGGTTTCTTCTGCTGCCAGTTCGTTGTGTATCTCGCGCTTGAAAACTTTGCCCAAATCAGCTTGGGCGGCAGCCAGAGTGGACCAGAGTAACCGACGACAGAACCTCTGCAAATCTGGTGGGAGGTCGTCATTAAAATGAATTCGATTTTGTTGTTCCGAAGGTTCAGGCTCATCAGCCTTATTTGCGTCTGCATTTTGAAGTTCATCTGCGCATCCTTTCAAATCAAGCCCAGTATTTTTATCCTTGGGGTAACGTTTCTTCTTCCCATCGAATACTAAATTACCAAGAGAAGCATTGATTTCAGCAACCTTTTTCGGCTTTGAGATTTTTCTCTTTGGTTTATCCTCAATTTGTGAAGTGTTCATCCTTGGTTTTCCCCCAATTCGGGAGGGATTCGCCCAGGGTCTTCCCTCGATTCGAGAAGGGTTCACTCTGGGTTTCTCTTCAATTCGAGAGGGGTTCATTCTAGATTTTTCTTCAATTTGAGAAGGCCTCACACTGCCGGTAGTTAATTTCTTTGAACGCCTCATGCGACCCTTGAAAGCTCCATCTTTGAAATTCATCGCTGCCACGGTATGTCCATCAATTGTCATTTTCGACACAGAAATCCTTTCTCTGGCACTCCGTGGCATCACTGTCGGAGTTCTCGGTCGCTCCACAACTTCTGGCGCACTCTCCGTTTCAGTCACCAAAACTGGCAGTTTCACAGCCCCACTTTTGGGTGTTTGTGGCTGAAAAAAGTCACCGTCATCAATGAGGCTTGACCGACGGACTTCCCGTTTAATAAAATCAAACACGATTTTGTTTCTTCTCTGGACGAGGTGCCGAATATTTGCTGAATTAGGGACGACAGGATACGATGTTTGAGCAACGTGACGTGGGGAAGGCTTCGTTGAGGTTTTCTTCTTTATCTTTTCTAGACCGACAAGATCCTCGACTGATCTCAGTCTGTCCTTCTTTGCTGCTTTCTTCGCGTTTGGCTTTTTTCGAATGGCTCCAGTGGCTGTGTTTTCATCGTGTGTAACTTTGGGCTCAATTGGCTGCAGTTTCTTAACGAGAGTAGGGCTTGCAATTTCGTACGTCGTACCGTTTATGTTCGTCACTCGCGGGTTATAAACTGGACTCAATTTCCGCCTGGGCAAATAACTCTTGAGAATTTCGTCATCGACCATTCTGTGGCTCGATGTCCTCATCCCTGATGCAGTTGGTGGTAAGGGCATTTTCTTCGTGAAGCTCATAATAGACGAAGAAAGATCGGAATGCTCAAACGCGCTGGGACAGGTATACTCGCTCGAGACACCAATTTGTTCATTTTTTAAGCTTATTTTTTCTTCGTTTGGATCTTTAACAGGTGACGTGTCATCCAAACGGGCAGATACTACAATACCATCATCTGAAAGATCGTCCGCGTTCTCTTCTTGTATAGCATTGCTCTGATCAAACAAGTCACTCAAAAAGTAAGAATTTTCATCAGCTTCCCAGTCAACGACGCCATCCCAAGGATCAGAGACGCTTGGCTTTGTTTGAGCATCAAGAACAGGCCACTCAGTGTTCGATGCAGAATTTATATCAGATCTCAGTCTCTCGTTGAATTCCTTTAGTTGTACACCAACGGGCCTATATTGGAGGTCTTCTGCATAGTTCCCGTGAATATCTTCAGCCATTTCAGTACACCCGAACTCATCTTCAACGGTGCAAATGTTCAGGAAATTGTCCTCGTCTGTTTCTCCAGCCAGCGTGGCAGCGCCTCCTTCGCTAATGACGTGCGCGGAGTCGGTGACTTTCTGAATGTGCTGATCCTCTCCGCCCGCGTCTCCGGTCCGCTCCTGCGGGCGAAGAGGCGGCACATCAGCACTTCTTAGTCACACCTTCACAGAGTTTAGCCTCACTCGGCTTTTTTCGTCACACATTACAGTTTTTCACCTCATTTAGCTTGTCATCCTGTACTTCGAAACTAGCATGTCCAAGCGTCACGGTTTACAGGTCTAAGACCCAAGATTGTCGCATCTAAAACCCCGAATAAGCATTTCCTAACTCAATTAAAATACTCAAATACACATATGGCATATTTTTACCCAGCAGCTGAAATATTCAAATCACTATTCGCATGTCCATACCCCAAATTGACACACCCAAACCTCACAATTGACAAGTCGAAAAACAGCGACTGGCGTACCTAACTAAGCCTCGTAAATATCTTATCCAAACTTTACAATGGGCATAACCTTACCCTGCGATTTGCATTGAGAAACCTCGTAGTTCCCATTTCGCCCCGCTTCTCAAGGCTGACTGCATCTTACATATTTACTGCATGCTATTAGTATCTAAGAACAAAATGAGTTCTCAATTGTCGATCTCTGAAGACATTTTCTTTTATGATGAGTTGGACAACTCTTCAAAATAAAATAGTCATTTTATAACTGAGCAAAACTGTACTGGAACACTGATTCGTGAGAAGTACAAATCTTTCAGGGAATCATAAATTAGAATGAGCAAAGAAAGCGGAGAATTTCACATTAGCAGCAAGACACGGCTGAGGGCACAGTTAACAAATCAATAACTCCAGGTTGTTTGCAGCAGCGCCATGGAGATTGGCCTCACAAGCGCACGTCGATGCAAAAACAACGACTTCATATAAATCGTAAACCAGTGAGTGACCATGAACTACAAATGACACACATAATTTAGATGACTTTCATTCCGAGTAATTGGTAAAGAACCAAAGTTAGCGTTGCCAGATAACGACAGTCACTTGTTTGTTGTATGAAGGAATGCATTAAGTTATGATTGGTGGTTCATATAGATTTCTGAGCCGAATTATGAATCACAGGTCGATGTTCACCGACGATGTTTGTTGGAAAGTAAAAGGTCGGCAACCACGAAGGGCACCCTTAAATAAATGTGATCAGATAGTGAGGAAAGAAATGACTCTGTAGCGGATAGTAAAATAAATGCTTAAACGCTCCACAGCGTGCGCGCGTACTCTTTTATTGGCTTAGAAAAGGAAAGTCAATTAAGGAGTAGAACTGCTCATAAAAGACAATTCTCCTCCAGAGGATCCAATTATTTTACGAACCTACTCATAGGAGAGTAGCATACTTCTATTTAAACCAAATTCGTTATCGATTTAAAACGTAATAAATATTTTGATTTTGATTTTGATTGATTCAAGTTGGTTCAACTTGAAGGGCAAATAGTTGAAACTTATTTTTGAAAGTGGATCATCAGCATTCAGATATCAGAAAAATCTCATCCCAAATTCTTTTCGTACAAAAAAAATCGACTTTCTCACCGAATTGCAAAAAATAATGTAATATACCCAAATACACAATTGAAATATTCCACATAAATATCACAAATTTGAAGTTCATAAGCTTTCATAAACTCAACCTTTATATTTAAACTAAACTATAAACTTTGGAGGCTATTGACATCCAGAAAAAAATTTTCAAGTACGCTTACTGTGATGCGTAGAAAATCTATAGCAAATCTAGAGTGGCCAAAACGCTAGTGAAGAATATAGGTAAAAAAATACATTCAAATTCAAATAAAAAAATGTATTGCTTTGCTCTACAGTACAGTTTAAACTGATCACAAGCATACATCTGAGAGTCAAGCAGAACTGTATTCAGAGAGTCTGGATTTGCGGACACTATTGGCTTATTGATCAGCGCCACACTCTTGCGAGGCGGAATGTACCTAAGTCCGGGCGATGTTATACGAAATCGCACTTGCTGTGCGCATAATTCATGCTTGGATGCGTTTCTTTTGGGTTAAAATGAGACTGAAGGATTGGATGTGACATAAAGAAGGGCAAAGCACAACAGACCGCATGAATCGTGTTTGAAAAAGAAATCAAATGGGTGAGTTTTTGAGTGACTTCACAGCCAGGCAAAGTGGTATAGCAGTTAACGAAAAACAGTCTTTGTAAGTAAAGACGATGCGTCTTTCAAACAGGTCCACACTCGTGTGTTACCCAAACGCTAAAATTATCTACTGTAAAGAAATTTAACTGGATCTTCATCTCGCAAGAAATTAATGAGCACAATACGTATATTGGAAAGCTTTACCCGCTATAGCATAACTACGTATATGTTCTCGCTGAAAAGTTTTGGGCGGTGCTAATTTGCGCTACGTTTTAAATTCAGAAATTCGAATACTGACAACAAGTTACTTAACTTCAGATTATTGCAGCATTATCACCCGAAACTAAAGAGAAAAAGAAAACTTCAGGAGAAGTCAATGTATCGAAATAAAATTAGGTCGCGTAGACTAACGATAATTTAACATAGGACCAAACTAGGACGCAAAAGGAATTCATAAATACAACTGTTGGCAGATTTAACTGCAATTACATACTCTAATAAAGCCTCTACAACGTTTGGGATGAGGTGGTGACGTGAAATTTGACTCAGAATCTCCAGATAGAGCACTCGGCTCGAGCACACAATTTACACTGGGAGTCCGAAAAACAAAAAAAAATATTGTTACTTCTAGAAGCGATACGCGCGACTTGGAAGCACCATTTCGAAATAAAATAACTTCCAATTTGTACAGTTTGTGCAAATAAAATTAAATCTAAATGCAAAAAAATCTTCGATTGGAAAATAATTCCTTACTTTTTTCTAAGAATAAGAATACGGGAAAGTGAAGAGCGGAATTCTGGTAGAAGCATTTGTGACAAATGCGTTAGTGAACAAATTAGCTGGGCTTCTACAGCGTGGACTTTTCTGAAAATGTTACTCATGGCTTTAAAGCTTAGTTTATGAGAGATAATCACCATCTAGACCCGAGAACATTGTGTTACAAGCAAATTTTGAGTCCAGGAAAGAGGAGGGCAACAAATGGTATGGATTTAAAAGATCACGAAATTAAAGCACAAAGAGTGTTTTCCCACTCTGCGCTCAGAAACAGCAAGATTAAATCAAGTTTAGGAAACAAAATAACTGTTTAAGAAGAAATGATAGGCGCTGAAAAATGAACACCTGTGAGACGAAAAGAGATGGATGAGAACAAAAAAAAAACACTATTCTATTTCAACAAACCATGGCCAATCTAACCTTCAACTAGGGATGTCTCAACTTCTCCGTGGAAGCTTTAATTTTACTAATTTTCAGAGACATGAATGATAGTTGTAGCCCATTGAGAAGATACAACTACAGAAATAAAGTGAAAACTGCAACGGAGGCAAATCGAGCAGTTGACGGAACACCGGCATTACCAATTTATTGAACTACGAAAACGGAAGGTGTAATAGAGGCAAACGAGATGGCGCAACAAACGGATGTTTGCGTACTACTGAAATTTGTTTTGAAAATGCATTACAGTAGTAGGATAAACTGAGAATGTGAGAGCAGTTAACCAAGATTTGAAGCAGTCCTGAGATAATCTTAGGTCCTGAGTAGTTACAAAATAGAAAAAGTTATCTGAAAAATAAAAACCGAGCAGAAGCATGCTCTAATATTTATGGCATCTTCATTCCGAGGCCCAATATCGTATTCTGAATTGCATATTTACCTTTTATGATCCATTGTTCAACGTCGAAGATTAACAACTTTATCTGCAACTGTTTGACGAGAGTACGCACATAATTTATGATCACTTACGTCATAAAAAAATTGATTTTCCTATCCTGTTTAGAAAAAAAACAATGTACTGCTACGAGCTCAACATTGCAAAGTATAAATGTACTCACATTGTCAGTGGGAGTGGCAGTCTCAGGGTAGTTTTGGATCAAATATTCGACCATTTCTGCGTTGCCAGACAAGACGGCCTTGTGCATCAGTCCCAAGCCCTGCGTTTGACAAGCTATTTTTATAACAGCGTCTACATTTCAGTCATCGAAGCTCTATAATCAATGTGAATAACGGAACAAAAACATCTCGGCAATGAGAATATCTATTATATAGCATCAGAATCTTGGTAAAAATATAGTTTAAGCCAATATATTTTAGGAAATTCGACTGATGAAGCTGAGAACGCATTTGAAAACAAAAAATGAAGTGCTTAATGCCTGCCAAAATGCGAGCAAATTGTTTACGAAGAAATGGCCTAATATGAAGTCAAATGAAGACGTCACAAGTTTTGAAATCTGAACCATATTATAGTGTTGCGCAAAATAACTGGTCTTTACGTTACGAACCCATGTCACTAAATAACTTGTTTCCTTAAATTTTCCATCAATTGCTCATTTTTGACAAGATTTATGTGTAACGCTCTACACTTTCGTGATGTAGCAAAACTCCTATCGGAAATACTACACAAATTCCAACTTTCTCAACACTAAACCTCCCATGAAACACTATTATTCCCTAAAGCATCAAATACACGAGAATTTCGACTCGAAAAAAGTTATGTTTGCAAGCGACCGAGTGACCAAACACTCACCTGGCTGTCCTTGGACCTGGCAATTTTCCTCCTGTCGAGCAAAGTTTTGAGGTCTCTGAGGTTGCCTCGTTCTGCAGCATCGTGAACCAGGTCGATTTTGGACTGTTGTGAAGAGAAAACACCGCATGAGGGCTTTGCATCATGCACGCAACTGGATCAAATACACCACTGCATCAAAAACACCATTAGATCAAATATACCTTGGGATCAAATGTACCATTGAATTACACACACCATTGGACCTAATAAACGGACATGAACTGCTTAACTCGTATTCTACAAATGAAATATATTGGAAAACACGCGTATTTGAATCTGAGAGGCAATGGTATTCCGTTTCCAAATATTGTGTTAGAGCATAATTATTATCCTTTAGCTGGAATTTATTTCTTTCTTGATGTTCCACAAAAAGTTTTAGAATTCTTTTGCCTCAATTTGAAGCTTTGGTATTAATTTGGTGTAAATGACTGTGAAATTCAAAAAAGATTGCTCTTCACCAGTTTTGTTTCTACGTACATCCTAATATACTCAATTTTTTTACACACTTGTAAACGAAATTTCATGAATATTCAACGAACTTTAGAATAATAAAAATTAAAATGGCAGGTTAAAAATTCAGGCTTTATGATACGACTGAAGAATATCATCACTCTAACGATGAAAGTTACTTGCAATCGCATTACAAGGATGCAAATTTTTGCAATTGGCATTTGGAAAAATGTGTTATTGCTCTCAATTATTTGAAATATTTTCATTGATGCTTAATCAGGCTCAATGCATCAATTTTTATGTTCACATTTTTATTGCACGCTTGTGAGATGCAATTCAATTGGGCAAAAATGATCCTAAATTTCAAGTATTTCCTAAATTGAAATTTTGTCTCGCAAAATTAATCTTATTTTTAGTATTATACCGTACGAATGACTTTTTAAATGAACAACTTATTTTTCTCACTTCAAAAAATTTTCTGAAAAATACCTCTGTTGAGAGCCGAATGTAATTAAATATTAGGAGTATTGTCCATAGATTAATCAAATCGAGATACTTAAAACTTGGTTTTGATATCCGTAGACTATAAATATGAGCACGTCGCCTACTATCCCTACTTAAGTATTAACTGTGACAATTTACATTGAAGTCCGTAGCACATTGACTGATAATGAACATGAATCGTGAAGGTAGAGGCATGAATTTAAAAATAAAAAATTTACAAATTACAAGTTAGACCAGATTGTACGTTAGTATAATCATTCCTGATCACAAATTTTCTCAAAAAAAGGAAGGAGAAAGGCACTATTTGGCATGAAATTAAAAAAACGAGAGACCTTTGCCCAATGTTTCTCCACACCCCCTGCGCATTGAAAATGCAAGATTGGCAGAACTTTATGTACTAGGAAATAAGTTGAAGAATAAGTTAAAGGTGCTGAAAAAAGTGCAGCAGTGAACCTAAATCGTCATAAAAACATTCATAGCAAAACGAAAAAAAAATGTTTATCTTAGTAACAACAAGGCCTACCTAACATAGTGCTCGGAACTTCGTATCTTTCTCTAGAAGCACTAAGTCTTATGTATTTAATATTTGGTTTTCCTCCAAGAAAAATGTATTTACAGCGTCGTGCAAACGGACTTCAGCAATGGCGTTCTTGCAAAAAAAATGCAAGCATATGTAAAAAAGCAGCTTCGGTTTTAAGACACAGAAGAGGAAAAAAAAGACAACTTCCGGATCCCCTGATCTTTCTAAACACGCCTTCCCACTGTATAAAACAAGGTAAATCACGTAAGCCACTTTACCGTCAGATGCTGGAAAAACCCCGTTAGACGAGAAAAGTTGCGCGAGTAAATCGTGCCTGGGTCGAAAAAAATGAGGTTCGGGACCCTGAAGGCCGCCTGATGAGAGGGTGTCCCGTGGGCGATTATTACGGGGACGGCAGCTTCAAAAGAACTCATTTTCCTGGCCACGGAGAGGTCAGGTGAGAGGAGGTAGGGGCGAGTGCGGAAGTTGCGATACTGGACTTTGGAACAATGCGGACTTTGACTGGCAAAGTAGGGTTCATTCAAAAAAAGGGAAAGTGACGTGTTGTGTCGCAGTAATTGCGTTGTGAAGAAAAATCTCATTCGAAACAAAATCTGAATGAATCTCTCACAGAAATAACGGAATGGCCAATTTATATTAATTTGTAGTTATGACTTGTATCTTAAAATATTGGAAAATGATTAGATTGTGTCTTCGGAATTTGGAAAACATATTTCATGTATTCGTTGGTTATAGGTAATATAAGAACTAAGACGACAGTTATTATGTACGTGATTTAATTCTGCTCGCTTGTAAAGCTTTAGAGCAGAAAAACGAATTCAATACGTATGTAACAATTTAGACATCTAACTTTAGCTTCACAAGGTTCCATTTAGAATATTAGATTAGATCATTAGTTAGTGTAAGCCTCCCTATCCTCAAGAAATGAGATCCAAAGAGAGGAAGGAAGAAAGCCCCATTTAATATGGGGCTAAGGAAACGTGGAATCTATGCAGAAAGGGCACAGAATCAGATGAGAAAGAAGTTCATGAAACAAGATCAATGTTGAAGAAGAAAGTAGTAGGTGCTGAAAAAACAGGACAGCAGTGAACCGAAAAAGGTGGTCCGTAACATAACAAAAAACCTATTTTATTTAAACGAAATGAAAGCCTACCTAACCTTTAGCTCGGTCCCTCACATTGTCCCCCTGAGAGCGCTAATTCCCATATAGATACAATAGTTGTATCCCCCTGAAGGGGTTCCATGCAGAATTGCTAAGACTTATGCATACTTTTTCGTGGACATTCAATCACTTCTCCTTCCAAGTCTTATTCAGCTTCTGGAGTAAGAATAAGAACATCTGATGAGATTACCTTCGAAAGCTAAATTGGAAATTTTGTTTGGTTTCCTGAAAAATTCCCCAGAGTAAAATCAATGGTTGGAATGTTATGTTCTCTACATCCATATTATTTTCAAATCTTCCTACATATAACGTAAACAATCCGCTGCTCAAATCCCTTGCTCCTCTCAAAGTAGTAATTTGGGACCTTCTGTTCAGTGCATTAAAATACGCAAACTTCACACGACACACCGCATTTGACCCCATTGACAATATACAAAATTGTGCAACGTTTCCCCGTAGTAAATAAAGAATGAACCAGTAAAAAACCCTGATACAAAGATCAGTTTTCAATTTAATTCTAGCATAACCTTCGACAATAGAAACACATCTCATGGTCCCAATGGTAAAGTTTGAGAACACAATTCGATGATAAATTATAATTGAAACGTTCAAATTCATTCGAGTTTAGAGGGTATCATAAGGACACAGTAAGGCTGGCTTAGATTGTCGTGCTCGGCAGCCCTGAGCTCAATGACCAGCCATCAAATAAAACAAAGATACTACATAAGCACTGGTTGCAAGGAGACTATGAAGTTCACTGCATGCCACTGCGCAATTCAGTGGTCTAAAATTACAGAAGAAGTCATTAAAACTTCAGAGGGACCCTTCAAGCAAGAGAGTTTTTGAAAGCTCGATATTTGAGAAGCCTCTACGCTAACAAAGGCAGGAAAAAAGGTCATAAAGAAGGCATTGGAGAGCTTGGAGTGAGGTCAGCGAGAGGGCAGGGAGAACTGGGGTTCTACGGCACTCTTGCGTGACAACATGATCCGGACTTCTCCGATAATGATTAAGAAAAATGTGCCATAAAGCCGTGAGGGAGACGTAATTGTCCCAGAAATTGTGCAGTTTCAATCCTTTACTACCCGAAGCGAATTAGGGTAATTTTCTTATCGACTATGTGGAGGCTACATCAGCGCTTAAATCAAGAAAGGTCTGGATGAAAAAGTAATCAAAATTGCACAAAAGCAATGTAATTGATGGTTGGGACCATTTAAACTCAACTTTATGGATTCCCTATATATTTCAATACGTAATCATTCGGAAAGACCACAAAAAGATGCAACTCCGCAGTAAACAACCCTCATTTTCAGGATAAATTTCCATTTATTATAAATATGGCTAATAAAAAGACCTCAATATCCCAGTCTCATGGAAGTTATAATTATTTATTTTGTAATTTTACTCCATTAAATTGAGCTATGAGGTTCAGGCGAAGTCGTATCCTTCCTGCGACCTATGTTCACCTTGGCTTTGTTTGACACTAGTCCTGACTACAATACTTTCAGGCACACGTGTGCGTCTGAAGCATTTGCTTCTGGTAGAGTAGATTAAATCATAAGCAAGTTTCAGCCTCCCTAACCACAACAAAGTATTCCAAAAAGAAAGACGATGGAAGCACTGTTTAGTATGGAGATAGGAGAACATGGATAAGATGAGACTTTCGTTTAACCCTCCCTAACCACAGCAAAAGTGTTCTAAAGAGGAGGAATATGAGAGCACTATTTAGTGTAGAGACAAGGAAACGAGAAATCTACGCACAATGTGTGTTCGCGCAAAGTTCACCCGCAAGATCTGTGGAACTGTGTTTTACCTGTGAAATATGCGCGTTTCTGATATAATAAAGCATTCACTTTCAAAATGTTTCAAGTTATAACTCAATAATACTTAAAATCATGCAGTGAGTGTACATCCTCATACATGTAACCCATGCACGTTATTCTTTATTCCAGAGTAGGATTATATTTAATTTAGTATTGTAATACCTCTAACAACCTGACAAGTAATAATTCATATAAATTTGATTTTCTTGAACTCTTGCCACTTTGCTAGAGAGTTACACACCGTCAGACATGTTCAAGTATTTAGTAGTACTATTTTGCATAGTCAGGAGTTGAGGTGCGGCTTATTACTGAGAAGCAAGGTATAATATCGTAGACGAACTCACCGGAACTCTTGAAATATGACCTGAATTTTTCATGCACGCCAATCACGCATTGCGCTGCATTCCTAAACTTGACCCGCTGACTGCGATGGATCAAACTGAATTTCAATGTACAACTCAAATTTAAAGTAAAAGTTGTTAAAAATTTTATAAATAGCAAACATTAACCGGGTAAAATAAACACCATTAATTTCCAATGATTGTTACAAGTGTTTCAAACGACCCATCGATATGTCGTTTTGCAACTGGAAAAACTCCAGCACGACCCACCGTTGGGTCAAATGGCAATGAATGTGTTAAGCAGTGTGTTTAAGTCAACAGATGAAACGAAAAATTAAGCAAAGAAATATTTTGAAAACTACAATCACATTGCTCTGTTTATTAGCAATAACTTGAATTTAAACAAATATAAATCAAGAAACATGAAACAATGTTCCAAAAAACTCCCAGATGCGAGACACACAAGTGCTGAGACAAGTAAAACTTTGTTTTGCCATAGATATTTCAGAAAACGTCTTAAATAAAATGTTCTGCATTATTTGTCTAAAATTCTTTTTTATAATTCACTTCGAATTTCTATCGAAAATTTACGAGATTATCTCACAAAATTCAAGTCAATCTCCTTAGAATTTGCATCTAACTAGATTACCGAACTGAATTTGAACCTCTCCATATTAGACGCAACGTTAACTTGCGGGAATCAACCAACTCTCAGAAAATTCGGAGCAGGTCAAGCTTGCCGCTACCACAGGTCTTGGGAAATGTCTGAATTGCTGCAAAATACCACAGAAAAGTACTTCACGTGCAGCCATGTCTCGCTAAGCTGTCATGCAACGAAATTACCTGTTCAAATAGCGGAGAATAATAGGTTCTTGTGAAGCCTTGACATTGAGGTCAAATGCGTCAAGACTCTTCAAACAGGATTGAGACTGAATCCTTGAGTAGTTTTTTTTCTCAAGTAGGGAAAATAGCTTTAGAAGAGTGCTTTATAGATTGCGGTGAAGATTTTATTTGATTGGATTATTAGTTAGTTCAAGCCTTACTATCCGCAACATAGGCGATCCAAAGAGAGGAAGGAAGAAGGCACCATTTAGTATGGAATTAAGGGAACACGGAATCTATGCAGAAAGGGCATAGAAACAGCAACATAAGAAAAAAATTCATGAAAGCAGATAGAGTTAAAGAAGACAGTAGTAGGTGCAGGAAAAACAGGACAGCAGTGAACCGAAAAAAGATGGTAAATAGCAAAACAAAAAACCTCTTCTATTAGAACAAAACAAAAGCTAACCTTCATCTTAGAACCACCTACTCTTCCTCTGGGACGCCAATTCATGTACATGCAATATATTTACACTGCATTAATTTGCTTTCTTTATTAAAAATTGAAATTAGGATCGAAAAACAAAACAGAATAATTATCGATTCTCTTTCATCAATCAAGGCTTCGCCCCAAACTTTTGAACTTGAATGCCCATTTTGCGGAGCGAAGAATCAACTTCAACGTGCGGAGCAATTATTATTGCATACTTCCCGATTGTTCGATATTGCTAGGTCAAAGGTGTAAACTTCTTCCTGCACATAAATATGAAAGAACTTTTGCGTACACAGATAACCTAGACTGTTGTGTGTAAATATAAATAAACGAGAGAAAAAGTGAAAAAAATACTGAATAGTTACTGTTTTAAAGTTTTGATAGAAGAATTTATCGTATAAAATTACTATTTTTTATGTCCTTAATTAAAGGTGCGTGGAATACTGCGACAAAATAATACAAATTTTTCCATATTTTCGGGTATGAAGTGTGTAATCTTTTATTTCCACAAAATCATTAGGGAAAGCAATAATGAAGGCGCCTACAAGATCTCAATGTTTGACAGCACTGGTGGGGATCACAAGCTCGGGGATCGAAGCCATAGACTTTCAGCTAAAACTTTACCAAAACAATGCACCTGAAAATACTTTATCCCGTTAACTTAGATTGCAATGCTAAATATACCGAGAAAATTATTTCGCTCTTCCACAAACTCTAACGCATTAACACGAAAGTCAATAAAGCGATTCAAATCCATGACGGTAAGCAGACGCATCTCGCATTCATGAAGTCTTTGCCTGCATCGAGTGTCCACGCGTCTCGCGTGGAGGGGGAGCTTGGAGACCATTATTGCATCTATAAGACTTGGAGCTACCAGGGAAAGCTACAAGGCTCCGAGCAGAATGTTAGTTATGCCTTGTTGGTGAGGTCGAATGTTGTGTATCGTCCCCAAGACGAGGTGTTCCAGCGCTCAATTCAGGAAAGAATTTCACTTGCAACGATAAAAACTCATTTTAGAGAAGAACTTGTGGCTAACAAAAGCATTTCAAATTTAGCGTCGTTAACATTGCGAACCTCAGGGCAGCATGAAATTCTCAGTGAAATTATTTAAATGCTTTAAGAAGCAAATAACCAAAAAAAGCGATTTTAAACGCAAATAAACGGGCTAAAATAATCAACTACAAGTTAACTTTCTCGAAAAACACAGGCGTTATGCAACTACTAAGATTTCAACACTGATCTTCACTAGATTTTCTAAAAAAAATAATATCTCTTAGTATCTGTTTTTCGTCACGCTCTTGTAAGAAGCAGGAACGACTTCATCACGCCCCAGTTGACAAATTAGGATTCAATCTAGCCAAACGACGAAAGAATAGAGGTAGCTGGACTCAGGCAATTGTTCATCGAAGGTTGGATTGCACACTCCTGGAGCGCCTTCATTAAGCTACAAATGATAAATTAATGTTCAATTTGGACCCATGGCGGAAGAATGAAGGTATCTAGACTCAGTCAATTGTTCAGTGAATGTTGATTTGACCAAGCAGTCCGGAATGATCTGGAGCATCGATCGGACAAATGCTCATTAAGGTCATCAGTACACACCTCGGTGCACGTCATAATCCCCATCGTTCGCACGTCTGTCTGGGTCACCTATACTCTAACTCGAAAGAGAAAGTAACTCCTGAGTGTTATTCCAAACACTGAACTCAAAAGTTCTTCGGTGAAAACTGTTTTGTCGATCTGTAAACAAACACGGGCCTGTTCACACCTACTAACACAGTAAAAGAACTTCACGGTGTTATTCCCGGAAGGTAAAGAAACTTTAGGGTGCTATTCCCAGAAAGTAAAGAAACTTGAGGGTGCTATTCCCAGAAAGTAAAGAAACTTGAGGGTGCTATTCCCAGAAGGTAAAGAAACTTGAGGGTGCTATTCCCAGAAAGTAAAGAAACTTGAGGGTGCTATTCCCAGAAAGTAAAGAAACTTGAGGGTGCTTTCCCAGAAAGTAAAGAAACTTGAGGGTGCTTTCCCAGAAAGTAAAGAAACTTGAGGGTGCTTTCCCAGAAAGTAAAGAAACTTGAGGGTGCTTTCCCAGAAAGTAAAGAAACTTGAGGGTGCTTTCCCAGAAAGTAAAGAAACTTGAGGGTGCTATTCCCTGAAGGTAAAGAAACTTTAGGGTGCTATTCTCAGAAGGTTGAAAAACTTTAGGGTGCTATTCCCAGAAGGTAAAGAAACTTCAGGGTGCTATTCCCAGAAGGTTAAAAAACTTTAGGGTGTTATTCCCAGAAGGTTAAAAAACTTTAGGGTGCTATTCCCAGAAGGTTAAAAACCTTTAGGGTGCTATTCCCAGAAGGTTAAAAAAACTTTAGGGTGCTATTCCCAGAAGAAAAAGAAACACCTGAGGGATATTCCCAACACTGAGCTTAAAAGTTCTTTCGAAAACACTTCTCTATATGTAATCATGAACCCTGAGGACATAGAAGTATCGGTCGAGCTAATTATCCCAATTAGAAAATGAAGCAAAACATGCAACTGGGAACTGGCAGCTTAGATCAGAAGCTGCTTTAACAGCTGCTTCTGATCGATTCGTAATGAGACTTGCCGTTAGTATATAAGAAGCAGATTAATGTCAAAAATTTCTGAAGCCTTTACGGGCTATACAGTTTTTAATTTTTGTAACAAAACCCTTTTTGTATCATATTCATAGTGATTTCAAATCTTAGTACAACTTTAGCTGCAATCAAAAAATTATTTAGATTAGCCTACAAAAAGACCACTTTCTATTTCATTTCAATCGCCCTTTTAGTGTTATGAGCCGACCTCGGAAGCCAAAAGGAATTTGTTAAAATTAAAACGAGGCCTTCAGAGTAAAAAAATTAATAAGCTGTCACACTGGCCTTCAATTTAGTAAATAAATGGAGCCAAAAACATCAATGAAATCCTCAACTGTTCCAGAGTTCTATAAAAATAGTTCCAGTGAGCGATAGTCATCTCTCATTTTTCTCCCTTCAATATTGCCTAGATTAATGACAGCGTTTTTCCTAGCGGAGCATTGCGTCTTGAACACGTACTTGTATTGGTTTCTGGTCGTAAAAACGTCAATATAGATTTTCGCCTTAGATTCAAACACTCATTTCTCATGCAACCCCTCCTTCTAAGTTGTTAAAAATACCTACAATTAATGGAAGAATTATCCACTTTTTTCATCAAAGCGTCAAGTAAACAGGTTTGTGGGCTTACGCGATTAGAATTAAGTAACCTTTACTTCTGATTCTGTTTTCATTTGTTCGTTTGCCTCATACACGCATACGTCAAACTCTTCGGAGCAATTTCAAGATTCTTCTTTACACTAATGACTATGAATTAAAGTAAAAATGAAACTCTGAAAAACCATACACAAAAATGTTGTGACTTAAGAAGCTGTTGAGGTCAACAGCTAGACTCTTCATGCAGAAAAGTGCAATTCACTTTGATCTCCAGAGAGAAAGAAACGAGCACAAATGACATACAAAGGAAAATAAGCGAGTGGAAAACACATTTAGGGAGAAATGTGTCAGTGAAAAACACGTTCAGGAAGAACTAAATCACTAAAACGTCAAACGATGAGGAGTAAGCTGCTAAAAATCCCTTCACGGAGTGTAAATGTTATAGAAAGTTTCCCTCTCCATAAAAGAAGCCAATCCCTTCACAAAGCACAAATGTTGTTCAAAATCTCGCCATAAAAGAATGAAATGCCTTCACAGAATGTAAGTGTCTTAGAAATTTTTCCCTCGCCATGAAAGAAGGCAATCGCTTCACAGAGTGTAAATATTTCTCAAAATCTCACCATAAAAGACGGCAATTCCTTTACGGCATGTAAATGTTTTTCAAAATCTCACCATAAAAGACGGCAATTCCTTTACGGCATGTAAATGTTTCTCAAAATCTCACCATAAAAGACGGCAATTCCTTTACGGCATGTAAATGTTTCTCAAAATCTCACCATAAAAGAAGGCAATCCCCTCACACGATATAAATTTTGTAGAAAATCTCACCATAAAAGAAGGCAGGGTCTTGAGGAAGGCCCTGACTTTGGGGTCGGTGGAGGACTGTGTGAGGAGCTTGGGCCCCTGCCCCTCCAGCACCACCTCCTCCAGGCCGGCGATGTTGCCGCCCCGCAGGTACTCCCTGATGTGCGCTGACCCAGAGCCGTTGCTGGACACCACTGTCGGGTGCAGCACAAATTTTATTCAACTATTCAAAAGTTGCATTGACCGAAACCAAGATTTTAATGATACACAAAAATTTTATTGATCGAAACCAAGATTTTATTGGTACACAAAAATTTCAATGACCGAAATCAAAATTTTAATGATACACGAATATTTTATTGACCGAAACCAAGATTTTAATGATACAAAAATATTTCAATGATATTATTTTGTTAACCAACATTAGATTATAATAAATGGTAGTTTAAACCTCCCTAACCGCTACAAAGAAGAGAGTATCGAAAAGACGGAGGAGGAAGGCACCATTTAGCGAGAAGGTAAGGGCATGCGGAATCTATGAGAAAGAAGTTCATGGAACAAGATAAAAGTTGAAGAAGAAAATAGTAGGGGCTGAAAAACAGGATAGCAATGAACGAAAAAGGTGGTCCTTAACTTAATCAAGAAAAAAAAACATTTTATTTCGACAAAAAGAAGGCCTACCTAACTCGCAGCTCGGGCCCTCACACATTTTCCCCCGGGAGTGCTAATTCCCATAAATAGAATAGTTGTATCCCCGTGATGAATTTAGTTGACCAAAACAAAAGTTCAATTGAAAATCCAGAATTTTCCAAGCCAAAATCCAGAATTTTCTAAGCCAAAATCCAGAATTTTTCAAGCCAAAATCCAGAATTTTTCAAGCCAAAATCCAGAATTTTTAAGCCAAAATCCAGAATTTTTTAAGTCAAAATCCAAAATTTTTTAAGCCAAAATCCAGAATTTTCTAAGCTGGCTAAATTGTAGACTGAAACCAAGAATTTCGTAGACTGAAACCAAGTATTTTATAGACCGACGCGCGGAATTTAATTCATCGTAACCCAAGGTCTTATTGGCAGATGCCCGAAATATTCCCTGGCCCATATTCGAAATTTCTTAAAATATTCAAAATTTTACCGACTGATATTGAAAGTTTACCAACCGATATTTGAAAGTTTACCAACCGATATTTGAAATTTTATCAACCAATACTCGAAATTTTACTAATCGGCACTCAAAATTTTCTAACGATACCCAAAATCTTACCGATCGATAACAGTTCGCCAAATCTGCACCCAATCTCAGTCTGGCTCATCTGCACCCCATCTCAGTCTGGCTCATCTGCACCCCATCTCAGTCTGGCTCATCTGCACCCCATCTCAGTCTGGCTCATCTGCACCCCATCTCAGTCTGGCTCATCTGCACCCCATCTCAGTCTGGCTCATCTGCACCCCATCTCAGTCTGGCTCATCTGCACCCCATCTCAGTCTGGCTCATCTGCACCCCATCTCAGTCTGGCTCATCTGCACCCCATCTCAGTCTGGCTCGTCTGCACCCCATCTCAGTCTGGCTCGTCTGCAGCCCATCTCAGTCTGGCTCATCTGCACCTCATCTCAGTCTGGCTCATCTGCACCCCATCTCAGTCTGGCTCATCTGCACCCCATCTCAGTCTGGCTCATCTGCACCCCATCTCAGTCTGGCTCATCTGCACCCCATCTCAGTTGGTACATCTGCACCCCATCTCAGTTGGTACATCTGCACCCCATCTCAGTTGGTACATCTGCACCCCATCTCAGTTGGTACATCTGCACCCCATCTCAGTTGGTACATCTGCACCCCATCTCAGTTGGTACATCTGCACCCCATCTCAGTTGGTACATCTGCACCCCATCTCAGTTGGTACATCTGCACCCCATCTCAGTTGGTACATCTGCACCCCATCTCAGTTGGTACATCTGCACCCCATCTCAGTTGGTACATCTGCACCCCATCTCAGTTGGTACATCTGCACCCCATCTCAGTTGGTACATCTGCACCCCATCTCAGTTGGTACATCTGCACCCCATCTCAGTTGGTACATCTGCACCCCATCTCAGTTGGTACATCTGCACCCCATCTCAGTTGGTACATCTGCACCCCATCTCAGTTGGTACATCTGCACCCCATCTCAGTTGGTACATCTGCACCCCATCTCAGTTGGTACATCTGCACCCCATCTCAGTTGGTACATCTGCATCCCATCTCAGTTGGTACATCTGCACCCCATCTCAGTTGGTACATCTGCACCCCATCTCAGTTGGTACATCTGCACCCCATCTCAGTTGGTACATCTGCACCCCATCTCAGTTGGTACATCTGCACCCCATCTCAGTTGGTACATCTGCACCCATCTCAGTGTGGCATATCTGCACCCAATCTCAGTCCGGTATATCTGCAAACAATCTCAGTTCATCAAATTGCTCCCAGTCTTGCACCTACCATCAAGTAAATTGGTTAGTTATTCGTGTCAAAAAATTCACTCTTGTCAAGTTACTCTTACTCTGGTCAAGTTACTCTTGCTTGATTTGGCTCAAAGAAAATAGATAATTCTTACACGCTCCCGGAAGTGAATCAATAACTTGACAGAGCAGTTCCCCGAAAACCGACACTAAAATTGTGAATAGAATAGTTTTCTTCGAAAAGTGTTATGAATCATACTAGCTGTACTCGATATTTTTTAATGCTCTTTCCAAGCGTTTCACATTCACAAAATTTTGCACAGCATATATCCACGAATTTACATGGCGTTGCGATAATTTAAAACAAATCATCCTCGTAAATTTGTTAAAAGTGATTTAAACCAGTAATATTTCACTTTTAGTAAAATAACAATCGCAAAAGACTAGACGGTATTAGATTGAGATGAATTTACCAGGATCGTCAGCAGCTAATCAAAGAATTAGTCGCCCACTGAGTGATCAGGTGTAAAAATTTCTACACATGATTTCTACTGAGTAGACCAGTGCTCTATATTTCTAATTTAAAATATTAGAAAGGAAAAAAGTTTATTTGAGCTATTTCAAGTGCTGACAATAACATCCTCTCAATTTGATTACGTTATAGGTTAATCTAAGCCTCCCTAACTACCATAAAGGCGTTCCTAAAAGAGTAAGGCACCATTTAGTATGGATATCAGGAAGCTGAGAGTCTACACACAGTATGCACGAGGTATGTCCTCCACCCTGTACATAGAAACCGCAAAATTGAAAAAGTTCAATAAGCACGATAAATTGAGAAAACGTCCGAGGTACTGAAAAAAGATAGCGGTGAACTAGAGAAGGTGTTCCGTAATCAAACGAAAGCTATTTTTCAACAAAAGGAAGGCCTACCTAACACCCTGAACCTAACACTCCGCTCGGGACCTCACATCTACCTTTTAATATCGACAACTCTTATCAATACGTCATAATCCTTCTGAAGAGTATTGAATTCATCACCTACTTCGTTTACAAATTACAGGAACACTAACAAACTTTAATTCACAAATAATAATAATAAAAAATAAGGATTATCTCTCGACGTATTAAAACTCGAACAAATACTTTAGCCAACGTCTTTCAAGATATTTGAGGGGATCATAAATATAGATTCCTCCAAATACGTGACGGCCAAATGAAAGTGTTAACAAAGATTCAATAACATATGGAAGAGGTACCAAGACATTAGCAAAGGCAATCTAGATTATGGGAGTGATTTGCGAAGAAACAGTCCGTTCCATCATCGTGCGCTGGGCGCTGACAATGTGGGCCCAATGTTTGGTGCGGGTTGCTTAGGTACGCCGTCACTACGCGCGCTGTGTCAATACCGCGCGTCTCCATAGGCTGCACCTCCCCACACCAGCCCCGCATTTGTGTTCTGCTTAAGGGTGTGCGTCACAAAATTTGTGTTCTGCTCAATTACTCGCGTCCCGACGTCTGCGCTCCGCTTGAAAACTCCCGTCCCGACGTCTGCACTCCGCTGGAAAACTCCCGTCCCGACGTCTGCACTCCGCTGGAAAACTCGCTTACCGACGTCTGCACTCCGCTGGAAAACTCGCTTACCGACGTCTGCACTCCGCTGGAAAACTCGCTTACCGACGTCTGCACTCCGCTGGAAAACTCGCTTACCGACGTCTGCACTCCGCTGGAAAACTCGCTTACCGACGTCTGCACTCCGCTGGAAAACTCGCGTCCCGACGTCGGCACTCCGCTGGAAAACTCGCGTCCCGACGTCGGCACTCCGCTGGAAAACTCGCGTCCCGACGTCGGCACTCCGCTGGAAAACTCGCGTCCCGACGTCGACACTCCGCTGGAAAACTCGCGTCCCGACGTCGACACTCCGCTTGAAAACTCGCGTCCCGACGTCGGCACTCCGCTGGAAAACTCGCGTCCCGACGTCGGCACTCCGCTGGAAAACTCGCGTCCCGACGTCGACACTCCGCTTGAAAACTCGCGTCCCGACGTCGACACTCCGCTTGAAAACTCGCGTCCCGACGTCGACACTCCGCTTGAAAACTCGCGTCCCGACGTCGACACTCCGCTTGAAAACTCGCGTCCCGACGTCGACACTCCGCTTGAAAACTCGCGTCCCGACGTCGACACTCCGCTTGAAAACTCGCGTCCCGACGTCGACACTCCGCTTGAAAACTCGCGTCCCGACGTCTGCACTCCGCCTGAAAACTCGCGTCCCGACGTCTGCACTCCGCTTGAAAACTCGCGTCCCGACGTCTGCACTCCGCTGGAAAACTCGCGTCCCGACGTCTGCACTCCGCTTGAAAACTCGCGTCCCGACGTCGGCACTCCGCTTGAAAACTCGCGTCCCGACGTCGGCACTCCGCTTGAAAACTCGCGTCCCGACGTCGGCACTCCGCTTGAAAACTCGCGTCCCGACGTCGGCACTCCGCTTGAAATTTTAAGCAAGTTGTTTGCATTTGGTAAATTGTATTGGTAAATTTATCCTCATTCGTTACAGATTCTCACACTGCAGTCCTCTCCTTGGAACACCTATGTTGTGGTACTACCAAAATTCAAGAACAAATTTAGTTGATTTCAACTCCAACTATTTCTGTAACAACCTTTAATTGAGAAAAATTCGTTTGTGTGAGTAGTAAATAATTCAATAACGCTTAATTGAGGCATGAAACATGAACTTATTTTTAGCACAACGTAAGTGCAACAGCATGGTTCATTGATGACTAGACACAACTACAAAGCAGACGAAGAAAGCAGCTTACCGACAACATTAAGCGGAGGCAACAAAGTGGAACAATCGTTACTGACCAGCTCAGACCAAAGCAACAATGTCGCACTCACAACAGGCATCGTGGTGTTGAAAGTGAAGAAAATACACAAGTTTTGACAGCGACGTTATAGTACGTCGTCTTTATGTCTATGGGCGAAGGTACAGCCAGTAGTTATGACGGCTGTGATACCACACAGGCCGGGGTATTAATGCTAATGATGGAGCTAACAATACCGTTTTGATAACGGCGATGGCGCAACACATGCAGTTGCGATGATGGTGCTTCTAATGCAGTAAGGATAGCAATAACACAATGTGCCAAGTTCTAATTCTTAATGCCAGCCACATCCTATCGTTGCGAAGAGTTGCACTACAACAAAACACGTTTTTTCTACACAGACTACTGCAACTGAGATTACATGGGGCTAAATTCCAGAGCAAAACTTGCGCCATGACGTTCCTGGTAAGAGGCAATGACCGGGGATCAAAAGCGATACGAAGCTCAGTGTCAGGGCGGTCGATGATGCCGTGATGGACTGCGTGAAGAGCTCTTGGTCTTCGCTCGTGCGTTGGTCTAGTATTTTTATTTTGATACTTCCAGTATTGAAAGGCCCTTTGCTCGCAGAATTCGAGACGTATTTCATATGGGTGACAGAACATAAGCTATTATAACAATTTCAAATCTTGTTTAACTGTGAAGTGTTTATTTTGGAAAAGAAGAAACCATAAAAAGGAACAAATATTCATTAACCTTGAGTGACTTTTGGGTACCATACTTGAGAAAGCTATTAAGACTTATGAAAAGAGGATCGAGGAAATCATTTCTTGTCCTCCCATTTTGCAACGAATAACTGATTTATCGATTTTATGTGTCGTGTCAAACATAACTTTTTAATTAAGAAATCTCACAAGAAAAGCAACGATGAATTTATTCCTACGTTCTTGCATCGACGAACCCTAAAGCCGCACAAAAACTGAACTTAGCACGCCGAATGAATAATGAATTTCAAATAAAATCATTCATTACTCGCACATTGAAGTGCACTTCATTTCATTGTCGAAAGGCCTAATGCCAAAGGCCTTCATGTAACCCATAATGTTTGTAAAAATTGTTTCAGACATTTCCTGGCAATTTGTTCAAATTTGTCATCATATATTCTCTTAAATATCAAATGAAAAATACGCCATCACAGAAGTAGATTCTTAGTTGTTGAAAATAATGTTTTTGGTGAAAATCTACAGGATGCCATACTAAAATTCGAAACGATTTGACTCATTTCAGCTCGAATCTGTTTTACGTTAACCTTAGATGAATACAAATTCATTTGCACAAGTTAGAGTTCAACACCGCTTTATTTACGCGCAGACCTGGCTGAAAACCCTCATTTGAACAATTATACTGAATCTATGAATACCACACATTTTGTACACCAAATGAACATCAGATACTTGTTTTTGGTCTGGTTAGTTAACGGGTATTTTTGAAGAACTATCCACAAATTTGAATCAATGATGAAAATAAGAGTGTTAATATAACAGTAGTTGGTTTTTACAACAGGTTAGTTTACCCAAGCATTCCTTCTTAATTTACTACAAAGAATAAAAATCAATATAGCTTACTAAAAAAAATTCGTTTTGACAAAGGTATTCTCACAGTTTAATTAAAACCCATGTGAGATCATAATTTTTAGGACTAATTCTAGGGACTTTTAAACTTCGAAAATTTCATTATTCCTTCATACCATAAGAAATCTAAGATAATTTGTTCCAGAATAGTGGGCCTGAGGCTCAATATTCGTAAAATTTACTGGAAAAATACCAACGCTCGCACAATTGCTGTTCAGAGATTGCTCCATAAGTTTTAAAGCAGATCAGAAGCAAGAGCGAACTCATCCGTCCGAATGAACCTGGTAGCCATTTGCCACTCAGTCAAGGTAATAATCCCCTAGGAGAGCTGAAAAGCGTAGCATTGCATGGGATTTTACTGAAGCCTAGCCCATATTTTCATTCAGCTACGGAAAAATTTGATGACCTCTTGTTCCCACATCTAAAAGCCTCACATATTCTTGAGAATCTAGAAGAATTTATTGAAGCCTTTTCAATTTAACAAGAAAGAAATGCATTGCATCATGACACGTGCAAATCGAAGTTACAGCTCGGAAGAATACACATGCTCTCTTCTCAGCACAGCTCTCATTCATGAAAATCTCACAGAATTCTTGTCTTGGCCAGCTTTCTTTTACAGCTACCAGGAAGGAGCTGTTGACCATTAATAGTAACCCGGAAGGCGCTTCAATGAAAGCAAGATCGTAACATCGACCTTCCGTGTACTCCTGAACTCCATTCAGTCCTTCTCGTGGTCATCAAACACCTCGACTCGACTTGCTGGAATTTTGTGATCACTTCGGCAAGATAGAAAATGACCGAGGCACGAAAGGGGATATTTGTGATCACCTCATCGAGAAGATTGAAGACTGTGGTTACATGAAAGCGGAAATATGCGATCACCTTTAGGACAAGATCGAAAAATCTCGTTTCATGAGGGCAAGAATTTATGATTGCTTCTCAGATGAAATTGAAGAATCCGTTATTAAAATAACTTCGATTTATGATAAACTTTGTGATAGCTTTATTCTCAACCCCGTTGGCAAATTACCTTGAACCATCGACAAAAAATGCACTCTCATTTTCAAGAATCAACGAAAACCTTTTCGCATGTATTGTAATCGTTAACTATGAGTAAAGCAGATATGCACAAATCATCAGAAAGTGATTGAACATTGTAGGACAAAAAATTCTCTAAGTACTCTAATATCTGAATATTTTTAGCTCAAAAAGACCAGTAATTTCCTAGATATAGCTAAAGTTTGGATGGGAAAGCCATAGCCATCATTGATTATTCTTAGATACGTCAACTATATTAGAGGAAAAATTAGTTTCACCCTCCCTAACCACATAAAACCCTTCGACAAGCATACACGTTTTCATCCCTCATACATCAATCCGAAGAGAAATAGTACGATAGTGGCCTTTCTGTAGCTACAGAGCTATGGTACGCGACTCCTCTATTGAGTGTTATGCCTTCAGAATCAACGAGATTAGTTCTTAAAACTACGAGATTAGTTCGCAAAAACTGTAACTTCGCCTAAAAGATAACCCCTTCAACACTTCCTGATTTCTGTCCTGGTATGCAAAGTAATGTCTGACCTTCATCGACGAGATTCTTCCTAGGTGAACTTTACTTTACCTAGTCTAGTAATACAAATATTGGAATTTGACAAAAAATTAAAAATGCCCTCTCTGTCGTAGCATATAGCATGGCTTCAAAGAAGAATTATGGAATAGCAATATACTAATCTCCTCATACACAAACAATCAATTTATTTTGAAGTGGAGTCGTAAATGCTATATTATTTTCCACCCCATATAACCTGCTGATATCGATCATAGTATTTTTCTAATACCGTGATTTGTCGGAGGGACGAGGTAATTAGAGTAAATTACACCAAACTAGCACCTTTATTTGCCATATCATTTAAAGCCAATAATCCAGTTTGGAAACTCCACGCAAACACCCTACTTTGAGTCAAAATGGGTGACATTCATCAAATGAAAGTCATTTCGCGGTCGTCAGAAAACACTGGTTCAGCTAGAGACCAACGAAGTTATACACTGCTTCGTAGTATTGAAAAATTCAAATGTCAAGTGATTTAATAAAAGAGAATGAAATTAATAGGACAATAATAGGATAGACTAAGAGAAGGAGTCGTGACTAAGACAAACGGGGCAAAAAAGCTTAACTTAGCAACTGACGTAAAGATTAGATTGATTGGCCATTGACTTGAGAAAAAATTGAATTATTTCTTTCGACAATTTATTTTTAAAGATGTGCTACACCGTGAGTAAAATAAAATACAGGCAAAAATGTTGATTTTACAACTTTTTCTGTACGAGATGAAATTTTAATTGTCTTACCTTTAGGTGGGGATGAATGAACGTACAAGCCATTTTCAATATTATTTCCTTGACCATCTTCAGGATTGGAGTTTCTTCTGCTCGCTGGATTTCGAGGCTTGGAAAGGCTGCGGCTTCTGCCTTCCTTGGTCTTGGCCATTTTGTGTTGGATGCTTGGATACTTCAGGCACTTCTAGGAGCTTCCTTTGCTTCTGGTGAGAGAGACGCCATGCTTGACTCGGGCTCTGTCGGAATGAAGAGCTGGTTATGTCTGGATTACGAATCACAGCGGGACTGCTGACGTTTCCAAGATTTTTGAACATCAGATGAAGTACAAAAGAGAGCGGGACTGCTGATGGTTTCAAGATTTTTTATATCAGTTAGATGAACTATAAAACAGACCGAGACTACTGATGATTTCAAAAATTTTAAACGTCAGATGAAGTAAAAAAAGAGAGCAAGACTAATAATTCCATGATTTTTGGATATCAGATGAAATACAAAACAGAGCGAGCCATGACGATCCCATGATTTTTGAACGTCTAACGTTTTTGACGATAGTAGAGATTGCATAGTCGACACAAGCAAATTGGAAATTAATTTTCAGATATAGAAAGTGGCCAAATACGGAATGTTATTTGATTTAGAGCAACACCATCGTATCGTGTTAGTTTGTCAGCCTCAGCCTGTCCAATTTATATCACTTTTGCGACTAATGAGTTACCAGTAATCTCTATTTACACTTATAAAAATAAATTTGTATTGTTACTAACTATCGAAAATGTTCAAAATTATCGTCATGACTGTGAAAACATTATTATTATTATATAAGAAAGTTTTAGCCTCCCTTAACCACGACAAAGATGTTCTAAGAGAGGAAAGAGGAAGGCACCATTTAGTATGGAGTTGAGGGAACACGGAATCTATGCACAAGGTGCACAGAAACAGTAAGCTAGGAAAGAAGTTCATGAAACAAGAAAAAAGTTGAAGAAGAAAGTAGTAGATGCTGAAAAACAGGACAGCAGTGAACCGAAAAAAGATGGTCCGTAACAAAACAAAAACCTATTTTATTACAACAAAAAGGAAGCCTACCTAACCTTTAGCTCGGGCCCTCACATAGTCCCCCTGGGAGCGCCAATTCCCATAGATACAATAGTTGTATCCCCCTGGGAGCGCCAACTCCCATAGATACAATACCTGTATCCCCCTGAGAGGACTGTGAAAACAAAGTCGCTGGTTCTAGGAAATCTGAAAATGTACGCCAATTTTTCATTTACCAGAATTCCTTTTGTGGAATTAGGTGAAGTTAAATTGTAACGGAATTAATATGTTCCATGTGAGCAGCCTCAGACTCTCACGCTGCATAAATACATCAACTTTGCAATACATATAAAATTTATTCTCAAAAATTGACACAGAGATTTTGCGCACAATAAAGAAATTCATCTGTGAAACCTATTGATTTTCTCATACCCTAATGGATATCAAAGGTTATCATGTCCGGTTTATATCTACTGCTGCATATTAGCTTTACCTAATTTCTTATTCTTGAATTCCTTTTTAGGGTCAAGCCATTCTTTATTGATCAGAAAAAGATTAATCGAATTCAAAAATATAAATATAAAACAGTTCATTAACTCATTGGCTGCTGGGTGACCCACCGGTGGTCACTGAAGGAATTGCCATGATGCCAGCGATCACTAGTGCCACGAACTAAACTGTTTCCTAGATTGAATGGCAATATAATGAAAATTCATTTTAATGAATATTTGCGACATTTCAACGATAAAAACTGAATTCCTTCAAGCCCTCTGTAGTTAACGTGTTGAAAACCCTGTCACAATTTCAGCCTCCGGCTTACACGGAGGAATTTTCATAATGGACCTGACCGACCGGTAGTCACGAAATCAATTTTTATTAGTACTTAAAGCTACATTAAATCCCGATCCAGTTGATGTTTGCAATTTATAAATTGCATACTACAATTGATTTCAAATTTGAGTTTAAAATTGAACTTTCGTTATAACCCATCGCAGTTAACGGGCTAAAGAAAGCTTCAATACTCTCCTAAATTGTTCTATAGGATCGCTGTAGTTACGGCAAAAGCTTCTTGCCGTCTGCCTAGAATTAGAAAGTTTTCATTACTCGAAATTTAAACTAGTTCTGACAATACAATTCGAATGAAGTTTAACCGTTATATTGACATATGCATTTATCTCCATGCCTAAAGTTAGCAAGTACTGCATCACCAAAAGTTCACTGCTTTAGGAAGGAAGAAATAATTTTCTTTTTAAAATGAGAGTCCCCTCCTTGAATAGAGACAAGTAATTCCGTTCATAATAAGGTGAAATTCACAGTTTACGTTTTGGAAGATAAGATCTTTCAAAATTTAAAAGAATTCAGCTATGAAGTAAATTCATTCTTTTTTTCAACGATTAGAACGCATTCGTCTCAAAGATCGTTGAACTAAACCATAAATTTTACGCTCTTAAAATCAGACCACTTGAAAACCAGATGAATTCCGCCAGGGCAAAAAACCTATTCAAATGTTGGAACGTAAAATATTGATACGTAACCTAACATTGACCAGGAATATAAAAGATTGGTGCGTAACCTAACATTGACCAAGAATATAAAAGATTGGTGCCTAACCTAACATTGACCAAGAACTTAAAAGATTGGTGCGTAACCTAACATTGACCAAGAACTTAAAAGATTGGTGCGTAACCTAACATTGACCAAGAATATAAAAGATTGGTGCCTAACCTAACATTGACCAAGAACTTAAAAGATTGGTGCGTAACCTAACATTGACCAGAATATAAAAGATTGGTGCGTAACCTAACATTGACCAAGAACTTAAAAGATTGGTGCGTAACCTAACATTGACCAAGAATATAAAATATTGGTGCCTAACCTAACATTGACCAAGAACTTAAAAGATTGGTGCGTAACCTAACAGTGACCAGGAATATAAAATAATTGTTTGCACAGCACATATAACTTAATATTGGCCAAGAACATGAAAGATAAGTGCTTAACTTGACCAGGGACATACTCACAGAAAATTGAAACGTAGCTTAACATTGACCAGGAATAAAGGAACGCACATTGCCCAGAGGCGTAAAAGATTGGTGCGTACTGAACAGTGTCCAAGAACTTATGCAGCATGGCTTCAACAAATTTCGTGAGCAGCGACATTGTATCAGCGATGCCAGACTGTTAAACCTCTAGACTAGCCGAGTCTCATTCAGTCACTTTCTGAAGTTTAAAATATTGGAAATTTTGCGCCAGTGTGTGCTAGCCGTTCTAAATCAAACCTTATCTTTGATTTTTCTTTGATTTTATTTTTTCTAGATCATAGGAATAGTGAACGTGTCAAGCCCTGATGCAACTTTGCTTGCCCCAATGATTCCTTAACATTTTCACCGCAATGTGAGCCACCGGTGGTCATGGAGGAGATTTTCATAATGCAGCTGACTGACCAGTAGTCACAAACTCAATATTTATTAATACGTGACCAGTTTCCGGAGCAAGGACCCACCGGTGGTCACTGAGGATTTTCATAATGCTACTGACCGACCTGCAGCTACTAAGATACTAACTCAATTTTTTAAATAATTGATTAACGAGAGCTAAATAAAAGCACGATCCAGTTAATATTTGCTATTTTCAAAATATCTGACTAAAATCAACTTTAAATTTGAATTGAATATAGAACTTCGGCTTAACCCCTTGGCAGTCAACGTGTCAAAATAACTTGGGAGAAAACTTTTCAAAGAGACTAAATAAACAGTGAAAATCTGTGCCGTAATCTAAGGCCCTAATGCAAGTTTACGCAACCCAGGATCTGCGCCAGATTGCAGAAACATGAAATAATGTTATAGTTAGAAAAATTCTAAATTCTGCCTCATGTTTATAATGCTTCGCTTCGGCACACTTGTATAGTAAGGTTGAAGAAATATTTATTGGTCACGAGTTCACACTTTTGAGGAGACACTAAATTATTCAGAGCTATGATTTTTAACTTTTTATACTTTCTTGGAATTATTTTTCGAAGTATCATAGTGGTAATTTGAGCTTCCCCGCGTATATATAGCCGACATATGTTGTCTTGGTGTTAAACAAATTTAAAAACGCTAGAGCGTTCATTTTCGCAATCATGAGTGACGGAAGACGCAGAGCACAGTAACCCAGCTTTACCTTCCGTTTGCACCATGCTCCATTATTTAAGGAGTCCATCTTCATTTTATAAGCAGATTTATACGTTGAAGTGGTAACTGTCACTAATTAATAAATTCATCGCTGGAAGATGCTTCATAAAAGCACATTGGGGGTACTCACGATAATGTGAAATTCAGTGCGTCATGGCAACGGTGTGAAAGTTCTGGTTGGACGTAGCACAGAGACACACACCTTTACCTCGCGACCGCCAGCGCACGACTGGACATTGAGCACCTTTGCTGACCTGACTGGTTCATTAATGAAAGACACCGGACCGTCTGCCAAAGTCTTGAACATCTCTGAGCTCAAGCATTTGCTATAGTTTTCCCATGATTGAACATACCATAAAAAAAAACATTTCTTCGATGTTTCTTTAACGTTTTAGCACAGCAATGCTGATATTAAAACTTTCACTGTTGATAAAATAGTCGGGAAGCTTGTTTTTTTTGCAGAAAATTCTGTATAACCCAATTTTCTGAGCGGCAACACCTAAATCTTGGATGAAATTCTATAGGTCGTAGCTCAGCTTCGACCTCGACCCGACCCAAGACGGCGTTGGTATTGCCCTGCCGTCCGTTGTAATTTGGCCAATAGGTTTGCCCTCTCTTCACGTGCACCATTTTCTTACGAGGTCGTGACCGGGATCTCCTGTGGCACGATTTGCGCTTTTATAGTAAGAGTATTGCGATCCTGGGTTAACTCTCTTGTGCGAGGAATATTTACATTTATAATAGTGCTCTTGTGAGTAATAAAATGAACAATTATTTAGTCTAGTAGCAGAAGTTTCATACTTACTTGATTTTATTTTTGTAATTAAAAAATGTGTTATGAATTTGCAGATTCAAATTTCCTTCTAGATTTATATATATTTTTTGCATGGTTAATTACGATGAGAAAGAAATTTTGTTAGCTTATTAGGTCCTGAAATTGAAAATTTACCGCACTAATAACCCCAGCCTAGGATTTGTTGCATTAAATAGATTGTTTTTATATTCAAACTCTTGAATTTATTCTTATCATCGGAAAACTCTTTGTTATAACCACATTTTGTCACGTAGGGTCAATCATAAAAAAATTACTCTGCCCAAACTACCAACGATCGCCCGCTTTGTTTTGTCCTGCAGTTCGAGAAACAACTTTGCGCGTCCAAAAATTTTCATGCTCAATTTCCCATCAGTCACGATGCAAGATGTAATTAGTTTGGCTGTATTGCAGAGAAACAAGATTTAGAACTTCAGTCTCCCGTGAAAATCTCGTGAAAATGAAAAAATAATAAGTCAATTTTTTCACCAATTTATTTCATAGTACAGAAATAGATTCAAGAAAGTTGGAGAAAGTTCTACAGGAAAATAGATTGCGATCTTTAGCGTCTACGCACTTCACAAACTTTATACAGGAATTAAAAAAAGTTATATTGTTCCTCAAGTAAATGCAGCCGATATCACACAGGTATAGCCTACAAACTTCAAGTCAAAGAGCCGTCTTTGCGCAAATTTGCCCTCTTTTTCACAAGAAAATAAGGATTTAGCATTCAAGCTCCAATTCAATGAGCCGTTTTTGTGTTAAACCAAATTTTTTCACAATAAAATGAAAGTACAGCCCTCAAACCCCCAACTCATCTTGACCTTTTTATGTTAAATCACATTTTTTCCATTTAAATAAAGAAACAGCTCTCAAACACCAACTAGTCATGTCCTTTTTATGTTAAATCATCTTTTTCTCAATAAAATAATGAAACAGCTATCAAACACCAACTCATCTTGTCCTTTTTATGTTAAATCCTATTTTTTCTCGATAAAATGAAGAAACAGCCGTCAAATTCGACCACATTTTGTCCTTTTGGTGTTGCACCGTATTTTTTATGCAAATAAAGATAATGTCTTCAAATTCCAACTAGAGCATTTTGTGTTAAGGGATATTTTTCTCGAAAAAGTAAGGAAAAGGTGGTCATCAGATGCTAAAAGGATGTTCATTCGATCTAGTAGACAATGAACATACGGCAGTCATTTTATTGACGGATTTGAGCTCCGCGACTCGAGGTAAATTCTTCCACATTAAATATTTAGCAACGAAGACATGGTGATTTTTAAGCGCTGTTTTAAAATTCTGTTAACTTGTTCTTCTTGTTAATATCTCATGTTCGAACATGACATACGAGCGCGAGGATGCAGAATTCAGCAGAAAATGTAATTATTCGCGTGATTAGCTCAGCATGTGGTGGTTTACTTCGAAGTCTTGCTGCGTAGTGAGTCACCGATGATGCATCAAAGCTGCATCAATGTTTTTTTAAAGTATCAACCATTGATGGCGCATCAACCATTGACTGCATTCACCATTGGACGTGCGTCAACCAATGAAAATTAATTAATGCATCAACCAATGAGAATGCATCAACCCATGATAATGCGTCAACCCATGAGAACGCATCAACCCATGATAATGCGTCAACCCATGAGAATGCATCAACCAACGATAATGCATCAAACAATGAGAATGCATCAAACAATGAGAATGCATCAACCCATGAAAATGCATCAATCATTGAGAATGCATCAAACAATGAGAATGCATCAAACAATGAGAATGCATCAAACAATGAGAATGCATCAACCCATGAGAATGCATCAATCATTGAGAATGCATCAAACAATGAGAATGCATCAATCATTGAGAATGCATCAACCCATGAGAATGCATCAAACAATGAGAATGGATCAAACAATGAGAATGCATTAATCAATGAGAATGCATCAACCAACGATAATGCATCAAACAATGAGAATGCATCAAACAATGAGAATGCATCAAACAATGAGAATGCATCAAACAATGAGAATGCATCAAACAATGAGAATGCATCAAACAATGAGAATGCATCAAACAATGAGAATGCATCAAACAATGAGAATGCATCAAACAATGAGAATGCATCAAACAATGAGAATGCATCAAACAATGAGAATGCATCAAACAATGAGAATGCATCTATCAATGAGAATGCATCTACCAACGATAATGCATCATTGGTGGTTAGTGAACTGTTCAAAATAATAGTGATCATAGACGTAAAATTTCCGCAAAACTTGAAGCTTGAATATCATCAAAAGACTCATGTTAAATACTAGGTTACGTTCCATTTGTTGACCCAGTTGGCAGAAAAAAATCTAATCAATTTTAATTATAACACCAACGCAAATAAGTAACCGTGTAATATGTGAACCCAAAGCCTTTATTGTCCATACATCTTTTTAATTGCATTAAAGATAAAAATGATACTGACTTACCTGAAACGTAAAATCTCATATGAACAGGCTTCCGAAACCGATACTAACGTATCAGCGTATAGTACTTCAGATATCACGAAGCCTTGACAACTTACAAAGAACGCGGGCAATTGTACTCACTGAGCCCAATATCATCCGTTGATATCGGACAAATACCAACGCGATGATAGCTTTATGCAAATATCGCTATAAGTGTACATTTAGTCAAAATTATATTCTAACAACACCGCTCTAGCTCACCATCAAATCTCTCAAAAGTTTCAAAAACTATAGAAGACGCAGAAGATGATACACATCGCTAGCAGACAGACATCACACAGAGAGTCGTAGACACAACGAATAACAACACTGGCATGTCTATTGCTGTTGTATACGATTTTTGTATACGATTGCTGTATACGATTGTCAACTAAACGTTTACAGTGAGACAGACATACAATACACTTAGACAGTACACAAGCACAGGTGCACGAGTAGAAAACTATATCTACCTTGCATAATACAGTAAGACATACGCGTAGATTACACACTTAAACGTCTCTTCAAAGTGATACCACAGTTTAATAGGTGCTAACAAAAACGTTTTCGTTAAAATTTATCAATGAGTGTAGAAAGTTTTAATAAGTGCACAACAAAAGAAAACCTACCAACAAAATTGCACCAACACATTCGCACATTGTCTGAACACTGAAAGGATTGGATGATGAATTTGGAAGTTACATCGTCTAGCTTTCAATAGGTTACTCGGATAGGTTACTCCACTCATCGGATGTGGTGAGTGAGTTGAGGCTATCAGTAGAAAATGTACGTATTCGACTAAGAGCTTCTTTCCCAATCTCGTTTGTATACTGTAAGTTCATCCTTCTTCACTAACATGAAGTCTAATTGCCCCTTGATCAAAATCTACATCGGGACTCCTAAAATGACGAACCTTCAGCAAAGAGCAAATCATTTTCAAAAATATTGTGCGTGTCAGGTAGAGAAACATTTCAATAAACGAATAGAAACTATGTTGCTGATCCAAGTATCACAAAAGACGATAACGATGCAGCCAAATTCACAAATAGTTCGATTGATGAGAGTGAAAATGTACTCTTGCTAGGAGTTCTAGGCTCCCCGGTCTGTGGGATTTCATTTGTAATATTATGTCGGACAACACAATGACTGGCACAAAAACTTCAGGATTTGCAGCAGCAAACACCAAAATTGGTTAAAAATTCATAAAGCAACTGGGCGTCGTGTGTAAAGGATAATAACACAATTGTTGTCGTCCTTTAAAGAGCAAACAGTCAAATGTTTTGGAAGCTATTTTCCCTATACGGTCTGTTTTTGGGGAGCATTCGTACTTCCACAGCAGATTAGCGGGAAGTTCACCAGATGTGCCAAATGGTTTACACCACGAACTTTGAAATATAGCTTCTTTGTAGTGAACTAGTCTCATGCTAATCACATCCAATTGTTACTAAGCAATCCTAAGTACCTATCGGTACTGATCACTTTTTAATCCCGAATCTGGTTCTTTGGAAAAGGGATCAAGTTTTCATGTGGCTAGCAACAAAAAGTAATGTACTATATTTTGGCATGTCTCCAACGACCCATCATTAGTTATTGACAAGAAACTAATAGTCCCAACAAATCATCTATTTTACGCACCCCTACAAATTTTAAAGACCACGATGGATGACGTAGTAACACCAACGATTTTGCAGAATAAAGCTGGACCGCATGTTCTAAAAATACTTAATGATGCCAGAGCCTTAGGTTCAGAGTATTTCTAATTATTTTGATGCAAATTTAACGTCATTTTCCTTCAATATATTTCCAAAAACACAGATGATCGCTGCTAGTGGAATTCAATAGAAAAATATACATAGATGATGAGCTAGAGAACTACTACATTCACGTACCATGAGTTTTGGTCGCATTATAAACGCAAAGATTCGAGTCGATAAATGCAAAGTTCCATTCAATTATACAACGGCGGGTCAAACAAATGCAAAAACGGGGTTAACTTAAATAGTGCCTGAACATCCCTGCCATACTAAACTCCAAATAAAACTTCTATCAAAACAACCACAGTTTCCGCAGATGCGAACTTCAAGCGCAACTGAGGAGAGCCAAAACCTAAAGCCTCTCAGAAACTGTTGCTCACCTCGGAAGTTTCAGCCAGAAACGTCCTGGCGTTATCTGTGTCATACAAAAGGTAAGCCTACAACGAAGTAGCTTCTTCTTAGACAATAAGTGATCTAGATCTAGAATCTAGAGCGTCTGTCCCCGGAGTCATCCCTCAACATTTGATTAGTCAGCGCTTGAAGAAAAATCTTAGCAGCAAAAAAGGCAGACCACGCTTAGAAATGTGAACAGGTTAAATTTAGTCCCTGTCCGTAGAGCTTATCTTTCATGACGAGGCAAATACCGAGAGATTGTGTCTCAACGCAAACTGTAAGCATTTGATACCCCGGACAGCTTCGTAAGCCGAGCGCAAGAGTCTTCCTGCACGACTACTCAACCTAAACCAAGTCATATTCGTTTCAGTTGGCTAGCACCCTAAGCTAAGTCATCACTGTCCAGATTGTTTCAAATCGGGCCGAATTACTTTGTAATCGTTCTCTTTTATTTATACGAGTACTTCGGTACCAATTCAGCAGACAACACATCTGTCAAACCTTCGTCTTAAGCTACAAATACTGACTCGGTAGATTTTGATGAAAGAATGGTCGCTAATGTATTACAATTTTCTGTTGTCTTCTTCAAGTGGAAAAGAGAGCCGTTGTTAAATAATTACCATAACCTCTTGAATTTTTTCTCAGAAATAATTTAGAGATTCTGTATGCTAAGAGAGGCCTCATATACAACGTTGAAAAGACCGAGAAGTAACAGCTTCCTCTTTCCTTGACCGTGTCGTACCGTACGACAGAATCTCGGGAGTCCTGGATATCTAACGAAAAGCGCCAAGTCCGCAAAAATAAGTTAAAAGACAATTTCCGTCAGAACAGCTGTTTGTTCGCTAATGTACTTTTACTATATCATTCAACCTGCTAAGGGTTTTTCTTTAAAGTTTCTGAATATGAGTAAATGATTATACTACCTACACTATTTTACTTTTACGTAATATGCTCTAAGAGACTTTTCAGATACGGTATTGCAAACATAATTACATTGTATCCGATATCATTCTCCACGTAACTTAATGTGTTTCGCGTGCGTGTACATCTGCTTCAAAAGAAGCAGGGTTATTCAAAAAATGTCTACTGAGCTTGAAGTTACGAAAGCTACAATGAAGCCAGGCCCAGCGAAGCAGACTCCCTGGGTAGATTTAGAAGAGGAAATTATTCACAAAATGAAGGAGACTAGAAACGCACCTCAAAGTTTCCTTTAATTTTCGATTGGCTTCAGCTGATCGTAGTGTCTTCTTCTAAATAAAATAAGACCCATGATTGACGAGTGTAATCTTGGGTACATGCTCCACAGTTCTTCCGATACAGCCATCAATACCAAAAAACATCTACCCAATTTATTATAGTTTCCGTAACGGTAGTTGCTAAGCCAGGCAATCATTTCATTTGAGTTTTCAATATACTCGAATCCTGCAAAGACAATTTTAGCTTTTAAGCTCAAAACCGACAAAAATTGGTTTCCCATGCTGCATGGAAAAATTTAAGAACAAGCTGATGAACAATTTCCAGATGAAGCGTGTACCGTCTAAATCTACAGAAAACTTCTGAGTTAACTCTACGTATATGTGAAGTCTGGTCAACACCTCTACTGATGACAATTGTGTGCCCATAATCTCATTCCAAGCACATCAACAGAATAAGAAGAAACATATTACAGTACATCGAACATTTAGAAAAATACATCTTAAGAAAGATAGAGAATTCGGATACATGCTGTAAAGCTACTCTATATTTACATTATGATTACTTAGTATTTTGATACTTAATTGAACATCAGCACCTGAATTAACGAATACTTCTCGAGGAAACACTGAGAACCACAAATCGTTTTCCTTTTAATGTAATGAAATAATAACCTATAAATCTTAAGTATGAATATTTTATCTCTCATTGAAGAAAGAGTGCAAATACTGATTAATAAATTAGGCTAATAGTTAATTTATAGTATAAGAAAAGTTCATACGGAAGAGCATCATCTACCAATTTCTTTTGTGAAATAAAACTAATGTGGCAAATGAGCAAAAAAAAATGAGCCACAATTACAAAAGAAAAATCGTATTAAAAACAGCCCGAAGAAAAATTTTCTCTTCATGTAAACAAATTTCTACAAATATTTGGACAACCTAACTGAATTGGGATGACTGAAAATATGATGATCTCTTCATTTTCATTAAAACCTTATGATGAAGTGGAAGTAAAACCGGCTGTCATTACAAGCAGGAGCTCAGTGACTACAATTATGAAAGGAACAATGGAAAAGAAACCAAAGGCAGTCGACTTACTTCACTATGGAAACTGAAAACCACACTGGCACCCCAATACAAAAAATAATTATTTCGTCCTCTGAACAGGGACTCGTTTGATAAAATGCCTGCGTACGGCCACTGGGTGATTTCAGGGAGGATCTCCTTTGCTTTTATTCCGCTCTTTCTTAATTGCGATCACTTGCATGTGTACAAGTTCTGAGCTATTCTCGCCAAAAATTTATTTTGGTTATCTGGGTTGAGTTAATCTTCCGTTCGGTGTTCAAGGGAATGATGAAATCTCAAAAGATTGTTCAACCAACTCGGCATTTTTGAAATGTACAAGCTGTTTTCTCAGCGGCAAAACTGCTTTTGCAATTAAAAATCAATGAATATGTCGACTATTCAAGCTTGCATTCCCCATATTTAAGTATATACAATTTCTATTTCTGGCAATTTCCTTTTCGTCAAAGCTGGCAATACATAACTAGAATTTCAAATCATATTACTAGAAAATATTTCGGACTAACCGATTCTAAAGTCATTATAAAGACATTCGCTTAAGAGTAATGACACTGTTTTTCCAAAAAAACTATCAGGAAGAAGAATATTTCAACGAATATCTAGTTTAAGGTATTGGGGTCATCACCCCAAAATACATTTTATTAAAACCTACCAGGAAGAAGAATGTTTCAAACAAAAACTTGGTTACGCTTTCGTTGGGGCGACTTGTTGGAAAGAACGAGAAACTTTTTATCGAGCAAGTGATTCTCATCCTGATTGACCGAACCTACGACTGAAAAGAGGCTTTCAGTTGATCTACTCTCGACGCATTTGAATTTTGGATAGAATGTAGGGCTCTGGGTAGTGTCAGACAGAACATTCAAACAAACTGTATCATTTTCTGATATTGCACTGAAATTTTGACCTTGTGCGAGTGTCATCGCGTCAGCGTAAGGTGAAATTTTTGACTGGGATTTTAATGAGTCTCTACTTAAATGTTCTCGCACCGTGTGGCTGTCACTCAATGCATCAAACGTTGAGTCGGAAGAGAAAAATTCATCAGAACCTTCTTCAGTCGAACCACTGCCAATTAACTGCTCCGTCTTATCTGAGTTTGGGTCCTTGACTTTCTTCCGAGGTGTTTTAAAAGACAAAGGAAGCTGGTACTTCATTCTCAGCCTCGAAAGAGAATCGTCTTGAAAACTCATGGAGCGATTGCGCTTTTTACCGTAACTGAAAGCGAGAGCATCCTGGAACTCGTCATCACTTTGTAAGCCTAAATCCAGTCGGAGTTTTCGACGCTCTTCCTTGAAGTGCCGGAGGTAAGGGCATGTATGATCTTCACGGACTGACATTGATCGCATAGCGATATTTTTTGACTTAGGCTCAAACAAATTAGAGTGAGCATCGTGAGAACATCGAAGGTTGCATTTGAAAGCATTCAAACCAGTCAAGGGAGTGCCGTTGGTTTGATCGTTGCACTCTGACGGAGTAGAGCAAAGCATTCTTCTACTAAAATGTTTGGGAGGTGAAGTTGGTGGTAAAATTGGCGAAGGAACGGTAGATTCAGTAAACACAGGGGAATTCAGTGCCAAGAATGATGAACATTCAGTGAGTGGAGATGGAAGATGAAAAGGAAGCACAGAGTTACGAGATACTCTTTCGATGCCGCTTGGAGTTGCAATCTGTTCCTCAAATGGAAGCAGAACTGTGTGCTCGTTACTGTCTAGAACGTCTACGGCAGAAGAGAAGCGAACATTCATATCACATTTCTTGAGAGAGAGCTTACGGCCACTTGGGCTCACACCGCTACCACTTTCAAAACATTTCTTCATCTTGTCATCGTTTTGTTCCTCCAGAAATTTTGTAATGTCATTTGCTGTAGTAGGTACGAGAGACGAATGTCGGAAAATTTTCTGGTCTGTATATTCTTTTTGCATGGCTTTTCCAACGGAAAGTGATTTTTGTCGGACAAGAGGCCTTACCGATTGAGGTACGGATGGTAGAAAATCAGGGCGTTGCCTTTTGTTTTTTCCCATGGCACAATTTTGCACCTCAGGATTTCCATTACTCTCATGACATTCACTGAGAGAGTCGGTGATACCGGAAAATTTTTGACTACGTCCTTGAAATTCGGAATCGTTGCAACCATGAATCGTTGCGTCAGACACAAAAGGAAATTCACATGGCGATGCGACGCCATCTTTTTTAGGAAAGGAATTAGGACACCCATTTTGTGAATTAGTGGATTCAGGTTTCTCTAGCAACGTTTGTTCACATTCTGCACCCATCGAGTCTTGTACAAGCACCGAGTCGAAATCATTCTCCGAACCCGAGTTACACTGCGAAGTATTTTTGCCAAGTTGGGAACTGGGCAAGGTGTACGTTCGAAGAGATATTTCCTGGCCACGGGGGAAATCTTTTGGAGCACAGGCATGAGAAGCAGACGACGGGGAATTTTGCTTTGTATTTTTGCCCTGGGATGAGTCTTCAGGCATGAATGAAACGATAGAGTGCTTTCGTGAATGTGAGCTTGAGTCATTCGAACAGTTACTAGGTGTCAACATGGGATGGATGTTAATTATCGAAATGCTCGGTGTGTTGCTGCTCGGAACAACGTTGACGGAGGTGATGGGGCCCGAGTACATGTTGTTTACGATTACAATGGATTGCTGGTTACGAGGAGGTGGTAGCAAGCTTGACTTCTCGTTGAATATCGGTAAACGAACGTCTAAGTTTGACCCCAGTGGAAAAAGAATGGACCTATTGTCGGTTTCAATGCTTATATTTGGATGTCTAGTCTCGGGAGATTTTGGTTTTTCGTCTTCGCGGGAATGTTTCAACGGTTCTTTTGACAAAGACCGATCAAAATCAGAGACATTTTGGACACTAGGAGTAGGACTCTTAGAAATAGGGCTGCTACCAGCTGTTGATTCTTCAACAATTTTTTTATCAAATTCATTGCTGGAAACATTTTTGGATGTTAAATCCATGTCAGTTCTGTCTGTTTTCCTTTCTACTTTTTCGTTTGAAACATTTTTCACAACATTTTCTCTGACAGCAGACTGAAATTGGTTTTCTGGCATTGTTGTCAAGCTCTCACTTGGGTCGCTTATGTCAGTAACAACTATCGAGCTAAGCCCTTCAGTAACAGGTTCTTGAACACTCACTTTCGGCACTCCAGACCTGGGAAAGACCTGTGCATTACTATGCATTTCAGAGCACACGGCATTGTCGTTGGAGCTACTGTTCTCCACATTTAGACAAAAAGAATTCTTCGCAGCTGATTTTTTTACCACTGAACTGGAAGCGGCAACTTTCGGAGATTGAACCTTAACAGGTTCTGGCAGTCGTTTTATGCTTGTATTTTGAGCAGATGGAACGATTAGAGTTTTGGAAGACGCCGCTGGTTTTTCTTCAGTCTTGACCAGAATATCCGCATTTCCTCTGATCAAAGCCCCGTGGTCTTCTGGCTTGAAAGAATAAAAGGAAGCTCCTCGCTTCAAGCCCATGGATTCCGAAAAACCACTTGGCTCCTGCGGAGCGATGACGAAGTAGGTGGTGAGTGTTCCTTTGCCCTTCACGGCGATCGGGCCGCGACAAGCGCACTCGAGGCCTGCTCCCATCAGGACTTTGGCCGTCTCCTCCGTCACCTGGAACGAGGAGGACAGTTAATTCGTGCTGTCTGCTGAGCGAAGATGATGTCGAGCACGGATGTTGCCATGGTTGATGACAACGGGAACTGAACAGAGTATGTGTTGTTTGTTATCTGTGGTTTGGGTTTCTTTTATTTCTGTCCGAACTTTGACTTTTGAAGCCGTTTTCGTTCAGTTCCTCCTGAACAAGGTAAAACTTGCTTTTGTTGGGATAAATATGTAAATAAATAAAATAGAAAAGAGAACAGAGACTGAAATATTGAAAAAAAATTAAATCAGTATTTGAAAAAAAAACTTAAAATCAAAAAGACTTCCCATTCTACGCCATCTAATACCATAATGAATTTGAATGGTCTACTACATCTTGGGTTTGCCAGCAAAGGGGGAAGCTTCCGGAATTTTTCACAGTGATGCAAATTTCAAATTTTCCCACTATTGACAATTTTGAATCTTTCTTTTTTATGAGCTCCCTGCTAATTTCTTAAATTCCTCAGTCCATTTTTTTGAAGCCAATATAAATTACCGTACTATGGCAACTATGACAAACTAAATGGCTAAAAATAAACCTAAAAAATATCTTGACTGATTAAACTGTATTTTCAATTTTGTTTGCGTATGATACTTAAGAAAAACATTATGAACTGAAAATTTACCCCAGCATTCGCCCTCATCAGAACAAAGCATAGTAATTCAAATCGATAAACCTGAGCACGGAAACCGCGACTCGAACGGTACACGCAAACGCATCCCAATAATATCTGCCATGTTTCTGACATATATATTCATCCCGACACGACGCGTTCAGAACCAAACAAAGACTAACAATTTCCAAATAATTGCTACCGGACGCAACTTTCGTCTGAGTCCCATTTAACCATCAACGGAGCTTCAACTCGTGACGGCAGTGCAAAGTAAATTTCCGAGTCAGCCGGAGTTAAGATCGCTTCAGTTCTTTGAGACGCAGAGCGCGAGCACCAGGAGAATTTCTTTGCTACGCAAACGCAATTAGATCTGTGAGAAGTTTTCCAGTTAGTTTTGCCTTTGTGCCGTGACTCAAGTTTAAAGTTAAATTGATTCGAAGTTAAGGCATTCTCTAATACATGGCTTTGCTCACAGGTCAAATGAGGAGACTGTGCGCCAAGAAACAAGATATTTCACTGGAATGATTCGGTACTATTTTTTAAACGTTGACTCGCATTTCAAGAATGATCTTTAGCTCTCAAAATTAATCCCGAAATTACTTTTCTGTTTTTATACACCCAACGAACAAAAACCTTTCATTTTAAAAGAAAATACGTTGAATCGTTTAAATGATTCACTTTAAGCTTAGAGTACATGCTGGTGATGGAGATCCGTTGTAATAAAAGATTAAAGTAACATGGACAACGGAATAAGAACAATAAACTGTAGGAAACTGAAGAGAATGAACCATGAGGGTTTGCTCATAAAAGGGAACTCGTCTTAGAAATTTACTTCTACCATTAATAAGTAAATAAATATAGCACGTGTTGTTGCAATTACTTACATAAGTATCTAGAGTTCAAAATTTCTTCAAAAGTTTACTATTGGGAAATAAGAAATTAGGTAATAAAATTATCATAAAATTAAATTCCAGTAATTTGATACATCGGAGTTACTTGTAACAACCATGACATACAATACAGTAATTATCAACATGTGTAGCAATATTTGGTAATATATTTTAATTAATATTTTGTGAAGAATGACAGAGTGCACTCAATCCAAAAATAAACCGACCAATATAGGTCGAAATATTAGATAAAATGAGATGTACAAGTCCCTGTTGCTCTAGCAGTAGTTCATCAAGCAGTGATGCTAATTCCCCACACGACAACCGTTACTTTGGTGCTAACTTTAGCTTATTCTAAAAAGAGCAGTATTCGTGAAGCAAATGTTAGCCTCTATCCCATTAGAACACCCACTTCTGTGGCGCCAATATCGGGCTAGGTCCCAATGAAACAACCGTTACAGTAATGAAAACACCAGTCTTGTCCTAAAAAGCCACTCGTTACCGTGATGCTAATTACTATACCTCTAGATCCCAAAAACACTCGTTTCCGTGATGGCAGTATCAGCCTCATTCTCAAAACACAACTGTAGCTGAGGTGCCAATATGAGCCTATTCCCAAAAGACAACTGTTTCCGTGATGCCAACATCAGCTAAAAAACAAAAAAATAGCTGTTACTGAACTGCCAACATCAGCATAACTCTCAAAGCCCAACTGTGGTTGAGGTGTTACTATCAGCCTGATTCCTAAAAGACAACTGATTCCTTTATTTCAGTTATCAGCTTAATACTCCAAAAAATACCAAAAAAGCCAGTATCAGTATAATTCCTAAAACACAACTGCTGCTGAGGTTTCACTATCATCCTAATACCCAAAAGACAAAAATTCACCACGATGCCAAAACTCGTATCCCCCACACCGCGAATCTCCCACAAGACCTGCATCCTGCCGAGCAGCCCTGAGGAGTCCATCCTGCTGGCCACGTTGACGGTGTTGCCCCAGATGTCGTACTGCGGCTTCTGCGCCCCCACCACCCCAGCGATGACCGGACCGTGGGCTATGCCTGCCGACGTCAGGGAAGGTCATTCGAGGTGGTGTTACTGTGTACAGCAGGCATGGCAGGTGGCGTTACCATGTACAGCAGGCATGGCAGGTAGCGTTACCATGTACAGCAGGCATGGCAGGTAGCGTTACCGTGTACAGCAGGCATGGCAGGTAGCGTTACCATGTACAGCAGGCATGGCAGGTAGCGTTACCATGTACAGCAGGCATGGCAGGTAGCGTTACCATGTACAGCAGGCATGGCAGGTAACAGCACGTCAAAAAATGAGAGTCATAGGAGTTCGTATGAAAAAATGTCAATGGAATTTAAAAGCGTTATGTGAGGTTCTATGAGGTTACGAGTATTTATAGGGCATGTTACGTAATTCATGTTACGGGTGTTGTAGGTCATGTTACGTAATTCATGTTACGGGTGTTGTAGGTCATGTTACGTAACTCATGTTATGGGTGTTGTAGGTCATGTTACGTAACTCATGTTACGGGTGTTGTAGGTCATGTTACATAACTCATGTTACGGCTGTTGTAGGTCATGTTACGTAACTCATGAGACGGGTGTTGTAGGTCATGTTACGTAACTCATGTTACGAGTGTTGTAGGTCATGTTACGTAATTCATGTTACGAGTGTTGTAGGTCATGTTACGTAACTCATGTTACGGGTGTTGTAGGTCATGTTACATGTTACGGGTGTTGTAGGTAATGTTACGTAACTCATGTTACGGCGGTTGTAGGTCATGTTACGCAACTCATGTAACGGGTGTTGTAGGTCATGTTAAGTAACTCATGTTACGGGTGTTGTAGGTCATGTTACATAACTCATGTTACGGCTGTTGTAGGTCATGTTACGTAACTCATGAGACGGGTGTTGTAGGTCATGTTACGTAACTCATGTTACGAGTGTTGTAGGTCTTGTTACGTAATTCATGTTACGAGTGTTGTAGGTCATGTTACGTAACTCATGTTACGAGTGTTGTAGGTCATGTTACGTAATTCATGTTACGAGTGTTGTAGGTCATGTTACGTAATTCATGTTACGAGTGTTGTAGGCCATGTTACGTAATTCATGTTACGAGTGTTGTAGGTCATGTTACGTAATTCATGTTACGAGTGTTGTAGGCCATGTTACGTAATTCATGTTACGAGTGTTGTAGGTCATGTTACGTAATTCATGTTACGGGTGTTGTAGGTCATGTTACGTAACTCATGTTACGGGTGTTGTAGGTCATGTTACGTAACTAATGTTACGTATGTTGTAGGTCATGTTACGTAACTCATGTTACGGGTGTTGTAGGTCATGTTACATGTTACGGGTGTTGTAGGTAATGTTACGTAACTCATGTTACGGCGGTGGTAGGTCATGTTACGTAACTCATGTTACGGGTGTTGTAGGTCATGTTAAGTAACTCATGTTACGGGTGTTGTAGGGCATGTTACATGTTACGGGTGTTGTAGGTCATGTTACGTAACTCATGTTACGAGTGTTTTAGGCCATGTTACGTAATTCAAGTGTTTTGTAGGAGGCCATAGGAGATAGTGTTGTTAATGTCAATTACTTTTGGTGTAATTCTTGAATCAAGGGTCACGAAATAATGTTAAATTAATGTAATTTCGAATACAGTTCGAAAATCTGTATCACAATAATAGTTGATGTAATGTTAGTGTAATAAATTACGTAGCTGCAATAATAAAGCAATTGGTAATTTAAAAAGCTATTCATAGTCACAATAAGCAATAGAAGTCATATTTTACTGATGTAGCAATAATTACATACGGAACTGTGTTTCTGACATATTTTTAACAAAGTAGCATAATTTTTATGGACCTTATATTTTATTATTATTATTTTGAACTATGCACGATGTTGACGTTATAAATATAAACTACGAATATTAAAAAACTTCACCAATTATTTTTCTCACGAACAAAAATTTCAGCATTCATTTCAACTACGCACATCACAAGACAAACTTTGATTCGTGGATAGTTTCACTAGTCCGAAATAAAAGCGTTCAATTATCCCCAACCGCAAAATCTCTTTTTCAGGGATCCCAAATTTAAATTTTTAATAGTTGTAAAGTCGCAAGCTTTACAATACTACCACAATTTGAAGTTGAAGTATCGATTAATGATTTAAAACATCGCAGCGAAGAAAGTTTATTGTAAAATTCTGCGCTCAGAACTGGCATCGTCGAATTATGCCGGCGTGCAGGAGTTTTGGGTTCTGAGAAGCCAGTTTATTGTAAACGGAACAAAGAAATATTGAAGAGATTCAAATTCCTGAGATTCAAGCAAAGGCTCTTCTTGAATATGAAATTTGGAAACTACAAAATAAAGCATGCTTTAGTATTCAAAAATCTATATAATCCCGACGGTAGAAACACGTATAAAAAGGTTAACAAGCCGCTAAAAGAGAGTAGCAAGTGTTTTAAAGATTAAATTAGAGGGAGAGTTAGTTTAAGCCTCCCGAATTCCCACAAAGGCGTTCCCAAGAGAGTATAAACGAAGGCACCATTTCTCAACACACTTTGCACAGAAACAGCAGGATAAAAAAAGTTTATGAAGCTAGATAAGAGTTGAAGAAGACAATAATAGGCACTAAAACAAAGAAGAGCAGTAAGCCAAGAAAAATTTTTTCATGCAACGAAAAATATATCATTTTTCAACACAAGAAAGTCCTGCCTAACCGTCAGCTCGGGACCTCATTTTTCCCCCTGGAAGAAGTGTGAAGTGTCCTCATTTTTTTGCTAAAGAACAGTATTTTCATCCTACTGAAGGGCAAGTATTTTGAAAACTCAACACAAACTCCGCCATATTTCATCACGGAAGTCTCAACGATTCACGCGGTATAATCCCAAAAATTTCAACGAAAACTTCCCTAGAAGTACACAGAACGGTAGGCATCAAGACCAGACTTGTGAGGTGCTGCGGCGAGAACTCGGCACTCACCAACTCGGAGCCTGAAGTTCTGGAAGCTCTCTTTGTTGATGGAGTCCAGCACCGTGGCCAGCGCCAGAGCGAACTCCACCAGCGTCACCACGTTCTGCTCCGTGCGGTCCCGCACCTGGCGAGTCGCGGGATTTCCCGGTGAGATTTGAGTCCTGAACTTTTAGAGCGTTCACCTACATGTCTGTGTGTGCTCATCATGCGAATGTATGTGAATTTGAGTTATGCAAATTCGTGCAAATTTGAATCGTATGAATCCGTAAAATTTTAACTCATGTGAATCCGGGTGAATTTATGCGAAGCTTTACAAGTTTTACTCATGCGAATTCGTGTAATTTTACCTCATGCGAATTCGTGCGAACTTAACTGAGGAAAATTTGCTTTCATTCATCATCGTGAGAAGAAAATAGTACTTTTGGTCCAATTTTGGTCTGACACCTCCAATTCATAGGACGTCAGTGCTTTAAAAAAACATCTCGATAGATTGGGATTTCTGTACATTTAGGCTTCCGGTTTACGATTCAAGTCTATTGGTGCATTCAAGCTAACTCAACAGTTGCGGGCAGAAATAAAAGCGATACAGTAAATTTCTGTTAGCTGTTTTTGTTATAACTGCCTGCCACTAATACAGCATAATAATTAAAATTATAAAATAGTTTTCAATTTTCACAAGTTTTCAAGTAGAAAATTCAAAAGCTGATGTTGACAGCGCTGGCATTTTCATAATTAGAGTGTTTTAATTGGGTAAAAATAAATATTGGTGCTTCAATATCGTTGAGATGTTAGAAAGTTGTTGATAAGCTGTTATTGTCAAACGAAATGTTAAAAAAAAATTTCAAAAGTTTGCCGTGTGAATAAAAATTAAATTACATTTTTATGTATGTATCTACAGCTAGGATATATATATAAGCTAAATTCTTCATGGCAAAGAAAATCACTTGAATTTCTACACTCGTGAAGAGCTCCTTGTGCATTGTCGCACAGATTTTCTGTCGAAAATTCCGCCAAAAAACTACTATCATATAGAAAAAAACTTGTCCTAATACGAGTCTTTCAATAGTTCAAAGCAGAAATTAGCAAACTTCGAATATTTGAATTAAAAATTTTAAAAAATATTTTGTAAATAATTATCACCGTCTGATATATGTTGGCCAACTCACCTTAACGGCATCCTGCGTGTGAAGACGTGAAAAGAAGCATAAAATGAAGGTTAAAATCTAAATAAAAAAACAACAAAGAGTGTGCGCATTTCTTTGTCGAAGTTTCTCGGTACTAAGATTATTTATGCCGTGGATTAGGTTAAAACTGAAAACTGTACCATCCATGAAGCACAGTTCAGTTTTTCACCTTCATCATTCCAAATACTTAGAAATAAAAACAGTGGTCAGCCAAATCATTCGAACACCTTCTCCTTTACAATTTTTCATTTGCTTTGAATTGAACGGTTATATGATACTGAATTTTATAAACCATAAATATATGCAAAAATAAAAACCATTATTGAGCTAAATTTTCCCTGCTTCATTGCGACTAGAAAAATTGATTTTCATTTTACTGTTCGCAGTTTCCGTTGCCAAAAACAATTTTCTTCGTCCAATCGACAAAACTTTTGACAAAATTTAGCGGTTCAGCCACATGGCACGGCTTATAAAAAGACGTCTGTAATGATCGAGTTCAATTCAATTGATTCTTACTAAACATCCTTACAAAAGCAATACAGTCGTTTTTCAATAATATCCTTGTAATTAATAGTGCATTTCTCGTTAAATTTACGTATTTCCAAGTGTGTTTTGTGAAGTACACTCCCGAGTACATTTTTATTTTGATGTCGGTGACAACCTAATACCAAGGCCAGCCGGATGAAGGTGGCTGTGATAACGGTAACGCAAGTACAAAAATGCTGACCTTGGCGACGATGCCAGGAACAACAACTGAAGCTTAGAATCTAAGCTTCCGAACTATTTTGTGGATTCCTTTCAGCAATAGTCTTAAGTTCTCGCTAATCTTGATGCGCAGTTTTCGTGTAGCTTTTGGTGGTAATTTTATGTAATTCTCTTCTGCTCTAAATAATTAAACTGTTTCTTGATTATAAATATTTAAATTTATTTGTAACAGATTCTACCACAAATCTATTGGTCACGGAGACTTTCGAAAAGTGGAGTAACTGTTTACTCACATGTGGATATCAATTACTTTTCATCAAAACAATCAACTGTAAATTAATTCGAGGTCGGAAAAGAGTTAAGCTCTTTAGTCAACAATTAACGTGGGAATAAAATATGAGAGGCGTGGCTCCGCGTAACATTTTTTTTATTAGTCTAATGAGTGAATATTCTAGAACAACTCTCTTCTCACATAAAGGAGACAATTCTTATGATTAAGTGAATAAGAACTTTGGAAATTATTTTCAGTAGGTATTACGCGAATTATTTTTTCGTTTCATCCTGTGTGCAATTTTTTAGTCATATACGTGAAATTTGATCTTCCTTTCTGAAAGAAATAATTTCGCTTTTTTATGCGCTAGATAAAAAATTTGCATCATTCAGCAGTAAATTCTACGATTTTAGTAAAAATAGCGAATGCTAGCGAGTGTAGGAATAATTTCATTTCCAGTTGAATATACAATGCGAAATCTAAAACTGAAGAAAAATATTAGGCGTCAACTTTCAGCGTAGGCATAGAGGCATTATATTTAAGGGTCAAATGTACAAGCAATAGTCATATAAGTTTTACATGAAGTCAATATATGGCTAGTACTGCTTATCGATGAAAATCTGCCCCAGGCTGATATAATATCGCGTGACTTTGCAGCGGCTGCGATAAATTTCTGAAAACAATGCATGGCAAGGCAGTTTTTCTGACAACGACTGCTGTCTGTGCATGAGAAGCCAACATGACTCTTTGTATCTGCAAACTCGACAAAATGAGAGGATTTTATTATTGATGTTTATCAGCATGAACGCTATGCAGGCGTATACTTCTGCAGGATACATGGCTCAGGAAAAGCCTCTTTTATTTGACACTGACGACACGGAGAGCAATAAATGTCACGAAAGAATCAATGGAGCTCGCGATAACTGTTCTAAAAAAGGAAACCTAAATTTCCACTCCCTTAAATTGATTTTCTACACTGAAGTATACTCAGATAACCCAAACCATTTCAAATACACGAAAAGTTCTTCAATGTATGACGTCATTGACGTCTAAACGCAAAAAATATAGGCCTTCTCTAAAATATCACCCGATCGCCAGAGCTCCCAAAAGCAATGGGCAATGAATTCAAAAGTTGTCAACGACACTGCTACACGCGACGCGTGAGCGGTAAAAAGAACAGATGGTAGGCCTATAGCAAGTGAAGTGTGAAGTTCCATGGGAGTTGTTCATCGTCCTCTGCTAGGCAGCCCCACATGTCTGGACCTGCCGAAGTTGTGCTGTTAAATCTCGCCCAGACTGCGCAACAGATGGGTCGAGTTCGGCCGACGACGATCGTCTAGGATTGACATCGCCGTATAATAAAGCTTACATCAAGCTCCATTTCTGACAATGAAAGCGGGATGCCGTTTATAAGCTTAGTGGGATTTTCAATGCCAAGTTTGTTTCCCAAGGGCAGTAATATTATCAAAGCTAACCCGAATTTTTGTTAGTTAAACCTTTTTTTAAATCACTGTGTTGTTCTGCAAAGTCAATGACTTTATATTTCCCTGGCAATGTTTTCCAAACACTTAAGTTTTCAAAGCCCAACAATACTTTTTCAGCTTACCAATTTCGAAAACTAATCATTATTTGATGAGCTTCACAGTTCTTTGGCCAGCCAGCATTATTTTTTAGATCCATAAATTGTTATGGATTTGATAGAGGTTATTCGAGTGACTTCATTCCAGAGGTGACTCCTAGCCACTAGTCAGTCAGGAGTCCTTCATTGAATTTTTCATCGAGCTGCTTACAATGAAAGTGAGCTATTAAAACCACAAAATGACAGCTGTGCAATGCAAACGAAAACTCGTTCTTTTTGAAAATTATCTTCATTAGTTCATTCACAGTGGATGTTATTGTGAGCTTTTCAAACTAAAACTTCATCACTCAGATGATGATGGTAATAAATGAATAGTTGAAAGAAGATTGTTACACGTCATTGCTGAGTAGAAAACCTGCGGTAGTGCAAACGTGGATGTTCACTCGCAAATTTGAAACACGTCAATATTTTTGGAAGGTTATTACACGAAGAAAATAAAAGAAGACACAAATACCTCCTCCTTGCCAGGCTGCAGACCCGCCGCTACCATGTAGGTGCTGCCAATTGTTTTGATCTTCTCCACGACGCTAAATTTTGGCTTCAGCAGCAACTACAATGAGAGAAAAATTGTAACGTTACACCGCGTGACTCACTTTAGAAAAGATGAATGTTCTAGGGAATAACTCTTGTGGAAATGTTGTAGGTACAAAAGGCCGTTTCAAGTCGTTTTAGAATTAGATAGATTGGCAGATGTTTCAGCGATATTGGAATTATTGACTAATTATTCTCAGGTAATCTTACAAAAGGCCGTTTCAAGTCGTTTTAGAATTAGATAGATTGGCAGATGTTTCAGCGATATTGGAATTATTGACTAATTATTCTCAGGTAATCTTGCGAAAGAAGAAGAATTGGAAACTTCAATTTCTTAACGGTAACCTGTGGAACAATTGATGAATGTCACAGTGCTTAGGGAAACAGGAAATCAGTCATAGAAATGTTGAGATATGTAATAAATATTATTGGTTAGCCGGTAAAAAATAAATTAATGTTGCATTAATCTATTATGAAAATTGTCCCAATGCCGCCACATTATTACATCTAAACTGAAATGGTCGGTTCACTTTGGTAATAAAAAACATCAAAATGCGCTCGTCCAAGTCAGATTATGTTTGTAGTTGAATTTGATTCAACTCGAATATTATCACACATCACGTCAACTCTAAAAATTCAGCCAACTCTCACATCTAGTGCAGCAGTAACGCGAGCTCGGTGGCACACATTTCTTCGAACAGAAACGCGGCAAAAATTTCCACACAAAAGAAATAAAAAGCGAATCTTGAAGCAGCCCGACACTCCGGCCTCAAGTGCTGGACGTTATCGCCATTTCTGCGATTTTGAACGTAAAGTGAGAGGGACGCGGTTTTTGACAGAAGCAAAGTTTGGATCGCAAATGGAAATCGGAACTTTTGACGTTACATCGACTTTGCTGGAAAAGTCAGTTTTTGAGAAGCGTTAGGAGTATAATGGCGCATTAGGGCATCGCAAGTCGCACGAGAAAGACAAAACTTTCCTGTGTGAAGCGTGCCTTTCCGACGAAGCAAAGCAACCAAAGAGTACAGATACATCGCGAGCTAGCCGGGTTTTCAGCTCATTTTGCTGCAGCTGTATAACTGAAAGTACAACTTTGTCTGCTGACTAGGCTACGCTATGTGTAGTTTTTCTTGCCAAAATATTCTTATTTAGTCTTTTTTTAAATAAAATTAAGCCCAAAACATCAAATAACTAAGCAAGTAGACTTACAAGAACTCACGCTTCCATTTGCGCCGCTTTGACGATATAAAACGTTGGAAAATCCAGATCCTGCTTTTGAAGAAAGGAAGTTTTAACGCTTTCAAATCTTACAGGAATTGATGCACTGATCCCCATTCTATATTCAAATTTTAAAATGAATTTATATTCTACGCAATTAAGAACAGATAATGCATTACTTTTCATGAAGTTCTTCAGTTCTGGACGACAAAGAATACTTTCAGCAGATCGAAGCAAGACTTCAGACACTAGACGAAGAGCGAAACGTTCCTTTCTAGAAATGAAAAGAACAATTTTTGTAAATGTGAACTTTGTAGCATCACGTCAGAAGGGGGCAAATGGAACGGACGTGGTTCAAGACGATGTAAATAGTTTCGAAATTAAAATACGTTTTTGAGTAAGATGTTTAATTCTACTAATGTGTGTAACCACAGATTGAATTCTCTTCAAACTTTTTGAGAAAATATACATCGGTACTTTCACGTTCTGCAATTTAACAAAAACCGATGGTAAATTCTCATGGAGATCTGACCAAATAAAGAATTGGGGTCAAGATGAATTACTGACACCCACAAGCAAATAAATAAATGCAAGTTTACCGGAAAAGAGATGCGTTAAATTTTTTCCATACAATAGTTGTACTGTATTCTCGGTGGGTGTATTCTCAAAAATGATGTATCAGTCGAAAATCATTCCAATGGATAATAGATAAGCAGAAAAACTATTGGCGATGAAGGCCTTTGTGAACGGACAATGGCTGGTGCCAATATTGGCGACACAAGCCAGGCTTTTGAGCCGAAGGCGCTTACCAGAGACTAGTTAGTTTTCTGAGCCAAAATACACAGCTAGAGTGTTCCTAAGGATAAGTGTGCCTCACAACTGCTCTTGTGATCGCCCATCATCAAAATGTCACAAAAAGTTCAAAAAACCATAGTGATCTCAAAAAATGCAATAGATCTACTTTAGCGTTGAAAATAATTTTAAAATGGAGTTCCTTGAAAGTGAAAGCATTATTGCAAGCAATAACACCGTCTTAGGTGACTTGTCCTCATTACAATTTCAAGCGTCTCCGTCTTTCCAATACGAAACATTGATGTTTTACGGCATACGGTGGGCATTCGGATGGAAAAAATATCCTGCGGCAAAAAATATCGATTTTTCTTGCGAATTATTTCACCAGTTCATGAACTTGTTTTAAATTTATTCTTAGACTTTGCGCTGGACATTAGTGAAGAGTTCACCACTGCAGCCATGGTTCATTTCTGGAAGAAAGAAGTCCACATCGGTCAGCCAATTTCTAAACTCCAACGCCTCTACAGTGTTTACGAATGCGAAGCTTTTTCTCTGCCGAAAAAGTAACTTTTGGAACTCGATGCGTCTTTAAAAAATACCAGGCAAAAATATGCGCAGAGGGTGAAGAAGTGCAAATCAATTTGATTCTGTTTAACTGTTGCGGAAATAATTGCGACCATGAAGCATTGAGGCATTCGCCAGCCAAAAGCAACTCCTGTGAATAGTGACGTCGCTTCTTCTCGCCAGTCTCGCGGCTTGCTTCAAAATGCCCTTTGATGGATAAAAAGCAGGTCTCTTCACGGGCAACTAGCGTCAAATTAACCCTTAATGAAGCTCTTTATATTCATTGAAGACTCTCGTTGGCGCTTTCAAAACAGAGTCGGAAATTTTTGCGTTTCATGAAACTGAGAAGTTCGCAAAGATGGCTAAGTCGGTGCCCTAACTTAAAGACTCGAGTTGCGGCGCGGGCTTCCCTAAAAGCCAAAAGACTAGAGCTACCCGCGAAACAATTCGTCTTTTTCTTGTTTTCTTTTCTGTTTGATGACATTCAAGTCGCCTCAACCTGACGAAAATGACTCGCAAACTAAAAGGTATGCAAATTTTCACGATGTGAACTAAATGATGAATAGAATTTTAAAGTTTTGTCACTGCACACCGTGGAATTTAGAAGTTAAATGAGTGACTGAGAACGAGGTTAATGTTATGTAAGGTTTATAAAATTTACGAACAATACTTAACAGAGAATTTGATATTTTGCAGTTCCTCGGATTCCAAACGAGAAACGCACAGCCATTGAAGGAAAAAGAATATTAATATTGCCTCAGAAAGTTTCTATGTGTTGATCACTCTCACCATATTCTACGTTTTGTTATTTGTAAGTTGATCACTGTCTTTACACTCCACGTTTTGTTATTTGTAAGTTGATCACTGTCTTTACACTCCACGTTTTGTTATTTGTAAGTTGATCACCGTCTTTACACTCCATGTTTTGTTATTTGTAAGTTGATCACCGTCTTTACACTCCACGTTTTGTTATTTGTAAGTTGATCACCGTCTTTACACTCCACGTTTTGTAATTTGTAAGTTGATCACTGTCTTTACACTCCACGTTTTGTTATTTGTAAGTTGATCACTGTCTTTACACTCCACGTTTTGTTATTTGTAAGTTGATCACCGTCTTTACACTCCACGTTTTGTTGTTTGTAAGTTGATCACCGTCTTTACACTCCACGTTTTGTTATTTGCAAGTTGATCACTGTCTTTACACTCCACGTTTTGTTATTTGTAAGTTGATCACTGTCTTTACACTCCACGTTTTGTTATTTGTAAGTTGATCACCGTCTTTACACTCCACGTTTTGTTATTTGTAAGTTGATCACCGTCTTTACACTCCACGTTTTGTTATTTGTAAGTTGATCACTGTCTTTACACTCCACGTTTTGTTGTTTGTATGTTGATCACCGTCTTCACACTCCACGTTTTGTTATTTGTAAGTTGATCACTGTCTTTACACTCCACGTTTTGTTATTTGTAAGTTGATCACTGTCTTTACACTCCACGTTTTGTTATTTGTAAGTTGATCACTGTCTTTACACTCCACGTTTTGTTATTTGCAAGTTGATCACTGTCTTCACACTCCACGTTTTGTTATTTGTAAGTTGATCACCGTCGTCACACTCCACGTTTTGTTATTTGTAAGTTGATCACCGTCTTCACACTCCACGTTTTGTTATTTGTAAGTTGATCACCGTCTTCACACTCCATGTTTTGTTATTTGTAAGTGTATCACCGTCACTACACTCCGCGGTTCATATTTTGGAAGTTCATCACCATCACCATATTCTACGTTTTGTAATTTGTGAATTGATTAACGTCACCACTCGCCACACTCCTTCTTTCTTCAATGAGAATATTTATCTTGCGATATATGAAGAAACCTTATGATCAATAATCTTCTTTTAAAAGCTTGAAATAACTATTAGTAATAAGTAAATGAGTAAATTTATAATGAGAAAATGGTGGAAAAATACCGATGCACTAAAATGAACTATAAATGTATATACCAACGCGACCGTTACATTTGTACGAATGAAATGCAAAAACGAAACGCCTGAAAATAACGCTTCTTAAATAACCAGTGGATAACAAGTGTCTGATAGCAAATGCTGCATCCCATCTTACGTAACCATGATATTTTAATCGATTCATTTCGAAAAAAGATTTTTAAGATTTTTCTTTAAGTTTCTTCACTCTGAAAATTTTTTACTACCGTAAATAAAAATTTTCGAAGTTTAGTATTAAACTAATTGTTTTTCAAGATCAGACTAGTATAGGAAAAAATAGCTTGAAAAATTATCAAGACTTTCAGCTAGACACAGAAAGCGAAGACCTCCAAGTAGACTCATAAAATATGATTGATGCATCAAATGAAGATCTAAAGGTAGAAACACTCGCTGAATGTGATTTTTATGCAAGTATAGAAACACCAGCTGATGAATAAGCGTCTAGATAAACACGTCAGCTGAAGAAGGCGTCTAGATTGATACACGTGCAGAAAAAGGCCTCTAGACAGATACACCTGCTCAAGAACGCAACCTAGATAGATACACCAACTGAAGAAGGCGTCTAGATTGAAACACGTGCGGAAAAAAGCCTCTAGAGAGATAGACCTGCTTAAGACCGCGATCTAGATAGATGCACCTACTGAAAAAGGCGTCTAGATTGATACACGTGCGGGAAAAGGCCTCTAGACAGATACACCTGCTTAAGACCGCGATCTAGATAGATACACCAACTGAAGAAGGCGTCTAAATTGAAACACGTGCGGGAAAAGGCCTCTAGATAGATACACCTGCTTAAGAACGCGATCTAGATAGAGACAACAACTGAAGAAGGCGTCTAGATTGATACATCAGCTGAAGTTGGCTTTTGAATAGATATACCCGCTGAAGCAGCCTCTAGATATACACGCTAGTCAAAAGATGCTTCTAAATACGCGCTAGTCAAAAGATGCATCTAAATAGACACACCAACTGAAGAAAGACTCTAAGGAGAAACATCAGATGAAGCCCAAGAAAACAAGAAGGGAAGGTTACAGTCTGCATCCATGTTAACAAAAAGTTTTCCTCTGATGTGCTGGGTCTTGGACTCAGTCTAAATCATCTCGCGCGAGACTCGGAAAGTTTTCCGTGAAGTTGAGGCTGATGATATTTGTTTTGAGGCTCTTTTCGTTTATATTATACAATTGCTCACAGCATCAGTCGGGAAAGGAGTTTGTTTACTGAGGAGTTCTTGGAACCAACGAAGAATTATGACAGTTTTGACGTGTGTTCTATCAACTAAAAGAAATCCATCAAATTACGGCACAGCTACGCATTATTCGAGGGAAAGTCTTGAAAAGCTTTGTAAATGAGTGGCTTCACCTATTTTAAAAGACTTTAACCTGCAGAACATTCTGATTTAATGAAAAAAAGTTCTTGAATCAATAATTGAAAAGAAATTAATCTTAAAATAGTCTAATGTTGTATCAGAAAATAAAATGAACAGAGATCGTCTACAACATTCGCTGCTCAGCACAAAAACGATTTGCTGGATTAACCAGAAGTAAGTTTACATTAGTTAGTGTAAGCCTTCCTCTATGGGTGTTCTGAATAGAGGAAGGATGAAAGCACCATTTAGTATCGAGTTGAATGAACGCGAAATCAATGCACATTGAGTGTTCCCCTCACAAAATCTCTGCACAAAGAAACAGTTGAGAAGGAAGGTTATGAAACGATAAAAATTTAAGAACAAAGTAAGAAGTGCTGAAAAAATGACAGCAGTAGGAGAATTGCGAGACTGGTTTCTAAGGTACAATGATAAACAAGTATTCTTGAATAACTTAATGAAGGCCAGTGATGCTGAAGTTATAAATCAAGATCTCATTTGCCCTGTCGTTTTTATCGGAGAAAATTAAGCAAGCTTCTTATGTGAAATTTTACATTAAAAGGCTCATCAAGATAATCAAGATTGTGGTAACCGTGATTTAATCATGACAAAAGCTGCAATAACTTTAAAAATGCAGCTAACTTCGTAGGCCAAAGCTCGTACCTTCCAAACCCTTCTCTTCCTGCGCTTTCCAGCGTTCTTTCCACCAGAAGCGACACACTGCCACCTCCTCGCTGCTCCTTGCAGCCTGGTTACGAACTTTACGGCCCACTTAGCGAGAGGTACGAGTTACGACGACGTTCATTACGACTCACCTTGTCGTAGTCGCAGATGATCTCGTTGAGCAGTCGTAGACACTCCAGGCCTTGCTTGTTCACGTCAGTCTCGTCGTAAAATTCAATGTAGTTAGGGATGCTGACGAACATCACGCCCACACTCGTATACTTCTCGTGGTACAGCCCCTGTGGGGAATACATCCCGTTCATAGGCTAATTTATTCGTGAATCGTATGAAACAGGCAAAGATTTCATAAATTTCAGGTAGAATATTGGCTTCATTGAAATCATATTCAAACCATTCCAGTGGACATTCCTGCAAGCTGGAAATATAATGCTTTAAAAAGATGTTTTGATATTCGCTTGATCATTAGTGTACAGTAAAATCCACTCAGCACAATTAGAGCATCAAGTAGCCTGTAAACTGCTTGGTACAAGCGTAGTAGTGAATATTTCCATGCGTTGTTTCTAAGCTCTAAGCCGTAGAACAATCCAGGGTAAAACAGCTTATTGAAACTCCTAAACCTTTCTCGACTGTGATGACCTGTACACTGAACGTGTTATTTTATCATCCAGTATACGGCTTAAAAATAGTAGTATGGGGTTTGAGAAATGGTAGCTTGTCGAGTCCAATTTGCATGTACAGCTGTGTAAAATTTCATGCAGGTTTGCAAAAATTGAGGTCTCCAATGCTTAAATTTCAAATATTTAACTCCCTATCAGAAAAATGGAGCTTCGTCTGCGTCTTAAGGCTATATTAATTATTCAGAGAGTTTCGAATCTTAGCTGAATTTTTAAGCAGAAGTCTCGCTCGTTACACCTTATTACAGAGTTTCTATTGTACATCAGTTTTACTGTGCACTTTTTGAAAATCCCTCTGATTTCATTAAGGAATTCAAATTAATTTAATATTTTCAGATTTTCCTTCTTTATCTAAGAAAAATGGCAAACCGTCTTTCCTAAGGCAGAATTTACCTCTCCTTTAAATCTTCCATCGTGAGTTATTGTTTATTGTATGGCAATCGATAAATCTTAATTTTTTTGTATCACTACTGTGTATTTCACTCATGGAAATATTTTTGAAAAATAGTCATCGTTTCACGCTCTAGTTAGCGGTCTTAAACCTCAAATTTCTACCACAAATATTTATACCCTAAAAGACGTTCACAAACTTACAAAATTCAATCACTCAGCACATCACTTTAAACAGCTCCACTACCCGCGAGATCTACGTAAGCTCGTCTGAACACATTTCAACACACGCCTAGCGACAACTATCACGAGACCTGAAATTAATGTCGCACGATACCGAGCGTTCGGACCCAAATCTCATTTGATGAAGCACAAGCGCGGGTTCCGTTCGTTCGATCGCTCAACGGCCCATCAGACGGACGATATTATGCCTCTGCACGATCAGGATCTGCGGCAGACTTTGCTTAAGTAATGGATGACAGATCAGCGGCGCTCTGGTGAAGGATGCGAGTTCAGACTCCCTGGCTTCAGCATACTTCCGCTGGCAGGCCAGGAAGAATTCGACCATTTGAGAGGACTTGTTGTAGAGGCTAGTGCTGAACGTCAATACGGTTCAGATTTTAATTTTCTCGATGTTAATACGAGATGTATTGGATAACTATTAACTGGTTTCTCCGTTTAATGTTGGATAACGCAAAATGGGTAGAATATTCTCAAACTTGATTGTCATAACAGAAAATCATTTGAGTTAGAAATCAACTGCATCGAATAAGTCGCAAATAATTCTAGAACCGTAACTGCTCATTAAACAAGTCTTGCACTTTAGACTTTTTTCTTCGCGCGCATGTCGACGTTGGTAAGATGCAACTAAGTAATCAGAAAGAATTGAAGTGTTCGAGCTATATTCCAATTGCAGTTAGTTTTCAATGTTCTTTGTGACAGTTTTTTGGCGTTTGAACTGAGTTTGAAAAAGTTCACATTTTTAAATATTCAATGCCCGTTGTATCTTGTGAACTTTATTGATCTAGTTAGGTAAAGGTCTTAACACAACCAGCATCGAAAGTGTGATAAGTACAACATTGACTATCAGCACACCCACCTTCTCAGTATCAATGACCTACGTGCAACTAATGCTGGTTCAGATGTCACATCTTTGTACCGTTCGACCGGAAATTATTCTTTTGATTTGATGGGTTGTTGTTCCTGAATTTTTTCTACCATTAATGAAATATTCTACCTGAACTTATTGAACTATGCTGAAATGTTGCACTTTATGTTCTTTCACCCATTGATGAGATGAAGCGCCTGAAATTTTTCATTCCTTCGAACATTGCTATTTTAAGACTCACATTGTTGATGCAGTATTACACGAAAATTTCCAACATCCCTTTAATCTAAATTTGAACATCATTTCATATTGAGTTATCCCACGATGATAAACTCTTTCATGTTATTATTCATTTATTATACTGCACAATAACATTGAAATATAACATTGCGCGTTATTTATCATTTAACTGTGTCATTTAGGATTCCATTGTCTGGACGCCTAAGGTTCCACTCCTCTTTTACCGCCGAGGAGCGTTAATTATAATTTATTTTGCAATGAGAGCGCATCAGGAGCGATAAGCCGCTTATGTTTCTGACGACATTCAAAGGAGCACAAATGCAATCTGGTTTGGGGGGAGTAATTCTCCGTGTTCTCGAACAATATCTTCTTCTTCTTTAATAAACTTCGCGGTACACGGGTAACGTCTACTAAATTCAAGTTTCGAGTTCACGATATTAGAGTTTGATTATGTGCTCAATGCTGTTCAAGGTTTCTTTCTCTTGTAAATACTTTAAAATTACTCAAGGAAAATCTTCCGACGTTATCCTGCTATAACTACTACCCAAAATTTATTAGATGGCAGCAGTTTTAGTTACTGAATTTATTTATCTCCATCGTTCGAACAGGCTGGGCGAAAATTGTTCCGCTCATTGTTTTTAAGCTGTGAGTTTAGACCGTCCTAAATTCGATAAATTGTTCCGTTGTATGAATCTAAGTCTGCTTACGTCATTCAATGGCAAAATTTAGAAGATCAAATGAAGAGATAAACTCAGAATTAATCAACCTCACTCGGTGTAAAACTGTCAAGTTGTTCAGGTATGTTCATCTATAATCATTAACATCATTCGATGGCAAAATTAAGTGAAGTCTTGGGATAATAATATCAAAATTAAACGACCTCATTTGGTATTCTAGTAGAAAGTGCCGCGGAGTAAACAAGAGATATTGAAGATAAGTTTTAAAACAACACAGGGCACTCGCTCGGAAATGACACAAATTACACCACCAAGAACGCTGTCGCAGAATGGGAATAAAAAGCCGTGATGAAGTGGCATTGGAGATACTTGAAGAGCTCTTCGGTGACGCAACAAAGTGAGGCGCTGTAATGCAGTGCCCCCGAGACTCTTGAGACGCTATTGATACGAGAGAAGTCTCGTGGCATCAATGCGATGCAATAATGAATTGACAAAAGAGACACTATAGAAGTCTGGTGGCAGCACAACCGATGGGACTGCCGTCATGAGGTGACGTAAGAGATTTTTAACACATTCACTACGGTATGACCCACCGGTGGGTCGTGATTGAGTTTTTCCAGCTGGAAAACGCCCCATCGATGGGTTGTTTGAAAATTGTCAACAATCTTTTTAAATTAATGGTATTTACATATTTCACACAGTTATTGTTCACTATTAATAAAATTTTTAACAAACAACTTTTTACTTTCAATTTGAGTTTACTATTGAACTTCAGTTCAAATCCCATCGCAGTCAATGTGTTCAGAAGCCTCATGATAACCAATTAAAAGAATAGAGAATCCTCACCCCTCACGACGAAACAGTGTGAAAAGATGAGCAAAAAATCCTGACCTGTTGCCCCGCAGAGGCGACGAGGAACCTGTGTGCGAGATGAGCAGGTAGGATGTTCTCGAGGAGCACCTTGTTGATGCCGCGCGTGGTCTCCACCTCCTCTTGCTCGACGGCGAGTTGCGTGCTCCACAGGTAGTGCGTGCGCGCCCTAGAGTCCGACTGCCCCCCCAGCAGCAGCAAGAGGCTCCCCAGCAGCCAGAACTGGAGGCAGGGGCCCAGCCACCACGGTACACCGGGGATGCTGTCGAAGTTGCACGTGCGAGAAAGTTGCAAAGCTGTAAAATTTCAAATGCAAGAAAGTTGCAAAGTTGTTAGTACAAGAAAGTTGGAAAGCTGGAAAATGCATTTCAAATGCAAGAAAGTCGCAAAGTTGTAACTGCAAGATAGTTGGAAGATAGAATGTTGCGAGTGCAAGAAAGTTGGAAAGCTGGAAAGTTGGAAATAAAAGGAAGTTGGAAGTTGAAAAATTGCATGTGCAAGAAAATTTGAACTTGGAAAGTTTCAAGTGCGAGGAAGTTAGAAAGCTGCGAGCGCAAGAAAGTTGGAAGCTGGAAAGTTGGAAGCGTGAAAGAGAACAGCTTCGTATCGCATCATGCAGGTATGAGTTGCGGAGCATCTCAGGGACATGCTCCCCGTTGCGATATACGGAAACATGCAATTGAAAAATGGTTCACATTGATGCTTTCAGATGGATTTTTAAAAAAAGCTAATCAGTCCGAAATGTAAATTGGAAGTCTCAACCAAATTAGCCCAATTTCAAAATATTTTGAGTGCTTCCGTGTGGGAATGACTCGAGTGCTGTAATTTCAGACTTCAAGACACTTTGATGTTGTTTAACATAAATCTTGAGAGCATAACTTCGCTCTTTCTTTGAAAGATAATAATTGTTAGAAATGCTTTACGAAAAATCATCAAATCTATATCGATGATGATCCTAGATTATTTGAAAATAGGCGATAGAAAATATTCGAAGTAACTTTAAAATCAAGACGTAAACTTCATCACCTAGCAGATCTGCTCCTGCCTCCACCAGCACACAGCGACGGTTCAATTGCTATACTTAATTTCAAATTTATTCGCATACGGTTTCAGTTTTTACTTCTTATTTTTCCATCTACCAAAGTACTCGTTATCACACATAAGTAATCAAAACTGACCGTAAATTATACAAAAGATTTGTAACATAAAAATTTCCACGCATATCTTTAAAACTAAAATTTAATTAAAAAATTACTTCGTAACCCCCGAATGAAACAAGCTTGTGCGTCACAAGTTTCTTACGTTCATATGAACCGTGAGTGCCGAGCATAGATCGTAGTGTCCTCGATCTTAATGTACGACAAGCCCCTTACCTGCCTCACTTGCCATTCATGATACACTCAATGAAAATTCTCATATACCTTATTTTTCGATGAATTTTTGTGCTATTATATTTTTTCAAGTTCAATGCCGAGTGGCATCAGTGTCATTCTTTTATCGATGACAACATGATGCCATTGCCAGTCTTACAATGGTGGTTGTATTAATGATTATATAAGTTAATAAAAATTGCCATAGTGTAGGGTTAACTTCATGATAATGAACAGGATAACACTCGTACTATTCACTTGACCGACCAGAGCCATTTTCAGATTGTCAAGATGGTAATATGAGTGCAAATTTCTCACGGTCAAGAGTTAAGTTCACGGTGGCCAACAAGATCACACTATAGCTGCTCACTGGACCAACCCAATTCTCTTCATCGGGCTATTCACTCATGATTTATTGGTCACATTCCGTACCATCAGCGTGGTGACCCTGAAGCTCCATCGCAGAGCACCGCCATCACGCAATGACAATTACAGCCCAACTTTGCGTTTATAAATTTAATGGACTCGTCCCGAGGTGAGCTTAAAATCATGAGCGAAATAACTTTTGCTCAAAAATTACGCCATGATTACTGATTGTCCTCAGTGTCAAATTAGCATTCACTGCTCACTCTTTGCATCACGCAATGAACTTCTGAAAATTTATAGCGGCAAATAATGATAGCATTAGCGAGGAGAACTTGGTGAGGTTATTGAAAAGAGATTTATTACTCCAGCTTTTTTAGACCCGGACGTCGTCTTTAAATACAGTTGAATAAGCTTCAGTTGAATACATCGATTCTAGCCCTTCTTTGCCACAGCCTTTATCAGCCCCACAATCTTCACCTGCCCCACAGCATTCATCATAAGCTGAACAGCCTTCATCTGCCTCACAGCCTTCATCTGTCTCACAGCCTCCATCATGAGCTAAACAGCCTTCATCATAAGCTGAACTGCCTTCATCGGCCACACACCCTTCATTGCCCATACAACCTTCATCGGCCACACATCCTTCATCGGCCACACAACCTTCGTCCGCCACACACCCTTTATTGCCCATACAACTTTCATCGGCCACACAACCTTCATGGGCCACACAACCTTCGTCCGCCCCACACCCTTTATTGCCCATACAACTTTCATCGGCCACACAACCTTCATCCGCCACACAACCTTCGTCCGCCACACACCCTTCATCCATTTTGTCACTAATGACAGCCTCCGGCCAATTAGAATAAAATTTATCACATTCAGACGGCAAATAAATTCTCAAGATTCTTGAGATTCAAAGTCTGTAAAAGGAACAAAAGACTCGAACTCTGCGCAAATATCTGGAATACTCTCCTCGTAGTTAGCGGTCAGAATCACTGTTATATATAAGGATGGTACATTACAGTGATCTAAAGTGGGCACCCAAAATGCCACTGATGTTAATTTCTTACATTGATGATTAAATTTCAATGTATTTTGTATATATGCATATGTTTAGTCGTTGAATCAAGGGTGGTTAGAAATTTTTGGTAGTCTGTCATGAAATGTTGCATTTGAACATAAAAGGAAGTAAGTAATTGTCGTATAGTGTTCATTTTAATCAAAATGTGATCCTTTCTTCTCTGTGACCTTCACCCGTCGGTTTTCTAAAGCAAATATTCCATCGTTAAAAAACTTGCCACATTTTCAAATGTTAAAGGAATTTAGTGAACCGAGAAAACATGATCGGTAGCAAAACAAGACAAAATTACACGCATGAAATGCGATTTTCGAGAAAATCTGGCAGTCGCTAATTTTTCCGGTTTACAGGCGAAGAAACGTTTAGGTTCGAGGACCGTTTAATGACAGATCAGCCATTATTTTTCTTAATTAACTTGCTTAAGACGCCTTACCCACAACAGAGGCCATCTCAAGACAGCGATGAAAATAAGCTATTTAGGATGGACAGTAGAACATGAAGAATCTATGGCCACATCACAATCTATGGCCACATTCTGACCACTCAGAATTCTGCGAGCACAGAAACAGCAAGTTAGGTAAGAAAATAAAGGAAGAAAATATGAGATAACGAAGAAAGCATGAGAGCGAGAAGAAGCAAAGTGGGCACGAAAGACAGAGATTCCGAAGGCTTATTATTAGTTGAGGTAACCAAACAGTATCTCCCTAACTGCATAGAATTGACAAACCTGACTAACCTAAACCTATTGCCTATTCCACTCCATCTAAAGGAGACAGATCAGCTCACAATGGTGGTTTGTAAGAGTATGCAAGTCTGAAGTCTTCTACCTGTTCTTAAAACCCACGTAACACCAGTGGAGTAAGCTCAGAATTTAGTCCTGAAAATCGTTTGATAATTTGGAAGATTCATAAAATACAGCTACAATTAGATTCAAGGGCAAACTGCACACCAGCACGTAACATCAAAAACATTTTCGCCAAAACCAACACACGAGATCGTCCATCATCTTCAAAAGAACGTAATTTGAACTGCCTTCGTCCATCTCTTGCTCACCTTGTGTACCCTGTAGCGTAGAAGACGAAAACTTCGTTCTCGTAAGTGGTGACGATGATGATAACGTAAGTGATGACGGTCACCAACATCACGACGCTTTTGATGATGACCCCCACTCGGGGGAACACCCCCACCGTGCCGATGCTAGCCATTGCACCCCACCACCACACCTGGACACAATTGCGCTTGTAAGCGACCGAGGCCGTTGCATCGATATTTATTGAACAATTTCGGAAGACATTCCGACCAAAATGAGCTCGCCGATGATCAGAAAGTGAAGATGCTGGGAAATTATTTTCTTTGTGTAATACGGAACACTGATCATCATTAAAAGTAATTTGCAATATAGTGAAAGTTGCATGATGCTCAATTAGAGAAGAAAAACTATTAAAGACTCAAATAAAACGTGTGGAAAACGTAACTTTAACCTCAGTGTGCAGTGCAGGTGCGAGAAGTCTGTGTTTTCTTACATCCAGCGACTCTCGGAGACGGAGAGAATTGATTGATTATGTCAGGATTTTATTTTTTTGAGAAATTCCACGCTCAAATCGAGAACCAATTACTTGAAATTTGAATTAAACGAAATTAAAAAATTGAAATATTCCAAGAAAAAACTTCGTTGGAACAAGAAAATTTCCAATGCCGTGAGAATTCATTAAACCCTTATTCAGTTTTCGATTATAAATATTGCAGAATGCACTCACAGAAGTCGTACTTAGATGACTGTAACAATTAGTGAATGTAAATTATCCATTACATTTACAATAGATTGTACAGATGCAGCGGTATTGGTTCTGAATGCATTCTGCTCACAAAAGCAAACATCTAATTTCCCCAATTGAATTCTCTTAACAAACAAGATATTCATTTTCATCCATTCAGCTGTCTTTTTAACGTAACTTCTTCTTCATCACAGGGAAAACAATTGAAAAAAACGAAGCAGTTGGAATTGTTTTGTACAGGGCACGCACCTGCGGATACGCAACAGCGGAGGGGACTCTGACCACCTCTAGAGGACGTTCCTCCTGCTCCGAGATCGCCTCCACCTCACGAGCGTCGGGAGCTGCGGGAGATGGCGGAGTGCTGGGCAATGTCACCTCCTTTGTCGTAGGGGCTTCCAAGATTGGGATGTCAGTTAAAACTATAGAGCGTGAATACCGGTCGCTCATAAAGCCAGCGGGCCATGAAGTGGATCTCGTGTCTTCATATTCGAATGAACGGTCTCGGGCGTCTTCATTGTGCGCTGTAGATTCAGGAGCGCCATGGTTTCTTCGGTAAAAAAGTCGCTCAAATAATCTTGATGTTTGTTTCGAGTTTCTGACGCTAGTTTCAGTTACTGGTGTAAATTTGTCCTCTAAGCCACCACTGTCTTTTTTTAATCTCACCCTACCGAGTTCAAGGGTGTTTGATCGATGGGCGGACTGAGCAGATTTGAGCAAATCGTCAGAAATTTTTCTGCGAATTCTTTTGCGTTCTCTAGATTGCCGATGATGCTTTGGCCTTCGTATTCTGATTTTAAACGTACGCTGAGTTGGAGCTGGCGAACTCAAAAGAGGGTGCTCATTGTTCGATGGATTACCTCCTTCACCAAAGAATTTTCTTCCCTCACAATTACTTCTCGTACTTCCCGAATATCCAGAGTTACTGGACATGCAGTTCGAATCAGAGTTGGACGCTTCATCAGCCGTAGAGTTGACATTTTTATCTAGCGCAGCGCCATACGCCACCAACAAGGAAATGTTGCTAATCGAGCCGTTTTCAGAGGATAAATAAGAGGTGCTGGTCGATCTCCGCTCTTCTGCGTCGGCGGCAGCACCGGCCCACACGGTCGCCAGGAGGATGGGTGTGGTGATCACGATGGAGCAGGTCACCACGCGCAGCCAAAAAGAAGACCTCAGCAGCTTACGGGCCACTGAAGTGGACACCAACGAGGCGGTGGGTGCCGTCAGCAGCAGGGTTACGATCACCAGCATGCAGATCATTGACGTGTACCTTACATGAGGACAAATTATGGAATTTCGTTGGTCAACTGCCACCTCTGTTCCTGATAGTCATAGTGGATCAATTGCCACCTCTGTTCCTGATAGTCAAAGCTAGTCAGCTGTCCTTAGTATAGGACACTGTTGGTTAACTGCCACCTCTGGACTGCAGCGTGAGAACCTAAATAGTTCTCTATGCTTCCTATATTCTTATTTTCTGTCTCCCTTCAGTGAAAGCAGAAACTGTTTTGCGTGTCAACTTTTCAATGACAATTAATTCAAATTTTCATTTCTAAGCTGATTGCCAAAAACACAAACGAAACTACTAACAGGCACAATTTTAAGTTTATCGTAATTAAGCAATGTTAACAAATCGACTTTTTTTACCCAAATCAAAACTTGGTCGCTTTCCTTCGAGTCCTCTAGTTCTACTTGATAATTTACAATCGTGATGATGAGTGACATCCATATAATAAAGCTCTCGCATTTGTTATTCCCTCCGCAGTAATTGAAAACCTATTCCACTTGATCGAAATGCAATAAACTTGCACAACATAAAAAATTTCACCTAGAAAACTGCCAGGCACTGTAAATACACACGATACTTTAATATTATTATTTTTCCAGAAAGTTATTACGACAGAATGTAAGCTAATGGGTCAGTTCAAATGAGCGGTTAACAGCAGCGCAACAAAAAAAATTATCACGCAATATGAGTGGAAAATAAGTTTTGATCAGAAATTTTTACAATTCAAACTTATGAAAAGAAATAACGAATTAATACACTTGAATGTCATAGTTTGAGTGATATAGGCAATTAAAACAATCTGAAAATAATTGATGAAACCCAGAGTCGTGTCTTTTTCGCTGTGACTTACGTTTTAAAATCCTAATAGAAAATATTAAAGGAGCAAATGAAATGTTAAACGGCGATTTGACGGACATACAGCGCAATACGCGCTAAAGAATGTCAAAAATAGAACCAAACAACAGATGAAACTTTACATGCAATATTGAATGATATATGGCGAGAACAATTCTGGAAAATAAAGAAAAATGATGAAGAAATACGATATTATATCATTCTACAAATGAAGCTGCGTTTAAGCAATTCTAAAAAAATTATATCACTCTGAAAAGGACTCTCAAAAGATAACAAATAAAATACATCGTAATGTGAATGCATTTAAACAATTCAGAAAATCATCTAAAATAACAACCGACAAAATACATCTCCCTGTAAATAACGCGTGCGTGTGAATAATTCTGATAAAAATACATATCACTCTGCAAATGGCACCCGCGTTAGAACAATTTAAAAAAAATACATCTCCCAGTAAATAACGCATGCGTTTAAAAAACTCCGAAAAAGCCCTCAGCAGAAGAAGGTCTCACCACTTGCCGGTGGAGCAGACGACGATGCCGGTGACGAGGGCACCGAGCACGGACCCCACGATCAGCCCCTGCTCGTAGTGGGGGTATGCGCGCGTCCTGTACCCCCACTCCTGCTTCCACCCCCACCACCTGCCCCCTCCGCCCCCGCTGCCTCTCCACGACCAGCTGAAGCATATTTAAAGTATGTAATTCAAACTGTGCGTGAAAATTCGTTACAGTGCGAGAAAAAATCCGATTTCTATGAGAAATAATTATTAATTTTAAATTTAAGCTGCTTATGGTTCTGATTCTCACCAATGCTAACTTATCTTTATCTCCTTACATCTCATTCACAATTGTAACGCAAGTTCGCTATTCATGAACTTATAAAGAAGAAATGATGGAGCACATTTTCATTTGTGTCAAACTGATGGCTGTCCTGCAGTGTTCAACAGATGTAATAAATAAGGAAGTCTCTTAAATCGAGAGCTGCTTCTCAACTTGCCTAGCTGTGAACTTTGAAATAAAGTTAAAATAAATTTTATAATCTATTCCTTTCATCATTTTAATTGAAACAGCAGATTAGTTCTCCTCCGTTCCTGCGATAGAAAAAAGCTGACGAGCTAAAAAGCTAAATGAATTTCTCAACTAGCCATAATATCTGGAGTAATAGAACCGGTCGAATTATAGAGGTGTGATAGTTCCAAAGAATTATATTTAAATTAAAAAACACTCCCCTAATAAATAACTACACATTTTTTTCCAGTAACTAAAACGTTCAAACTAAAAAAACGTTGAACACAGTAAATCAGAAACACATAATATTTTTCATTCCGACTATGAAAAAAAACTCTACTCCCATCAACACCTCTCATTATTAATTAGAGTAACTTCCAGCAGTATTATTACCTGCAGTTCAACAGAAGACCTTCTGGTAACAAGCTGGACTCGATCATAGCGACGCTCTGCAACAAATCAAATAATCGTCAAGAGGTTTGGAGCATGTACAATTGTCACCTGTAATGTAGGAAAAATTAATCGATGTAACGTTAACACTTAATTAATAACCGAGCTAAGAGTCTTCCAGATATAAAAAACCACTTATGAAATACCATTTGAGTAGTATTGAGCATCAGACGCGATAGGAACAGCGTTTGATGAAATCTAAGCTGAAATTTACATTTTACAAAACAATATGTGAAATAGGATGATTTCTAGGGAATCTCACTGATAGGATAAAAAGAAAAACCGACGTAGCTGAGAATATCATGGTAAAAGAAACGTTCCGGATTATCAAAAACATTCTTCAGAGCTCTGAAAAACCATAAATCAAGGTGTGAATAATTCAAAGACTAATAAATACTTCTAAATAAACCGAAGATAAATCCTCGACATTAAAAAAATAATAATACAACAGAAAAACATTAAAAAAAATTACCAAGGAAAATCGATTTTGCGAAGCAAATTCACAATGAAAGAAATGGAGAAGAAGTACTTTAAAAACATTTACTCAGAACGTTTCGAGCCTAAGCTCATTCTCAACAAAAAGTGACTAAATGCTTTTGACTAAATTTTTCCCAGACATTTCTTTTCGTGTTATTTTAGTGAACAAGCGTACCATTGGATCATTTTTTAGATTTAAAGATGTGCTCCCGACCGGCATGCGATCTTCCCTCGTCTATAATTTCAGTTGTGCGCATTGCGCATCGCAGTATGTGGGTTCCACCCACCGAGCACTTTACGTCAGGGTTGCTGAACATGCAGGTCGGAGTCATCGAACAGGTCGCTTGCTTACCTCTCCTAGTCATTCTAGCATCAGCAAACATTGTAGTAATGGTTCCTGTGAACAGATGATTGACATTAGCAAATTTAAAATATTAGATACTTGTACCGCCAGCTTAGACCTACGTATTTTAGAGTCATTATTCATTCATAAACTTAAACCTTCCCTCAACGAAATGCAGAGTGCATACCCTCTGAAAATAGTCAACCGATAAATTATTATTATTTTTGTTTGTTTGTTTTTATTGTGATTATATTCTGCGCTTCTGTAATTTTTGGGTGTACTAACTTGTTTATTATATTATTTGCAGACTTTTTGTTGAGAATGAGCTTAGGCTCGAAACGTTCTGAGTAAATGTTTTTAAAGTACTTCTTCTCCATTTCTTTCATTAAAAAATTACCAGCAATGGAAAGTTTCATCGTCAAGTCATATTTTAGCATCAGTTCCTAATTTCAATCTATCTACTTCTACTTCAATTTCTCTACTTCTGCTCGAAGCACTGTGTACTGCACGCTTCATTAAGGGAGAAACAAGATGTCTTGATTCGACCAGTATCGTGATGATATGATTACTTAAATAACCACTTACTGTCAAAGTAATGTTTTTAGCCAACGTTGAGTGGCTGAGTGAGGCAAAAGGCTTTCCGCTGCCCCAGCACTCGACGCTCTTCGTCATCTTGCTGGCCATGCCACCGGTTCTGTTCGGCCTGCCTAGCGTCGCTGTTTTGATTTCTTGGGCATCGTTGGTAGACGTCTGATTTTCTTTCTTTGGGGGATTTGAGTTCATTGATGCTTCAGTCTGTAAAACTGGCATTTCTGGCTGCAGTTCCGTGGGTTGATTGAGAAGGGGAGCTGAAAAATTAGGTGTCGAGGCCCTGGAAGTGGTAGACTGGGATATACAACTCACAGGGTCAGGAATGGAAATAGTGGACGTTGGTTCGGTGATGGTGGACGCTGGATCAGCCATCAAGTTGAGATGAGCGCCCTCTGGAGTTAACGTCGAGCCTATCGACGCTGCAAAACTTGGTCTGGATGTTGAGTGAAGTGTCTCGTCGACGTTCTTTTTCTCGAAGTCTTTGGGACCATTGTGAATCCCAACACTGCAGCTGAGTTTGCCGTTCTTTAAAGTTGTAGCTGAGAGGTCAGACCGGCAATGGTCTACTTCATCTGCTGAAAACTTAACAGTCGTGTCCCGCTTCGTATCGTTTTCAGGATTTTTGACATGGAGCGTCTTCTCATCTTCGTCGACTTCCTGCCCAATGTAACGACCCTTGTGTTATGAATGCTCTGCAACATTAAGAGACCCAGAACTTAATCTGTTCACTAATACAGTTGCGTGTGCTTCCGTGCATGCACTTATGCTCCAAGCCAGCTGCACTCCAAGTAGGGACAAGATGAAGAGGCACACTCCATCTTCGGAAGGCCCTCTCGCTAGATGCGCCATTTGAGCGAGTGTCAGGGTCTAAATAAGATTTGTTGGCCCTAGCCCTGTTTAATCAGAGCTTCAGATCCTGATAAAGGCTCAGACTCGCTTGACCAAGATCTCTATGCTTCTCGATTAAGAGCTCCGTGAACTAGCTGCCAAACCTTGTCTGCTTGACAACCAGGCCTTGATTTGAGGGAGGTAAACTGACATTCGGAAACGGAATAGTTCTTGCTCAGAGGATTTTAAATGTGGCGATATTCATTGGTGTGAGTTATTATTTGTGTTAGAAAATATTCGGCATTGATGTATAATGGAAACTAGTCTTAGGGGTTTGTGCGTGAATATACGCACGCAGTAATACGACACTTCTTTATATACTAGACATTATTCATGAATAGGTTCATTCATTCATGGGAGGAAAAGCCATATTGAAATAAAAATATCATACTTTTTCATTCTCTTTTGACAGAGATTGTTTTCCTGATACATTAAATGCAGCTGTAACTATTTAAACTTTCCGTTATTTTGCATTGACTAATTTACAGCGTTAAAAGCATTCCTTTTTTGCGAAGCTGTTTTCAATGCTCAATCTTGTTCCTAATATCTTGAAATGGGACCACCTTAAAATATTCCCATCATTTTTGACCGTAGGGGCATGTTGGTTCCTTAAAATAAAAGAGAAAGCACAACGAACAATGCTTTCAATCAAGCCAGCACACACACTTAAATCACATAATGAGTCACATGTCATGTTTTTCTCAAAAAAAATAAAAAGGTTAGGTTAGGTTAACATCGGCATCTTTGGGATGCTTTATTTTCAATCAAGCCTGATACATATGATCTTAGCATTGGTTTTTCAAATGTCTTATAACTAAGCCTATATATAGGACACCATGACGGTTCCCCCGTAAAGCCGGTACCCATTTCCGACACCTGGGTCGAGTGGGGTATTGTGCTTGAGCTTTCCCTTATACCCAACAGGGAAAATCTCCGCGCCAGCGCCGAGATACGAACCCGCGACTCCAACATACGAGCCCGATCCCTTAACCACTGTACCACGGAGAGCGAGTTGCTCATGGATTTAAACCTTTGTCCCTGAAATAGAAACGCGAAAACACCTCATGATTCGAACCCAAGAAGAGGGCAAGAGAACGCTCACCTTAGGGTTGACGATGAGATAAGTCTGGATCTTGAGATCAGCCAAAAGCTGGTCTCTGAGGTGCCCCTCGCCTGCCTCCACCTGGAAGCGGCCGTCCAGCTGAGCTAGCGTCGCAGACGTGATGTGAACGCGTCTGAGCAACAAAGGAATGATTCAAACACTTCGTTGGTGAATTCTTTTCGTGTAAGTTGACGTGTTTGTGTTGTTAGTAGATTCGTTTCACGTGCTTAGACGTGTTCGTGTTGTCACTAGATTCTTTTTATGTGCGTAGAAGCGTTCGTGTTATCAGAAGATTCTTTTCATATGCATAGAAGTGTTCGTTTTGTTGGTCAATTCTTTTCGTGTACTTAGACTTGTTCGTGTTGTTAGTTGATTCTTTTCATGTGCGAAGACGTGTTCGTGATGTTAGCAGATTCTTTTCGTGAACATAAACTTGTTTGTGTGGTTAGTAGATTATCTTCATGTGCGTAGACGTGTTCATGTTATTAGTAGATTCTTCTCACGTACACAAAAGTGTTAGTGTAGCTAATAGATCGCTTTCACTCGCATAGATGTGTTACTGTTTAGCTGAGTAAAGCCTAGACCTGATTATATCACACAATAGCTTCGAGCACATGTAGCTGAGCTGAGAGCGATAACGTGATATGTCCACCACGAATAGAATCAAGCATTTTCTGACAGATTCTTTCTGAGCAGAAACAAGCGTGTTGTATTATTTTCTGGCAGAAACACCTACGTTTAGTCGTTGTAGAAAATTTCCCAACAAATGGAACGAGTAAATGGAGTGTAAGAGGGTCAGATATGCAGCAGACTATGTGTTCATTTACGGTTTTGTTTAATTGTTAGATGTTATTTCAATTTGTTGTGTATCGCACAACTTTCGCGGCGTGAAAACAAACAAAAGTATAGACCTTAGATAGAAGCATAGAGTATTTGTTGCTGCTGAGCTTTATTTTTTCAGTTTTCGCAACTGGAACCGTTCAGGAACGCAGATGAAAGGACAATTGATGTTTTACTGTATTTGACAGTCACAAACAAACTCCCAACCAACCACTTCTGAATATTTACCCATATTCATTTCAATGCAGAATATGTGTATTCCAAACTCATCATTTTGTAGCCGAAATCACCCCGGCACGCCACCACTCTCCTAAACTCACCCCGGTACTCAACCACTCTCTTCAACTCGCCCCGGCACTCCCCCACGCCCCTCAACTCACCCCGGCACTCCTCAAGTCCCCTCAACTCACCCCAGCACTCCCCAAGTCCCCTCAACTCATCCCGGCACTCCCCCACTCCCCTCAACTCACCCCGGCACTCACCCACTCCCCTCAACTCACCCCGGCACTCCCCCACTCTCCATGTGATTGGCGAGGGTGACGTCATCACTCCACACGTCGTACTGCCACTTGCGCAGGCCAATAACCCCACAGAGCACGTTGCCCGTGTGGATGCCAATCCTCATGTCAACGTCGAAGCCAGTAGCGCGCCTCACCGTCCTGGAAAAAATTCGGTGTTTCTATTTAAAATCTAGGTTTTCCGGCTGCTGGTGTGTTTGAAATTGTGAGGAAGAGTTTTTGTTGCGTGAAAGAGGATGGACATGAAGATAGAAATGACGGAGGAAATGATAGTGGAAATGACAGTAGAAATGAAGAGGAAAATAAAGATGGAAGGAAAAATTGAAGAAAAGATAAAAATAGAGATGGAAATGAAGAAGTAAATGAAGGGGGAAATAAAAGTTGAACAGAAGCTAAACTTAAAATAGGAATAAAAAGTGCTCAGGAAATAATGCGGATAATCAGGTGCGAAAATAATTGACAGTAGAAAATGGTTAGTTGAACAGGATCAGGTATTCAAGTACAACTAAGTTAGGAAACAGTGACCATATATATACTTCTACCCACGTAACTAACAGTGTACTCTCGGAAACAAAGCTTCAATCGCCGAAATTTTTCTTTTCAGAAATTATTTTTTAATCTAATCAAATTAAAGACTATTCATTGAAAAAAAACAATTATTGCTTTAAAATATTGTCATACAACTACAACGTTGAGACATTTGCTTCACAGTTTTATTTATATCTTAAGACATATATGAGAAAAAGAAACATTGAGAAAAAGAAACATTGCCACAAATTTGCTACACTTGTTTGCATTGAATACTGTCTGCATAAAGTATCTAAACTCAAATAATTTTTCACGTTCTAAATACCAATCCCTTCACCCGATCACCTCGGCCTTTTATCGCCCTGCTCACCTGATCACCTCGGCCTTCAACACACCGCCCTGCTCACCTGATCACCTCGGCCTTCAACACACCGCCCTGCTCACCTGATCACATCGGCCTTCAACACACCACCCTGCTCACCTGATCCCGCCGGCCTTCAACACATGTTCACACGATCACCTCGGACTTCAACACAAGTTCACCTGATCACTTTGATCATCACCACACTAACCCTCCCATACAATCGCCAAGGCCTATTACACATCACACTTAAGTAATTGTCACCTGATCGCTTTGATCATCTCCAGGCCCATCCTGACGCAGTTGATGGCGTGGTTGGGGCGCGACACGGGCAACCCCGACACGCAGTAGTAGCAGTCCCCCAGGATCTTGATCCGCAAGCACTGGTTGTCCTAAGACAAAGTTAATTTCTAAAATATAAAAATGGTGTCCTTTAAAAATATAATATTTTTCCAATTTTAGTGGTTTCTTGCAAAACTGTTTGGAAGAATGTTTTCAAATTCTCCTTATTTATTTTAGATTACGAGTTGATTTTAGATCCCCTCATCACAAAAAAGGGAAGACACCATTGTATGGTAATGAGAGAACGCAGAATCTATGCACATGGTGTGTCCCCACCCTGCACACAGACACCGTGCGATTTACATGTTTTTGAAACAAAATAAAATGTCAAGAAGAAAATAGTAGGTGCAGGAAAAAGGATAAAAGTGAACCGAGCAAACGATGGTCCGTAGCAAAAAAAACTATTCTATTTCAACAAAATTAAAACCCACATAAACTTCATCTCAGAACCTCCCGTTTTTCCCCTGGGAGCCGTGATTTTCATTGATGCAATATTTGTATTCCTCTGTGAGTTTTTCAAACGTAGATGACATCACAGTTATGCGAACAAGTTCAAGTTTTCATCACCTCATGACATCTAAGCACGAAATTTCTAATGTGAATTTTTTAGCTTAATACATTTTTTTCATTTCCGGAAATGCAACATTTCCAGGTATTGCAAAATACGTTCATATATTAAATCAAATTTCAATTTTTGTCTTGGGGATTAAAAACTTCAAATTGAATTATTTTTTGTAGATAGTGCATACTACGAAGAAAGTTTGAGCAACCGTTTACCATTTTGCGCTACAAAACTCTTCTCTTGTCCGTAAAGCAGAAATCGTTCAACTAACGGAGATTTTATCCAGATTTCACTTCCAGATATTGAAATAAAATATTGACCCACAATGAGCTTTACGGTCAATAATTAAAATATGGGGAGTCGTACGCAGTCGTTTTTTCTTTTCATCAACATCGAGCAAATACGAAAATAGCGATAGAAAATACATAAATAAATTTTAACGTTATTAGAAAAGAAAACTTTGATTCCTTATAATTCTAAGGTTTAGTTCCCTTTTTCTTAATTTCGCATGATATCTGCAGCTCTGAATGATTAGGTTCAGTCAACATCACGTGAAACATCAAAGAAAGCGCTGCACATTTTTAAAAAAGCGACCACATTTTTAACTTCATCAAATGCTGTCGCATCTTCGGCTGCTCCTTCATGGCACACAGCCTGTATCCACAAGTACGGAACACCGCCTCTGCATTAATTTATCAGTATGGCCCACAGCCTCTGTATCAATTCACCAGTGCGACGCACAGCCTCTGTATGAATTCGCCAGTACGACGCACAGCCTCTGTATGAATTCGCCAGTACGACGCACAGCCTCTGTATGAATTCGCCAGTACGACGCACAGCCTCTGTATGAATTCGCCAGTACGACGCACAGCCTCTGTGTGAATTCGCCAGTACAACGCACAGCCTCTGTATGAATTTGTCAGTACGACGCACAGCCTCTGTATGAATTCGCCAGTACGACGCACAGCCTCTGTATGAATTCGCCAGTACGACGCACAGCCTCTGTATGAATTCGCCAGTACGACGCACAGCCTCTGTATGAATTCGCCAGTACGACACACAGCCTCTGTTTGAATTCGCCAGTACGACACACAGCCTTTGTACCAATTCACCAGTACGGCACGCAGCCTTTGTACCAATTCGCCAGTACGACACTCAGCTATTGTACCAATTCACCAGTACGGCACACAGCCTTTGTACCAATTCGCCAGTACGACACACAGCCTTTGTACCAATTCACCAGTACGGCACACAGCCTTTGTACCAATTCACCAGTACTATACTGGCAGTATAATTCATAATATTCTCTGGACCTGCCACAATTCTTAATACGAATTGGGCCATAATTCTTTGACGGCATGACTTATTATATTCTATATACATCTATATAAATTCACTCGAATTATATTCTATCAGCAGCCAATGGGAATAAATTTTATTGTCATTCGAATGAGGGATGCGCCCGAGCGACAGCGATGAAGCACAAGGCTCACCTGCCACTCGGTCCATGCATAATTGGGTCTCCCAGTAACGTACTGTGGCTTTTTTATTTTATCAATGTTAAGTTTCAGCGGCGCCCTCTTAAACTATCAAAATTTTAGCCTAACTATTCTTTATTTTGCGTTTATGTGAGCATACCATTTGAGTTCCTTGTCTTCCAACGCAGCGCTACTTCTGTTTGCGATGCATGCTTCCGAGTGGCGCACGTTAGCATATACCTGAACGCATAATAGTGCCTTAATGAGCCGGTCATACATCGTAGGACTTTGAAGTTCTTTGATTCACATCACCAAGTTGAACAGCATTATTTAAAAAAATTTAAAACCGTACTCAGATAAAAATTATGCGAAATAGGTATGACAAAAATAAAGCATTTGTATCTCTTGTCTTATAATAAAGCATCTGTTACTATGAAGTTTAACCACTTCAGAGACTAAACATCTAAAGTGGAATATAAATCATAATGAGACGACAATCAACACTCATCACTTGAAAAAAGCTAAGACTTTAGGAAAGTTTAATAATCTCTAGGAGAGCATCTTTGATGACTGTCGATGATAAAGCGATTGAGAAGAAAATATGAGCTCAGCTGAAAATTCCTGGAACCTGTGACATTTAGCACAGTGCTGAGCAACGACGTTGTCGCGAGGGAAGGTCGCCGTAGAATCCTATAGAGCACCCAAAGCTCCTCTGTGACTTCGCAAAACCGCGCCGCTTCACGCATTTTCGCACAAAGCTCACGATGCCATCAAGTGGACATTTTTGCGCAGCCACTACGCAGAGCCAGCGCCGCCGGGGACGTGAATGCAGACCTGATTGACGGTCACCTGCCTCGCTATCGGGCTCGATTTTTTGCATAGGAATTTTAATCAAAAACGACTATGATGGTATACAAATTCTTCAAGCTTAGCCTCTTTCGAGGCAGAAACAAGTTTGCTAGTTGTTGCCTCATCTATAAAAAAGTCTTTCTATGAATATATTATATGTTTTAAAATAAAAAGCTACCTTAAAACCTGAAAAATATCATAGATTAGATTATAAGTTAGTTTAAGCTTCCGTAACCACAACAAAAATGTTCTTAAAAATTGAAGGAAAAAACACCATAGACAGTAGAATTATGCACATCCCACACACTGCGCATAAAAACAGCAAGATGCAAAAAAGCTTAAGAAACAAGATAAAAATTAAGTAATAAAGCCATAGACACAGAATGAAGGGGGGTCTGAGAAGTGAAAAAAAAGTCCTCGACAAAACCAAAAATCTGTTCTATTTTAACAAAATTTATTCTTTCTTAACCTTTAATTTGATACCTCACATATTACTTTTGAGAGTGCTTAACCTTTAGTTTCATACCTCACATATTTCTTTTGAGAGTACTTATTCCCAAAGATATGATGGTTGTATTTCCAGAGGCAGAGAAAAGTATCAAGTAAAAGTTATTATTCATAAATTGCGTAAAAAATTCGCTTGAAATTGAAATTTTTCCCGTTAATAGTTGCTGCGGAAAAGACTTGTGAAGAACATGAGACTTGAGCTTTCGAAATAATTAACTTTCCAGTCGTGCACTCTAAGGATATTCTCAATACCTTTGTGAAGAATTTTCCCTTCATTCAGAAAGGATATTTACTTGATTTAAAAATATGACACCTGTATTTCCATAAACATAAACACAATAATTAAGTCCACGAATTTTAATCACTTTAAAAGATAATCGCAAAGTGCTATTGTTAACCATGTAATTTCAAAAACTTCTTTGGCGTAGACACAATATTGCCAACGTAGAATCAAACGCACAAATTTGTCAAAATTTTATGAACTTGAAACAATTCATCAGGCTAATAATTCACAATTTTTCTAAACTATGCAAGAACTTCGCTCTGCCAGCAGCAGAATACTAATAAAGCTAACGAGCTCTGAGTAAATATTCGCAATTAATTACTCGATGGACTGAGGATTTTGCTCGCAACCAATTTTTTAACAAGATTTATTATTTTTGAACCAGCTTAACTTCTAACTCTGAACCCGAAGCTGTTAATTAAATGAGTGCAAGTATAAACCTGCTCTTCACAGCCCCTGTAATGCCTGCACTCGGATGTGCAATAATTCAAAAATAAAACGGAAACCTGCATCGAACCAATACACTTGCTCTTTGTCAAACAAGATTTAAATCCTTAAGTTCAAAGTGCTTTAATTTGATCGAGTATTTGTGGAGTGAGGCAGCTTGTGTTTGACCTTCAATGGAGTGTTTACAGGACCATCCAGTTAAACTGGCTCCATTTGACAGTTTGGTCATGCGCTCACGTGCGAACACTTCTCTCATCAGTCGATCACGGCAGTCCCAGTTCATGGCGCTTAAAGAATAAGTGCACATAGGCGTCAGCATTCGATGCAATTGAATTTCAGGGGAAGAATGGAATTTCACACTGTTTATCTTCCAGTATTATGCGATTTTTGTCGTAACAGCGTTTGGTTTCCTCTTTGTTTTATTTTCCGTTGAACATAGGAAAAACTAAAACGAGTTTAGAAAAAAGAAGGTTTAACTAATAAAGCTGCCAATAAATCCGACATGTTATCAATTTTAGTGAGCGAATTATCTATTAAAACAAAAATAACGCAAATGCACATATTCTACAAGGGTTGGCATTAATTCTGCTACAGAAACCATTCAACTCTCGTTTTGTTGAGGTCTTGACAAAGTTTAATACTTTTATTCAGACGACCTTCTATTTAGTTCTTCTTCTATTTAGACGACCGATAACCTTGCCGTTCAACACACCCACGCCAACCTCACACAAGCAGAATCAATTTATAAAGTTATGGAATGATTCGCTGGACGCATTATCTAGCGAAAGACACGGATTTAGGCACGGACGCCGGATGGATCGAACGTGTGGAGGGCTTTGATGCTAAGCAAGCTTCGCATGTGTTCGCCAAATACGATTAGGTAAATTATGTTCCTGCGAAATTAGATTTCATGGACAACCAACGGGAGAGTGAGTGGCGGGAAATGTGGAGGGAATAAATGGGAGGCGTGGTTCTGCTCCGCTTAAAGTACAATAATGTGACTACCACTTCAGTCAACGAACAAAAACCATCCAGTTGTGACTTTGATGAAGCCAGTCACTGCACGTGCTGATTTGAGTTTCATTAAATTAATCATATTTAAGATTTGTTTACCAATTAAATTCACGGTTTCAGGGATGTGATAAGCTATGATCGGCATCTTAATCACATAAGATTTAGATATACCCCATTTGTCCATTTTATTCATCAATTGAATTTCCGGTTGATAAACTTGCCAACGACGTTATAAAACGATATTTATCCTCAGCTGCACGCAATATTAATTGTTACAGTATTTACCAGTCATTCTAGTGTGAGTAACTTGCAAGATACGAAGTCCGACGGCAGAAATCTAGATTTTGTTCATTTCCGCTGGCATTGCTCTCCCTTGCGATTTATCTAGCACTGGAGCGGTTGGTACGTTTTGTTTTTCCTCTGGGAAGCTTGTAAATATTCTCCAAATTAACTTATTTTAGCACCTACCTACATCAATCTTTTCATGATCTTCTTCCAACGCTCAGCACAGTTCATAGCTAGCTCCTTAGCTTTCAATATATTAGAAACAATTCCCAAAAGATTAGGACGAACTGCAATTCATTCCCTTCTCTCTTGAGATGTTTATGTGCGTCGAGGGACGGCCCGAGATGCCATGGAGCATTTCCTCGCCAGAATGAGAGAATCAAGAGCGAAATTTGAGCTCGCAAGATTTAGGGCGCCCCAGGGACCGTCTCCAAGCAAAGTGAAAAAGAAGCTACTGAGATTTACAGCTGTCTTTCTTTTGCTCGCTTCCGCGCCTGCAGTACTGTGCTGTACACATTTGCGCTTCGTAACAGTACTTACTTCTCTCACTATGTTGCGTAAAAATTTCGGATCTTTTCCAGATAAGCCCCTCCACTAATGCAGCACATAAGTTTACCCGTTCGTAACTTCCGAAATAATGCACCTATATCGACTTCAAATTACTCTCAAACAGAAGAATGTTTTAATTGTTCGTTTGAGAGTTATAGGAAGTCGATTGGTGCATTATTTCGAAAGTTACAAGTGGGTGAACTTATGAGTCGCATTAGTGGCAAAGCTCATCTGAGAAAAAAATCCAATTTTTTTGCTAGATTTTCATGGCATATGAAATATTCTATGTTGGCATATTTCAAATCTTCTGTGGCATGTCATGGCATGTTCCATAGGTTCTGTGTAAAATCATGTTCTAGTGTTTCCTTTTTTTATTTTACGCTGCCAAGTCACAAAATTATTTTTTTGCTGAGAACTCAACAGATAGGACTTCATTTCTAAACTATAACTTAAAGATTAAGCACTACTTCGCGATATTTTGGAGACTTTTTCAGGACATGAAATGAATAACCAAAGTTGAAAGGGACATTTTTGCCAACAAAGTTCTAAATCAGATTCCAGTTTGCACTCTCTGGTTCCATCTTCGAAGCTGAAACATAAAAATCTAAACCTTCATTTTTTCGCCCAGAAACTCAAAAGCAGACATAACTCAGCAAAAAACCTACAAATTAATATGTCGACAAACAGGTGTGCATAACAATTTGAAATAGTATAGTTTCATTCAAATTTATTCATGTAATTGCAAGCAGGTAGAAAAACACCAGCAAACACTAATTCATTCGAGTGTAAATGTAAGTGAGGGTATGTAAATGTAGGGTTTATTTATTTATTCGCCTCGTGTTATGTTCTATGTTTGCCCCTGTGAATTTTTACAATTAGAATTTCACTAAAATAAGCATGTACATTTTTACAAAAATAAGAGTGTGATTTTTTACAATTCAGCGTTTAGGATGAAGGCAGTTTTTCTCAACGTTAGTTGTTGACACAGGTCAGATTTTTACCGCTCCATATGCAGTGTGCATCGCGTGTGTTCCGCTGTGTGTAGACGTAAGAACAGTAAAAAACGAACTCGTAATAGCCACCAGCAAGGTACTTGATAACACTATGTTCTGCGAGCACAACGGGGAGAATGCGTCCACTATATGTATGTTCTGCGAGCACAACGGGGAGAATGCATCCACTATGTATGTTCTGCGAGCACAGCGGGGAGAATGCGTCCACTATGTATGTTCTGCGAGCACAACGGGGAGAATGCGTCCACTATGTATGTTCCGCGAGCACAACGGGGAAAATGCGTCCACTATGTATGTTCTGCGAGCACAACGGGGAGAATGCGTCCACTATGTATGTTCTGCGAGCACAACGGGGAGAATGCGTCCACTATGTATGTTCTGCGAGCACAACGGGGAGAATGCGTCCACTATGTATGTTCTGCGAGCACAACGGGGAGAATGCGTCCACTATGTATGTTCTGCGAGCACAACGGGGAGAATGCGTCCACTATATGTATGTTCTGCGAGCACAACGGGGAGAATGCGTCCACTATGTATGTTCTGCGAGCATAACGGGGAGAATGCGTCCACTATGTATGTTCTGCGAGCACAACGGGGAGAATGCGTCCACTGTGTATGTTCTGCGAGCACAACGGGGAGAATGCGTCCACTATGTATGTTCTGCGAGCACAACGGGGAGAATGCGTCCACTATGTATGTTCTGCGAGCACAACGGGGAGAATGCGTCCACTGTGTATGTTCTGCGAGCACAACGGGGAGAATGCGTCCACTATGTATGTTCTGCGAGCACAACGGGGAGAATGCATCCACTATGTATGTTCTGCGAGCACAACGGGGACTATATATGCGTCCACTATGTGTGTTCTGCGAGCAAAACGGGGAGAATGCATCCACTATGTATGTTCTGCGAACACAACGGGGAGAATGCGTCCACTATGTATGTTCTGCGAGCACAACGGGGAGAATGCATCCACTATGTATGTTCTGCGAACACAACGGGGAGAATGCGTCCACTATGTATGTTCTGCGAGCACAACGGGGAGAATGCGTCTACTATGTATGTTCTGCGAGCACAACGGGGAGAATGCGTCCACTATGTATGTTCTGCGAGCACAACGGGGAGAATGCGTCCACTATGTATGTTCTGCGAGCACAACGGGGAGAATGCGTCCACTATGTATGTTCTGCGAGCACAACGGGGAGAATGCGTCCACTATGTATGTTCTGCGAGCACAACGGGGAGAATGCGTCCACTATGTATGTTCTGCGAGCACAACGGGGATAATGCGTCCACTATGTATGTTCTGCGAGCACAGCGGGGAAAATGCGTTCACAGTTCATGTGCGAGCATAACGGAGAAACTACGTTCACTATATATATTCTGCGGGCATAGCCGGGAGAATGCGCTCAAAACAACAACCAAATTGCTCGAACTCTTTCCGTGTCGGTGCAATTCTTCCACGAGAAAATATTTCAAATCCTTCACAATCAGCGCTTTGAACATCACGATGCCCTGCAGACATAACGACTCAACCCATTTCACTGCAAGAAATATCAAATGACAGACCTGCTGGGTACGACAGTGGCTGAGTGAAAATTGACTTCAAGGATATAAAAATATAGACCTGCCATAGTTCAAAAAATTTTCGACAGGAATTGAAGCTCCATCATAACCCCGCAATTGTTCCCTCTTTGAATTAGACTAGATTACACAAGTCAGTGTAAGCTTTAACTTCTACGAAGGTGTTCCCAAAAGAAAAAAAGAGAAAGGTGCTATTCAGTACGGTATCAAGAGAACGGGAAAAATAAACATAAGGTGTGTCCCACACTCTGCAGGTATAAACATTAAGAAGTGCAGGAAATAAGATGAGAGTTGAAGATGGAAGTAAAAAATACCGAAAAACACGATAACAGTGAACCGAAAGAAACATGGTCCGTGACGTAAAAAATCTGTTCTATATCAATAAAAAGAACGCCTACTTAACTTTCAGTTTAGGACTTCACGTCTTCCTTATGGGAAATTGTACCGCATTTTTAAAATCTTTATAGTCGCACCTATATTTTGATTGCTCGCATAAGCTGGAAGCATAAAACGAGACGGCATGAAACTTCGTCGTACTTCTGTGCTAATTTTGAATGGACCGAAAATTTCTCCGATGAAAGTCCAGTTTTTAATGCCTCGTAGCGACTGTAAGTTTAAATATATATCACTGAATAAAATAACAATCATAGGCATCTATCTTATTAATGCTAATCACGTGATCAAACAGCATTGGAATACACGTACAAAATATTCAGTACAAAAACTTCACTATCGCATTCTGAAGAACTTCACTTTTTAATTTTTCTACCTAGGGTTACGGAGCAGGATATATTTATCAATGTTTTTCTTTTCTTCAATTATTTGCTGTGCGCTCTCCTTACTTTCGGAAACAAAAAGCATGCCGAAAACATTTGCTTTCTATTTCTCTGAACTGAGCTCACGTCTCCTGCAGCAGTAAATCTCTGCGCAAATAAAATACGTTTTGAAGAATGTTTTGAAGAGCGAAACTCCTCTCTACTTTATATCAGTCTTCTATTATTTTTTCTGCCAGGGATGATAAATAATGTAATTGGAACGTCACCTTTTTCCAGAATGTAAAGAAACTGTGTGGGCGATCAAAGGGACGGATGTTAAATTGATGTGTCTATAAAAAGAATGCCGCGCAATGAACCCAAAGACAAATAATCGGGTCTCATTTATCTCTACAATGTACACAATCCAGTAATAATAGACATAATCCAGCAAGCTGATAACCATCTGGTCAAAGCTGTAAGCCTTAATCTCATTCCTGATACTATTTTTTACTTATTTTGTGATATCTTCTTAAGCCTAGATGAATTTATACTTATTCCTCATTTTTACTGCACTTCTGTGCGTATTTTTCTGGACAAAAGTTTACGGCCAGACACTAACCATAATACGAAGTTAATATATTTATATATTCAATAACGAGGTAAGAGACAAATGGTTCATTTGTATCCTTGTACAGCAGCCCAACTCTGCCTGGTATTGAAAATTTAGACAGCAAAGAAATTCAAAAATTGCATTTCCTATAAACTTTGATGGAAATAGCGCGTCAACAATCATCTTGATGCTTCAAACTTCCAGCCTTTATACACAAGGTTAGAATGTACAGCCTCAAAAAGTGGTGCTATTAATAGTCTTTTATTCATTATTATTAAAATTATAATCAAGTCGATACACATTATTTCAGAAAATTCTCATACGCCATAAACAACAGTCACGAAAACTCGCTGAACCTCGAGTAAAATTTCACTGAAGATTTAATTCATTTGTAACATACTTTAACTCAGCCTGAGACATGAAGTAGCCAAAGAACCTTGAAGTGGCATCGTGCCCAAGCCTCCAAGACCTGTTGCTTGGAGCGAAACAAACAAATCGAACTCGCCCACTCCCGCATTTTCGTTGCACTTTAACGCTGAATTTCTAACGTAATAAAAAATGCAAAGATATTACGACTGCAGGTCATAAACCGACTTTAATTCCAGAGCTCGTTCCAAAAACCAGGGACTGCGTCGTATTTCTACGTCTAATGTCCTCGTAAAGACTGGCCAAAAATTGCCCTCAAAATGTGTGCGTCGGGGGTCCCTGCAAGTGTTCCTTCCAGCTGCTGACATTCTGACGTTCTGAGATACAACTCTTGTGTCGGTGAAAACTCCCTAAACGGTAATTAGTGCTTTTGATTCCAGCAAATTTTCAATTTGTTTTGAGGCCATGTAAAGTTCTTAAATTGTAATTAGTAGTTTTAATACCCGCAAGTTTTTAATTTGTTTTGAGGCGAGGTAATGTTCTTAAATGGTAATTAATCTTGTTTAGTTTCGGATGTTTTCAATTTGTTTTGAGGCAAGGTAAAATTCAATAAACCGTAATAACGTTATGTACGACGTAAAGCTTTACACGAGTCTTGAGTAAGAAAACATTTGGAGCTCAAGCTAACGTTTAAAGACCGAGCATTAGCGCGAGAACAAACATAACAGAGCGGGCTACTATTTTATCTAAATATTTTGCTCATTATACGATTCGCAAATTTTGTTTGAAACTCGTCCAACAAAACTTCAACTACCTGCGTTGACGCTTGAAACAGTCGCTTAAAACTGACCCTTAAAACGAGCTCTACGCATAATATTAGTGCACGGTATTCTGGAGAACAACTTGTCATTAAATATACGCTACGTTGAACGAAAGCATTCGTTTTTCTTCATCATATTTTTCGTAAGCCTCAATATAGTTCTTTAAATAAAGTGTTTCTGCCAAAATTCATTAGTTCAATTTTATATGTACTTAGAGAAATTGGTTAATGAATGCTGAATACGGGTCAAAAATAATTTGAAATTAATTTTATCCGCATTGGAAATAGACATAACTGCCCTTCTGATTCTGTGATTTTACTCTAAATTCTACCAATTTTATATTTAAATAATTATTTACCAAAATTTACGGATATAATATTCATATTATAAACCCAACTTATATCTTGAAGATCGTCTTCCTTTTGTGCTTAGCCCCACACCCTACATGCCTGATCTAAGGCTCATCACAGTCAGCACTGAAATGCGGTCTCTAAGATAGGCTGCAAACATCGGGAACTTGGTGTGGTTTGGAGGAAAAGGAATCAAAATGAAGTTTTCCCTTATTTTTCATTCACTTATATTCACTTTTCATTCACTTTCATTCACTTTTTATGCACTTGTGTTCACTTTTTCTTTCCCTTAGATATACTTTTCATGTACTCATATTGACTTTTTCATTCACATACAATAATTTTTTCATTCACTTATATACACTTTTTCATTCCCATGCATTTACTTCTCATTTACTTATATTAAACTTCAAGTTGTGCAAATTTTTCAATACTTGAAAAAACTCGGATAATCTTCTTGAAGATTACGGAGCATTAAAAAAACAAAACGTTCTTAGTTCTAAGAATCAAGAGAGATAAAAAAACGAATTTACGAAGGATTCCGATGTGAGTGAACATAGCTTGTATTAACTAGAGAAAATGATGCGTGAGAAACACAATCGTCTAATTTTAGAGTGAAAGCTCCTCCAAGCTGCAACGCGCTTCGTAATCTCGGCAAAGCGCTTCTGGCCTCAATTTTGTTGCTGCAGATATTCCTGAGCGTCACTCGCCTACACCAAAGCCTCCCGGCGAAACTGCAAACTTGTTTATATTTGTTTCAATAAATACATGTATAATGTACAAATACATGGGTAAGTCCATAAATTCAAATCTATAAATCTATAAATCTATGAATATAGACTTAAAAATTTCCATGAATATATATCAAAATACTTCAACGAATTTGGACTTCATAAAAATCGTAATTGAAAAAAAATATATATTTTTAAAACTTTCTGTTGGATCTTAGAACCCTCTTGTTTTTTTTAATTTACACATGTTATTGTTCGGAAATTGGTCATTCCTCAAGTACTGTTTGTTTATAAAATGCAAATATGTGAACAGATGTATAAATGTATGGCCTTGAAGTGTAATCGTTAAACTTTATTCACATCTTTCACCAATATTATGGAAAACAACGACATGAATAAACAAAACTCGTTAAGCTGAACTGTTTTGAGGCTCGCGATCGTTCGTTCAAAACATCGCTATTTTTAGCGGCTGCTTAAACAATTAACACTCACCATCAGCCTCACAAACAATCGGAGAAATAGCCGTCGGCTCAAACGACATCGACAAGAAAACATACGGCTCTTTCAAACAGCTGCAGTTGTAACTTCGTTTCCTAATAAAACCAAAGCATGTCTATGCCTCGTGAAAACCTCAAAAGTTTAAGAATTTCATTTTCAGTTTCGAAGCCTTCCTCATTGAGAAGCTTCATAAAAGCCAAAGTTTGCTCCTGACGATAAAGCAAGAAATACCTGAGCGACCTGGTCGAAGCGGCCGAAGAGGTCGTTGAGGGTGGTCACCAGATCTGGGGCCGAGAGCTGCTCGGAGAGCGGCGTGAAGTTCACGATGTCTGCGTACAAAATGCTGCAGGGAAAAACAAGCACTAGAAACAAAATACAAAATTAAAACTTTAGTAACATTTATTTTGTTTATTAACAAAATGCTGCACGGAGGAACAAACAAACGCTAGAAACACAGCACAAACGTATAAGTTTAACAACATTGATGTCGGGTATTACTCGAAAATTTTGTTTTATACATATGTGCATCGATTATAGTTCTTTTTGTGTATTGAGTATTAAGATTTCTTTGTGACGCTGCACGTAGAGGCGACCTCACCTGACGTTGTTGTGACGCTGCACGTAGAGGTCATGGAACTGCTTCCTGTGTACGCCTGAGCTGCTTACGTGCGTCTGTACGTTGCTTGCAGCCATCCGCTTCATGATGTGACGCTTCACCTGCGGCAGGGATGTGACCAGCGTTATTTTGTTGCATTATACAGCGTTATTTTCTGTACAGATTTATTTTTTTGGTGCACAGCGCTATTTTGTGGTTCCAACGCTGTTTTGTTCGAACACAGAATTATTTTGCGAAGCAGTATTATTTTGTTTGTGCCGAGTCATTGTGTTGAAACAATGCTATTTATTTTTTGCACAATGCTATTTTGTTGGCGCAGTGTTATTTTTTAGGTAAACTTCAACATCTTGTTAATACACAGAGGTATTTGCTGGTGCACACAGTGTGATTATATTAGGGTAGATTTAATGTTAGTGGACAGCGTTATTTCTTCGGTGAGGTGATATTACGTCGATGCCACACTAATCAGCCACACGAGTTACTCCTGCCAGTTACAAAGCCACACAATTTCAATAATCACACCGGTTCTACAATCACACCAGTTCTACAATAACACCAGTTATATAATGACGTCAGTTTATGGGTAATTCCAGTTCAGTAGTCACACCAGTTCAACGGACATTTCCGCTTAATAGTAACTGGAGTTCAATGCCCACACAAGTTCAATGGACATTCCACTTTAATGGTAACTGGGGTTCAATGGCCACACCAGTTCAATGGATATTCCACTTTAATGGTAACTGGGGTTCAATGGCCACACCAGTTCAATGGATATTCCACTTTAATGGTAACTGGGGTTCAATGGCCACACCAGTTCAAGATCTTGAATCTAACAGAGCACGAGGTTCCATAAGTCCAACATCGTATATGCGAGGCTTGGAGGCGCTTCGTGCTCTGATGTCTAATGCTCACCGAGTTAATTAGCAGCCGGCTTGAGGATGGGGTATTTTAGGGAAAGAAAATGTACATCGCGCGTGGTGTACAAATGTTTAACATTTATTATGGCATCAGTATGAGTGAAAACATCAGTATAGGTAATGGCATCATCATGAGAAATCATATAATCAAAAATCCATCAAAAACAGTACAGCTGCACCAGCAAAGCATCAATTTACTGCCTAGTCAATTAAATCCGCCACCAATCCCTTGAAAACAAAACAAAACATGATGGCGCCAGTCGCTGGATCGCCAGATCGGGCACAAAGAGAAGAAGAGGAATAGAGCACTCGAACTCCATAGATCTACAGATGAGGCAAATAGAGACAAACAGCAAAAGTAAAACAACTGGAACTTGCCAATGTATATCGAAATGCGGATGTTCGTTCGCACGCATGTTCAGGTCTACGTTACTCGTGAACGTCTGTCGAGAAGAGCTCAGGAATCATGCCTATATATAGTTACTCGTGAAAATGGTGTTCAATGATGAAACCGTGCGACTTCATTGTTTCGTGATTACGCACAATAAAGTTTTTAATAAATTTAACAGGTCAATTTTCATTACATTTCAACAAGTAAATTATAAAAAACTGACTTTTTGAGATAAATTAGGAATGAAAAAACGCTTGCTTTAACGGCGACAGACTCATGTGAGTTTATACGTCACGCTTTTTCGTTATAGGGTACCAAAGTGAACAATAATAACCAAAGAGAACAATAATAACCAAAGTGAACAATGATAACCAAAGTGAACAATAGTCCCCAAAGTGAACAATAATAATCAAAGTAAACAATGATAACCAAAGTGAACAATAATAACCAATGTAAACAATAATAACCAAAGTGAACAATAATAACCAAAGTGAACAATAATAACCAAAGTGAACAATAATAACCAAAGTGAACAATAACAACCAAAGTGAACAATAATAACCAAAGTGAACAATAATAACCAAAGTGAACAATAATAACCAAAGTGAACAATAATAACCAATGTAAACAATAATAACCAAAGTGAACAATAATAACCAAAGTGAACAATAATAACCAAAGTGAACAATAATAACCAAAGTGAACAATAACAACCAAAGTGAACAATAACAACCAAATTGAACAATGATAACCAAAATGAACAATAATAACCAAAGTGAACAATAATAACCAAATTGAACAATAATAACCAAAGTGAACAATGATAACCAAAATGAACAATAATAACCAAAGTGAATAATAATAACCACAGTGAACAATTATAACCAAAGTGAACAATAATAACCAAAGTGAACAATAATAACCAATGTAAACAATAATAACCAAAGTGAACAATAATTACCAAAGTAAACAATACTAACAAAAGTGAACAATAACAACCAAAGTGAACAATAATAACCAGAGTGAACAATAATAACCAAAGTGAACAATAACAACTCAAGTGAACAATAATAACCACAATGAACAACAATAACGAAAATGAGCTATGATAGCTTTTATCTGGGGGAATGTTGCAAAATTCAAAGCTGGGACACCGTTTCAAATGGGCGAGTGCCACATTCCGAGTGTGAAGACGCATCAGTTACTGCGATTCATGTTCGATGGAAACTGGGAGTGGCGACTTCACTGCTCTCATTTGGTTATAATTTTCTCTGATGTGCCACAATTTGGTCCAAAAAGACGAAATGTTAAATAAACCCCGTCAATTTACCACTTGTTCTTGCAATCCAAACGAATTCCGGGAGCGGCAAATGGAATTCTCGAATTTCAAATGAATTCGAGAAGTACAGTAAGATAGAAACAAATATTGCTCCGGTAAACTAAATCCCGACAGGAAAGATTAGCCGAGATGAAATATTCGCACAGAAATCCAACGAGGAAATAATTTGAGCAGAGCGATAAAATGTTAGATATAAACCGCACCATAATTTTCTGAGACTTCCTGCAAATTGGCAGACGAGCGAACAAACTTTGTGGAGGCAACTAAAAACTTGAGGAAGATAAAACAAACTAGCCGGAGTTGAGTCCAAAAGAAACAAGTCTATCGTGCCTGATAAGACGGGGGAGATGAAAGCAAGCTCGACCTGCCAAGAGTTGCTTCGCAGTTTTCAGCGCTGCAAAAACTTGACACCAAATTAATGCGACTAACACGGAGCAATCGTATGATAAAAATTACTGTATGAGTTACTGCCTATGTGTTTTCTCTAAAAAATTCAATCTAACGAACACAGATCATATTATGAGTGGGCTTAAGCCTCCCCAACCACAGCAAAAGTTTTCCAATGAGAGGAATTAAGATAAAGGCAACATTTAGCATAAAGTTGAGAGAACGCTGAATCTATGCTCAAAGTGTGTTCCCATGCAAAATCCATTGCACATAGAAACAGTAAGTTAGGAATGAAGTTTATGGAACAAGATAAAACATTAACAAAAAAGGAGAAGGTACTGAAAAAAGACAGCAGTGAACCGAAAACAGACTGTTCGCAACAAAACAAAAACTTAATCTATTTCATTTACAGGAAGGCCTACCTAACATTCAGCCCGAGACTTTCCGTCTTCCTCACGAGAGCCCATTTCCCTCAGAAGTAATAGTTTTATCCTCCTAAGGGACATCTAACAAAAACAACTAATACTTCAATTCAGATCATGATTGTGTGTTTCTGCAACATCAGTAGACACTAACGATTATTCTGCGTTTCCAAAGACAGCCAAATATTCACTCAACTGTTCACATCATTAACAAAAGTTCGGATGCTCAATTCAAAACAAAAATGAATTTGCTGCCGAAAAAAGACTTAAGCCTCTTCAACCCCTCAAAAGAATTTGCTAATAGAGGTTTCAAGCGCAAAAAGGTAATGGAAAGGCAGTACATAAGGTAGAGACTTTCAAAGTATCATATTCAGGCTCTTTATAAATTGAGAAGCCAGGAATTAAAGAAAAATGACATATGGACAAACAGTAGAATTGTGTTCTTGCTGTGTTAAAATGAAAGTATAGTTTATAATGAAAGTAAAGTTTATAAAGTGTATCATGAAAGTATAGGTCACAATGGAAGTATAGGTCACAATGGAAGTATAGGTCACAATGAAAGTATAGGTCACAATGGAAGCATAGGTCACAATGAAAGTATAGGTCACAATGAAAGTATAGGTCACAATGGAAGTATAGGTCACAATGAAAGTATAGGTCACAATGGAAGTATAGGTCACAATGGAAGAATAGGTCACAATGGAAGTATAGGTCACTATGGAAGTATAGGTCACAATGAAAGTATAGGTCACAATGGAAGTATAGGTCACAATGGAAGTATAGGTCACAATGGAAGTATAGGTCACAATGGAAGTATAGGTCACAATGGAAGTATAGATCACAATGAAAGTATAGGTCACAATGAAAGTATAGGTCACAATGAAAGTATAACTTATAATGAAAGTTAAGTTTATAATGGAAGTAAAGTTTGAAACGAAAGAATAGTTTGTAATGAAAGTATAGTTTATAATGAAAGCATAAATTGTAATGCAAGTATAGTTCAAACGTTTTTGATTTCGCGAGGCGCCCACGGTCCAGAGAGTCCCGTCTCCAGCCACCATCTCATGCAGCAGCGCGCAAAACAGCTCAGCTACCCGAAGACTTGCTGGTTTTGCCTCTTCAGAGCGGGCAGTGCGTAGCAACCTCAACCCTAATTAGATGAACTTTTAGGGCAAGTCTTCAAACATTGAAGTTGTTAGCAGAAGTTCCTCATAGCCTTCAAAGTTTTCAAATTTTACAAAATTCACTGAGCAAAAAATTAATTTTCAAACTCGCGAAGATTAGCATTTGGACCATGTCTCGTAACCGTGAGCTTTTATTATGTATCTTACTGTACCTTAAATAAAATAAAATAATTTCTTTTGCACGATTTGCAAGGTGTGCATTTCACCTTCGCCGATGTTACTAAAACTAGTAGCGATCCGGAAAATAAACTGTTATATACAAATTTTTCTTTAATTTCAATGATCATTATTTTTAATTTTAAAATGCAGTTCTTTGTTGACTTTCTGTTTTCTATTTAAAGTATTTGAGGCCATAAATGTAACTTCACCTATTATACAATTTGATTACACGACCTTAGAATATGTTTCCAAAATTGGTCACGCATCATTACGTAATAATAATTAAGAAACATAAATTTAAGTGCCCCAAAAATGATGACGCTCTCAGCATGCATATCACTTTTCGGAAGCGTCTACCACCGCTTAAAGAACAACAGAGAAGGGACTTAGAGAAAATGAAACAGACGCAGAGTGTGCATTAGGAGTACTGGTTTCTACGGTGCTTGGGATCTCGACGTACTCGACATGCTATCGTAGTGATTTAGAGAAAATGAAACACAGACGCAGAGTGTGCATTATGAGTACTTGTTTCAACGTTGCTTTGGACGTCGACGTACTCGACATGCTATCGAAGTGACTTAGAGAAAATGAAACCCAGACGCAAATTGCGCATTAGGAGCACTTGTTTCAACGTTGCTTTGGACGTCGACGTACTCGACATGCTATCGAAGTGACTTAGAGAAAATGAAACCCAGACGCAAATTGCGCATTAGGAGTACTTGTTTCAACGTTGCTTTGGACGTCGACGTACTCGACATGCTATCGAAGTGACTTAGAGAAAATGAAACCCAGACGCAAATTGCGCATTAGGAGTACTTGTTTCAACGTTGCTTTGGACGTCGACGTACTCGACATGCTCGCCGAGCAATTCATTTCAACTCGCGATTTCGACATGGCGATCCTCGCAACGCATTGCGTTTATGTTAATTCCTTCGCTTGTTCTAAATTGTTTTAGTCGAGTTGAGGAGTTTAGGCAGGAAAGCCCGACTGTTTAGCTGGAAAGATCAATTTACCGCATCAACGACACCCTCGACGTAATTTGTCTACTTATTTCATCTATCAAATTTCAACCTTTTTGTACTGAGAAATAGTCTTAGTAAGAGAAAGAAAGCCGAAGAGATTTAAGAAAATCAGAAATTGCAATCAATTGAAGTTGGTAATGGTGTTCACCACACTTGGAATTGTGTTCACCAAACGTGGAAACTAGAAGCGCATGCGGACAAATTTCATGACCATCCCTTACAAAATGAAATAGAGAATATGAACCAATTTTGAATAGCAGCCTACAGTACAAATTATTCCAAGTAAATTATCCACACAAGCCGAATACGAAGAAAAATTTCCTCAACATCCCCCTTGCTGACCATTGCATGCATTCAAGAAAACCTGATGAGAATAGACAACGAATTATACAAAATAATTGAACAACTAAGTTCACAATTGCAAAAGCCAACCAACATGTCCAAGGCGAAAACCTAATCAAAGCTGCCCCGAAAATTGCATCATAGATCAGCAATCCAACAACTGAAACGAAGATCATATCACGATATAAAACAAGGGTCGGAAAACTTCAGAAATTAGAAGAAAAAAGCGGAGCTGCCCCAAGCAATAATTACGGACGTGCACTGAGCTGAGGAGGGCGGATGACCTTCACTGATGACCGTCATGGATGACCGTCATGGTTGGCCGTCATGGTTGACCCTCATGAATGACCGTCATGAATGATTGTCAAGAATGACCGTCATGAATGACCGTCATGGATAACCGTCAAGGATGACCGTCACGGATGGCTGTCATGAATGACCGTCATGGATAACCGTCACGGATGCCGTCACGGACGACAGTCACAGATGACCGTCACAGATGACCATCACGAATGCCGTCACGGAGGCCCGTCACGGATGACCATCATGAATGACCGTCACGGATGGCCGTCACGGTCCTCTACCGTGATGGCCGTCCCGTATCATGGCTACGGTAAAGCCTTGTGTCCATCTGAGAACCCTGATGTACCAGTGAGATGTACCAGTGAGATGTACCTGTGAGATCTACCAGTGAAATGTACCTGTGAGATGTACCTGTGAGATGTACCAGTGAGATGTACCAGTGAGATGTACCAGTGAGATGTACCAGTGAGATGTACCAGTGAGATGTACCTGTGAGATGTACCTGTGAGATGTACCAGTGAAATGTACCTGTGAGATGTACCTGTGAAATTTACCTGTGAGATGTACCAGTGAGATGTACCAGTGAGATGTACCTGTGAGATGTACCAGTGAGATGTACCTGTGAGTTGTACCTGTGAGATGTACCTGTAAGATGTACCAGTGAGATGTACCTGTGAGATGTACCTGTGAGATGTACCTGTGAGATGTACCTGTGAGATGTACCTGTGAGATGTACCTGTGAGATATACCTGTGAGATGTACCATTGAGATGTACCAGTGAGATGTACCTGTGAGATGTACCAGCACACCAGTCTGCCTTGAAGAGCAGTATATTTGGATGTTCAGTCCGGATATTCTCTGTTAATGCTTTTTTTAATTTTTCCTAGAGTATATTCCCTGTTGATATTCCCTGTGGATATTACGTGTGGATATTCCCTGTGGATATTACGTGTGGATATTACGTGTGGATATTACGTGTAGATATTCCATGTGGATATTCCCTGTGGATATTTCGTGTGGATATTCCCTGTGGATATTACGTGTGGATATTACGTGTGGATATTACGTGTAGATATTCTATGTGGATATTCCCTGTGGATATTTCGTGTGGATATTCCCTGTGGATATTCCCTGTGGATATTTCGTGTGGAGATTCCCTGTGGATATTACGTGTGGATATTCCCTGTGGATATTTCGTGTGGATATTCCCTGTGGATATTCCCTGTGGATATTCTATGCGGATATTTCGTGTGGATATACCCTGTGGATATTACGTGTGGATATTCCCTGTGGATATTACGTGTGGATATTCCTTTTGGATCTTCCTTGTGGATGTTTCTCGTTGATGTAACATTGTAGGTGTTATGAGCGGATGTTTCCTTTTCCAATTTCCAAGTGGAAGTTCCTTTTGAAAAATACCTGTACTTAATCCTTTTGAATGTTCTCTGTGTGTAATTCCCGTGGATATTCCTTGCCAATATTTCCTGTGGATATTCGGTGTAGAATGTGGGTGGTCCTTGTGGAACTTTAATTTTCCATGTGGAATTTTATGTTTCTTGTGGAAGTTCCTTGCAGATATTCCATGTGGATTTTCATCGTGGGAAATGCCTGTGAATGTTCCTTCTGGATATTTCATGCGGATGTTTCGTGTGGATGAGCCCTTGTGGAAGTTACGTGGGGATGTTCCCTGCTAATGTTCTACATGAGCATCACATCTCCTCCGGCATTCCTCGAGATCATTCCACGCGGACCAAGCCAAAGATATTCTCTGAAGGCATCATTCGACGATGTTCTTCAAGGATATTTTCTTTACAAATCCTCCGAGGATAATTTCAGAGAATGTTGCCTAAGGGCATTGAGGACAGCTTTCAAGAACTTGGCCTTACGATATTCACTGAGGACATTTTCCGCTGATATCTTCATAGGTTATTCCTAGCAATATTCTACGAGGAGGATTTCTGTAAACATTTCCAAAAAATTCCTTGGGCCCTGCACCCGAATAATTTGGATTATCAATTAAACCTCTTAACCACAATGACTGGGGTTTAAAAAGAGAAAAGAGAAAGGCGTCATTTAGTGCATAATAACGGGAATATGAAATCGGCCACACACAAGGTATATCTCCACACCCTGCGTGTAGAAACAGAAAGATTGAAATATGTTTTATGAAGCAAGATAAATGTTGTAGAAAAAATTTACGAGAGCCAAGAAAAACGAACACCAGTGAACCCAAAAACGAGGGTTCATAACAAAACAAAAAACTATTTTTTTCAACAATAGGAAGACCTACCTAATTTTCTGCAGGGAACCTTACATTTTCCCAAAAAGGGAACGAATTCCAATCAGTACAATAGTTGTATCTTCACGAGTGGAAATCTCACGCGACACACAAGCGCTCACTCAAGCTGCTCGTCTAGCATTCACGCCCAAGCTAGATTGAATTCGATAATTTGTTAGTTTAAGCCTCCCTAACCGCTGAAAAAAAGCGTATCGAAGACTGGAAGGAAGAATGTAACAATATGGAGGTAAGGGACTGCAGAATCTATGCAGAAGGGGCTTAGAAACAGTAAGTTGAGAAAGAAGTTCATGAAACAAGATTAAAGTTGAAGAAGAAAGTAGTAGGCGCTAAAAAACAGGACGGCAGTGAACAGAAAAAAGATGGTCCTTAACATAACAAAAAAATTTTTTCAACAAAAAGAAGACCTACCTAACTCTCAGCTCTGACCCTCACACGTTGTCCCCCTGGGAACGCTAATTCCTATAGATTTTATAGCTGTATCCCCCTGAAGGGTCACGCCCAAGTAAGTCGCTATTGCATCATACACGTAAACTCAAGTTATTAAGCCTTTTGTTATTAAGGAAACAGTCATTATTAGGCGTACACCTTCGAGACATTTTAAAAAGTGTTTAACATTTTTTAGACTCATGATGTCACGGTAAAAATAAAAAAAGGCTTAGTTTGATGTCAACACATCTGCGGGAGTTAACACGGTACACACACACACTTATTGTGGTGTCAGAGTGATCACAACAATCCAATTTTCCGTATTGTATGGAGCGTCATTCAGAACATGACATCGGTCCATCAGAGGGAGTAGCTGCATCTCTATGCAAAGCCGCTTCACTGAAACGCAGTCGATGTAATGATGTAAGCTCTCGATAGCATTCGCCGTGCAGAAATATGCGATAGAAAGCTAGTCTGTTCAGCTCTAGACTGAGTAGAGCCCGAGACTGAGCAGAGCTCGAGACTGAGCAGAGCCCGAGACTGAGTAGAGCCCGAGACAGAGTAGAGCCCGAGACTTGAGTAGGGCCCGAGACTGAGTAGAGCCCGAGACTGAATAGAGCCCGAGACTGAGTATAGCCCAAGAATGAGTAGAGCCCGAGACTGAGTAGAGCCCGAGACTGAATAGAGCCCGAGACTGAGTATAGCCCGAGAATGAGTAGAGCCCGTGACTGAGTAGAGCCCGAGACAGAGTAGAGCCCGAGACAGAGTAGAGCCCGAGACAGAGTAGAGCAAGAAACTAAGGAAACAGAAATTATAGAGAACGAGAATTTCAAGAACAAGACAGGAAAGAATGGATAAGTTCACGCCGACGACCACACTCAGCTATCAGTAGGCACAAGTATCAATATCATCACGCCACTCTGGTGGACCACACTGGGGTTTTTATGCATTTGATTTTGGAATTGCAACTTAGCCAGAAAGTTGGGAGGAAAGCCATCGTAGTTATTGTGAGAAAATGAATGTTCACCGCCGTCCTGCTCGAGACGGCAGCCTAACAAAAATTCAGGCCACAAGCTGACCAACACCGCCAGGGACGCAAGAGACGGACAAATTATGTGATGCTGACAGAATTTATTATTAGGACACAGCTCCTGGGCATCGTCGCTGGACCATTTGGTGCCGCGGGACAGTTTTGCATTTCCTGGAATGATAAAAGTTGAGGCGAAATACCGCATCTGCTGGCATTAATGCGGATGTGTGCAATGTTGGTGCTACCGCAATGTATAAATAATTTTTTTAATGGCTTCTTTCGAAATATAATGAAATACTCCGTCCTGTAACTTACAGTCCTATCTTCTAAGTGCCTAGGCTGGTAATTTATAAGGTTGACCGGTAAATAAACGGCCAATAACAACGTCAATAACACACTAGCTACCCTACGAATGGAACTAACTTCACACTTGTAACAAACTAACATTCAAATATTCAAACCTTTAAGAACTAGCATTCAAACACTCACAAACGAATACTATTTACTGTCCTCAACTTCTTCAACATGATCATCTTGAAATTTTTGACAACGATTTAGTTCCATAAGTTAGTTTAAACGCCCCTAACTAAAACAAAGCTGTTCCCCAGAGAAATAGATGAAGGCGCCTTCCAGTAGGGAGTTCAGAGAACGGGAAATTTTATCACAAGGTGTTTTCCCACTCAAGATCCCTTGCACATATAAACAGCAAAATAGGAAGCAATTGTATGAAGCAAGATTGAAGTTGATGAAAAAAGAATAGGTGTGAAACAACGGCAATAAACCGGAAAAATGGTCCGTAGCAAAACAAAAGAACAATTTTGTTTCAACAAAAGCAATACCTACTTAACCTCCAGATAAAGAACCCACATTTTCCCCCTAGGAGCGCTGATTCCCATTGATACAATAGTTGTATCCTCCTAAAGAAATAAACAAGGAAACACATTAAAATTATTTACTCGTATCAATGCTCCAGCCCCGTTCAACAACTTAGGAAAACCTTACGAAATTTTCTCTTTTTATTATCACTGTCACTTTTTAGGTCAGGCATCAACACGTCTGATAAAATCAAAGTTAAGGTAATTTACTAAGCCATTTCAATTGTTGCAGTTAAATGATATTTATCAGCACTGCAAGGTCGAAATGAATGCACTTTTACCCACTGTAATATTACAATGCTTTTTTCACAGTGTTTCGAAACAATGTTTTTTACACAGTGATTTGGAACGATGTTTTTCAACATAAGGAAAACTGAAAATATACGCCTTTTTAACTTGTACAACAACCACAAAGAAAAAGAATTATAAGCTCAGCTCATAAATAATCAATTGACCATAAAGTCAATACAAAAGAAAGAATCCACTCTCGGTCGCTGCTTAACTTTTATCCTGGGGCAAATTTCCATCGTCGTAGGGAATTCATACCACAAAAGAAATTAATTTCGATGCCCTTTGAAAACTGTGCATGATTTCATCACTTCGGGCAATCTGCATTAACTTTAAGTGTCAACCACGGTAGAGGAAACAAGGTATGTTCAAACCAGTCTTTTTTCGCTGACGGTGTGGGTTTGCTGACGCCATGGCAACGAACCAATAGCAGCGGTCATATTGCATCTGGTGGCACAGCTACTCCCAAATCTGGCTCCACTATTGGCCTAACGACATGCTGGTTTAGTGACGTCATAAAGTTTGTTTGAAATGAAGCCTTTCTATTGGCTAGCCGAAAAATAGGAGGTACATTATCTCCCATAGAAATGACCCTACCTTGTTTTCTCTACAGTGGTGTCGACTTAGCTCCCATACGTGCTACGGAGCACTCCGCATCTAGCAGCCCTGTGTGACCGTCACACGCTGAGAGCACTTCAGCTCTCAGTCCCTGATAACGAGCGGTGCTGCAGCTCCGAAGTTGTTGACAGATGCAAGTCTTGCGCTTCGGATTTCCCTTTGTTTACGAGGTCACTGCTAACTATGGCCGGGCCTGGAGTGAAGCGTGCACAGAAACCATTGCTTTTTTAATTGAAGCTTGATATGTTTTTTGGGGGGGCGGACGTGAAACTTGTGGTAATTATGATTTTAGGATGAGTAGGATAGTGTTTTTCGGCATTCGTGTTGCACATAATGTAGTAGTCATAGAGGGCTTTCACTTCAATATACAACACTGTATGTAGTCTCGTGAGAATTTGCGCTGTCTTTCCATTTAATTTCTTTTGGGTAGTCTAAAGAATAATTTCTGGATGTTTGTAGTTTTTATTTACAACTTCTCTGATTTTATCACAAATTTTTACGCCTTTTAAAGAAAAATTTCCTATTAAATCCTCGGGGGAATTTAAGCAAAATAATTTATCCTAATATTATAAAATAAAATTAAACCCCATATTTTATATGTATTTAAATTTATTTCAATAGAGACCATTCAATCACTAGGAAAAAACTACATTCATTTACATATGCAAGTTTTCGGGAGAAACAAGTTTATTTCAAGTAAAGCAAGCGGGTAAGTCTCCTGAGCATAGTACAACAGAGTCAGCAGTTTGATTTGTTCTTTGAACTTTAGACATAAAATAGTATACGCTGCTTAAAATTTCTCTCAATTCATTCTTGTACATTTAAAAACGAGCTTAATATGGCAAAATATGCATCGTGTATTCACTATCTTTCATAAATATCCCTACAAAATATATAAAAATGCATTGCACATGTATGTCAATGAGTTCCTGGTAATTCTAGGTCTTGATGGGAAGATGAAGCGCTCTAATCCAGCTTTCATGGGACTTGGAGCATTGTTCAGCAGACGTGCATTACGTGACATAAGGCAGCATCGAGGGGCTCCAAGCTCCTTCAAGCTCCAAGTCCCATTACGGGCATTACGTGACATAAGGCAGCATCGAGGGGCTCCAAGCTCCTTCAAGCTCCAAATCCTATAACGAGCATTACGTGGCATAAGGCAGCAAGTCAATGCTCCAAGTCCCATAACGAGCATTACGTGACATAAGGCAGCAAGTCAATGCTCCAAGTCCCATAACGAGCATTACGTGACATAAGGCAGCATCGAGGGGCTCCAAGCTCCTTCAAGCTCCAAGTCCCATTACGGGCATTACGTGACATAAGGCAGCATCGAGGGGCTCCAAGCTCCTTCAAGCTCCAAGTCCAATAACGAGCATTACGTGGCATAAGGCAGCAAGTCAATGCTCCAAGTCCCATAACGAGCATTACGTGACACAAGGCAGCAAGTCAATGCTCCAAGTCCCATAACGAGCATTACGTGACATAAGGCAACAAGTCAATGCTCCAAGTCCCAAAACGAGCATTACGTGACATAATGCAGCAAGTAATGCTCCAAGTCCCATTACGAGCATTGCGTGACATAAGGCAGCAAGTCAATGCTCCAAGTCCCATTACGAGCATTGCGTGACATAAGGCAGCAAGTCAATGCTCCAAGTCCCATTACGAGCATTGCGTGACATAAGGCAGCAAGTCAATGCTCCAAGTCCCATAACGAGCATTACGTGACATAAGGCAGCAAGTCAATGCTCCAAGTCCCATTACGAGCATTGCGTGACATAAGGCAGCAAGTCAATGCTCCAAGTCCCATTACGAGCATTACGTGACATAAGGCAGCAAGTCAATGCTCCAAGTCCCATTACGAGCATTGCGTGACATAAGGCAGCAAGTCAATGCTCCAAGTCCCATTACGTGCATTGCACGACGTGCATGCATAACATAAGACACCATGAACAAGAGGAGCTTTCATATTGGAAATGGAGCTAAGGCCCTCATGGAATTATTCACTTAGTCGGGAAAAGGTTTCATTTTTCGTTTGGGTTGGATGGATTAACACCCTGTACCGATTTTTCGGTAATTTCTGAGTCTGTCGCTGTACCATCGCACCTAATTTTCGGTACTCTGCATAGTTTGTGGCAAAAATGTGTTACAAAGTGAAAATAAACAACCAATCATGGTTAGACCTCGTGGTAAGCCATTGCAAATGTTTGCTCCACGTGCTTGAATTGACTTTGTGTGGCTAATAGTTTGACTTTGTGTGGTTAATAGTTTGACTTTGTGTGGTTAATAGTTTGACTTTGTGTTGTTAATAGTTCGACTTTGTATGGTTAATAGTTTGACTTTGTGTAATTAATACTCTGACTTTGTGTGGTTAACAGTTTGACATTGTGTGGTTTTTCACAGTTAGGTTCAAGGACTCGACTCTAGTAGAATCTAGTTTAATGGAATTGGAAAAATTACTTATGTCCTTCATGTAAACTTGGATGTACACAACTTTTTCTACGCCAACTGGAGAACTTGTGCATCTGGTTTACTTCAACGGCAAAGTTTTCCCCACCAATTTCAATAACGAAATTTGTTCAATTTTGAAAACTATTTCATTATGTAAAAATTTTTAATTCCATCAATTGCTCGCATCTCCTTATAACTTTATTCTAGAATTTTAATTTTATTGACGTTGTTATACTTAATTTTGGAAACATTTCGGTATAGTTTACTTCAACTTCGACTTATCTTGCACACAATTCTTTATGCGGGATAACTTCTAATTTTAAGTCAATGGTCTTAAAATCTGTCTAACACTTCGCACCTCCTACACTCTGGATTAATTGTCATTAACACACCCATACGCTTTGAGCAGAACAACTACACCTCGCATCACATACACCCCGGTCTTAATAACCTTCAACACTTCTATAATTTAAAATACAAAACCTATACTTCGCACCACCCACACCCTTGTCTCAATAACCATCTACGCCTCCCATCCGTTTAAAGTAGATCCACAAGCGAGCTGGGCAAGATAAGAAGCACGTAACGATGTCGATAGAGACCTCGCCTAGGTAAGTTCCAGAGGCCAGGGTCCAATAAAGGGGAACTGCCTGCCCTCTGCGCGAGGTCAAGTCCGGAGGCGCGTGACCTCAGCTCCAGGTTGTGGGCGTGCCGTGGCTAGTAGACCAGCCAGATAACTCCACACAACTTCTCGCTTTTCTTTACGTAGGAAACAGCGTTCGTAAATGCGTTCTGTAACCATAGTCGAACTGTTCTGTAGCAAAAATTAATAGCACTGTGTTGAATTTTTCACAAGGTTTTGGCCTATTTATATCGTTTTTACAATTCTTTTAGTGGCTTGGAAATGGATTTCACAGGTTTTTTTAGCTACGCCACGGAGAAACAGTTGATGGCATGGTAAGATTTTTTTATGAGTTCGTTATTCTAAGTTCATTACGTTTTCATCTGCGTTTTTTTTCTACCATTAGCTTGAAATGAAATTAGTTAAAGCAATTTGTGCCAAAAAAGTGATATGTGACAAATGATGAAATAGAATGACACATTTTGCAGCTCGTACGTACTTTCATAACAATATGTTTTATGCCATTATTCCGTAAATATTATAATATGAGCTTCATTGGAGTATTTACTGCAAATCCTCAACTGTATTGAAACCTAAAAAATGTCTCGAACATTATACGTTTTCCATCAAATCTGAAACTCAAAAAAAAAATTTTTTTGCTAGTTGATGCTTTTTTACTATCTTTTTTTATCATCCGACTTGTATATTGTAGCTGGAACGTGAGTTGAACGGAGTGGAATGGCCTCCGGTTTGCCGGTACCTTTCTTCTTGAACTTTGTTTCTAAGTTCAGAGGGCAGATCACAAACAATTACGTATCGACGACCTATTGCTTTACACTGCGCGTTCTTAAATATCTGATTAATCATCATTATTATATTAGTTTAAGATTTCCGCAAGAAAAATGATTTCCAGAGAGTGAAGGAAAGACATCATTTAGTGAGAATTGTATACAGTAGAGCAATCTATGCACAAGGCGCGCTTTCATACAGGATATCCCGCGCTTAGAAGCAGCAAGTTAAGAAGAGAGAGAAATACAAAGAAGAGATAGCAAAGATGGGATGAAAACTGGAAGCAGCAAAGTGGTCTGCGAAAGACAGAAGTCCCGAAGGTTTTTCCATAAATGAGGTAACTTAACATCATCTCCCCTGGGGCGCCAGAACACATAGCGTAGACAAACCCAATTAGCCTGAGCTCATGGCCTATCCTATGCCGCATGAGAGGTCAATATCTGAAGTAGGCTGGTTAGGACGCAGTGATCAAAATTTATTCCACTTTAATGCGGAGCAACTAGATGCGCTAGCGTTTCAGGTAGGCATTATTCTCGCCAGGAAAAAGTTCTTAGTCAATTAGGATTTATTTTATTCGTTGACATTTTGTTACTTTCTATCATTTTGATTTATTTGGAAAGCCCTCATGATGGAGTACACTTGTTCCCCCACGAGACCATGCATCACGTTTCTCAAATCGTTGTAAAAGTCCAAGTTACAAAGCCCATTAATTGCCTCTTGACTTCGCCCTTGGCTTACAATGGCCCTCGACTCCCTCATTTTTTTATTCTGGCACGTCTAAAATACGAGCCCGCGGCGAGGTCGCGTCATTAAGTTGGCCGAGGATAATACGCCCGGAGTGGCCAGTGTATTAACATCCAATGCTCCTGTAGCTCTAACTTTCAATTTTGGACTCGCGTATGCGATATTTCCGTTGCTTAGTACACTTATCACTGATCGAAAAAACACTCGTATGGTATAAGTGGTTGAAGCATATATCCGAGTTTCTGAACAATACATTGAGTACACCATTACTTTTCTGCCACAGCTAAAGCGTACCCTTTTTCAAAACGGGATAATAGCAAAAAAGGGCGTTCTATCCTCTCGTTTTTAATATAGTAAGCACAAGCACAATATTGAACTCACATTACAATTTGCTTTTCATGGATGATTCGTTTGGTCGAAGAGAGGTCGAAATCTGCACTCACTTGAATCTGTCGCTCAGTTGGTCTACACATGCGCCCACTCGGTTGCGAAATAATAAAATAATACTAACATCATTTAAGTATTCTCTTGTAAAATATGAGTTCCGTGGAAATGAGTGATGTGACTGCTACCATTTGAACGATAAACACAAGCTAACATGTACAGGGTATTTATTTATCAAAATTAGCGAGCGACGAGTATTTAGAAATTATACCGTTTCTATAGCGTTGCAATGATAGCTTAGCTACATTGCATTACGCGCTGCTTGTTATTGGAGGAGCGTGATGCTGATCGAAGATATGATTTTAATTACCTAGATGAATGTTCCTAGATGATGAATGTACACACATTGCTTGAATAAATAAAAGCATCATATTCTCGCTCGGGAGTTCATTAGGCATTAGAATCTTCACATCTCTGATTAAGCATAATGTTCTTGCCTCCCTCAGTCATTGATTCAAAAGCGATTGTAGAAAGTAATTCACTAATACATGTTGAGTACCGTTTGATAAAAAAATTGAATCTTAATGAGATTGGAAAAAAAATTACAAGATAATATTTTCCGAACATTAAATTTTGTTGAACATTTACTCCTAGCACACGCGCGCTAGTTGTTATTTGTTTAGTCAAATACATTTTATGCATGCCGGAAACATTGGAGTATCCTAAAAGTTTTTCATGTGGAAGGTGCATGTGGAGATTTTGAGATTTATTGTGGCACAAACGGGGTGCAAATATTTTCTATAGTTGTACAATGAACGTCATTGAGAAATTACTCAGAACTCACTCTTGTCTGTTGAAAACAGCTGGCATACATAACCATTTCGAAAACCGAAGCATAAATCTCCAGAGGATGAATTCCCGTTTTGTGATTTTATCTAGTATATAATTTCATTACAGAATATGGACACAAACTGCTCGGAGATCTAAACAAGGTGTCTCAAAAAAACGTACCCACTTTTTAATTGCCCCCTACTCATATATTTTATTCAGATATAAGTGTTTATTGACATAGATACAAGTTGAACGAGTTTAATCAAAGTGAAGAACACTCAATTCGAAAAAGTTGAATATCGCGAGAGACAACTTAGTTTCACCTTCATCAAAAAACAAGAAAAAATGAACGAGTATATAAAAACAAAAATGTAAAAAATCAGTATACTTTTTTGGGGGAGCACTCTGAATGTTGGCAACTATGCGTTTTACAAAATACTCTCACTTCTCTCTCTCAGTCACACACACACACTCGCTAAATCAGAACAAATGATAAAGAAAGAAGCCTGCAAGGCAGTTGACGGCAAGGAAATGACAGTTTTTGCCGGTCATTTTGTTTGCTCTGCAACTGCACCTCCGTCCGTTCTTTCCATTTTCAAATCGAATTGAGCTGTTCTCAATAATTTCGACGCAAAATGCGAGTATTTTGGGGACGATTGCAAACATGGGAAGGAATTGAGCACGGAGTATCGATCTCGCACGATTCGTTTGCATCTGCATCGGCAAGTGCGCAGTGACAATGATTTTTTAACAGTTTTTCTATCTGCCGATTTCAACATTTTGATCTTTTTCAAATGGAGGTTTCGAATTTGTTCGATCGCAAAAAAAAAACAATTCATTTCTTCATTGTGAAAACTGAAGGATATAGTTTTTCAAGCTTGGACAGAATGAAGGCATTTAGTACTTGAACCACTGATTGGAATTCGGAATGTAATTTTGAACTAAGAGCTTTTTCCCGCTAATGACATCACATGATATTTACACGTATGATAAAATGTGAATGTTGCAATCATTGACAGCAGCCATACTTCTAATTCAACGAAGACTTCAATCTTGCGAACTACGCGCTTGATATAATTGAAAATCAACCAAATTACTTTTTCACTTTAATTTTAATGGAATTATATTCAGCGTTCCAGTGGGATAAAAATCTCTAGCGGAACGCCACTTCATATTTGGTTAAAATTCATTAAAAATGTTAATAATTGCGCGCCAATCATTAAGTGGCACAAGGTGTCGGAACAGGCACTGCTGCAATGACATTTCAGTAGCAGCAATGAGTATTTCAAGTCCTGTATACCGTAAGCACATAAGGACTTACGAAGTTTCAGGAAAACTCTGTACCAAAAATAACTTTGCGATGAGTGCAAAGGAACACTGAGACGTGAAACCCACTGAACAAGAAAATTTTATTTTGACAGCAACCAATTGAGATGAACATATAAAACTGCTACCTGGAATGAAAATTAGATCTCAAATTACTATAAAACTTTCAATCAAGATTTTGGTGCATAGATTCAGTTAAATCATCAAGAATTTTTTCAGCAATATTTCGGACTATTTAGGTGATAATTCGTAAGTCCTGGTTTTGCGCGCACTTGCAAAAAAACTACTTGTGTTGCAGCGCGCGCATGAGTAATCTCATTAATGGACCATAACGGCCTGTCCGATCCATTTCAATTGCCGAGTGAACGTTCCCTCGATGTAGCAAATTGAGCGTTGCCAAACTATCCGTTCAGCCCCGGAAACTCTCCAAAAAACTCTAAATCAAAAGTATTTTCAGCATTGATTGGACGCTCTGATTCCCGCCGTATATTCCAGCTCGTAACCTGACCCCAGAAATGACTTCGCTATTTTGTTGTGTGGTGGAAATCGACCCCCACACTAAGTCGTCCGGGTGACTGTGGCGAGGTAATTGGTCGTGCCTCAAAACTCCACCGACTGATTTCCTCACAGAATTTCTGCTCAGCCTCGAATTACGAAACTTACGCTGAATAATTCAACTTTCCAAGTTTAAATCGTGTAATTTCTGAGCAAGGTTACTGAGTTCTGGGCGTTTAAGTACGATATGTAAGTTGCTGGTGAATTTACACTGCAACCCTTAAAGCTCAGCAACGACTATTTAACATTTTAAAATAACCAAAAACTTTACAAAAAACTTGACTTAACAGCGAATCAGTTCCGATTGAGTAACTTTGTACGGTCAGTAAGATTTAGTAACTTGTTATGGTCAGTTTTTGTCCGGCAACAATCAGGGCCATGTCCAAAATGTATTTGCGTAGATTTCATCAACGTCAATAAACACTGAAAAATTAGCCTAAAATTGACTTGCAAGGCCTTTCAACATCTACTATCTAGTATTTTTGATAAATAAATTAAATAAGGTGCACTATCAACGTTGAGGATAACTATAATCTACATATTTGCTGTCTATTTCTCGGATCGCTTCAATGCTTTGCTCACTGAGCCACCGCCGAGCCTGAACCAGGGCGATGCTCCGCGTTTTGTGACGCCTGATTAGCCGCTTAAGCCTCTTTATAAACTACAAAAAAATTCACGAAGCTCATTATAGCCTCGTCAATCCTGAATACCCAATAACGAGACGCATTTTCTGCTTGAATTTGTTAGGCATTCGGAGACAGGCTCAAGAAATTCTGCAGTTTTGTGTTCATTTCCAGCTCTTCAATTTTCGATTCATTTGCTTTGAACATTTTTAGTGATCGTCTTTTATGTTGCCTTGGTATCGTAGCAATGGTTTTTCCGCTTCGTATCCTGAAGGGCGGAAGTAGGGAGTGCAAGTGTACACTCAAAGAGTAAAAGAGTTCCCTTTTTCTAACTTTTTCTACCCTCTTTTTTCATTTTCTATTACCACTAGAAAAACGGTACGCTCTTCGGTAAAAATATCGCGGGTCCCAAGTTGGGATCAAACCAGAACCTTCCTGTCTATATAGTGTGATGCTTAACCCACGCTCACTGCAGAAGGCTTAAGGAACAAAATGTGAAATTTCTGCTAAGTTCCAGCTCCATCGAAGTGAAAATGAACCAAAATCACACGTTCTAAACTCAGTTTTTTCATGCAAATCTTAAAAACTAAATCATAACTTTGCAATGGGGACATTTTTCCACCGGCAGAGTAGAAAAGGATATCAAAAATCTTATAGGTATAAACAAATGCAAAATTGGTATTAAAGAGCAATCTGATAATGAAACCCACAGCAGATTCCTGCAACAAGCACTGCTGTGGGAGTAGGAGCTTGATAACCCAGCAAAGAGCCCACCGAACCAGACAGATGGAGTCTCCCTAGCATCAAGCAGGAATCCAATCTTTCGAAGAGTTTCACCTCCCTAAGATGCGCAAAAATCGTCTTCAGTAAGCTCCATTCCGAGGAAGTCTCTCAATAAGCTTCCTTCCCCCTGAGGTAAAAAGCTAATTCCAAATTGAAGATATACTCTCAAACAATATAAGCTCCCACTGCTGAATTTACCCTCTCGGTTTCACGAGTTGTTCCCCCAAGCCAATTTCCTTTCAGTTAAAAGGGCATTCTCAACAACTCAATACTTCGTTGGTTAAACACAACAGGAGTGGTCTAATTTACCTCGGCAAAACGAGAAGCATCCACCCACTGTTGTTGTTGCTCGTAGAGTGAAATCGAATACTTTCTCGTTTCCATTCATGTTCATTAAAGCAGTCAGCCTTCGAGCCCGCCACCAAATACCCTAAAGCAAAACGGTGATATTCGCAGTTACGAGCTCCCTCTTGAAAAGTCCCCTGCGCCTCGATTGCTCCTCGAACGATGCGAGCAGCGAAGTCTCTACGGCAAATAATCGTCACCGAAGAAAGGGGCTACAGCTCTAATCTCCAGAAAAATCCTCGCAAGATAGCCATATTGCCAGCCTCGAATCGCCGCTAAAAGACCTCAAGCTCTCCGTGCTTCATATCTCTGAGATTCTGACCGACCGGAAAAATCTGCGAAGAGACTTGAGCGCGATGATGGTGGCTCAGCAAGAAGACAGACAGAAGGCTTAATACCTTCAAATGGCCGCCATCTAGAGACTTGGCAGCGAAGCCTTGCTTTGGGCTCTCATTCACGATGATAATTCATCGAAGCTAAAAACAATAGCTTTATTTATGACGGGGTCTGTATTTTTGCGCCTTTGCGAAGGATTTTCCCTTAGCAAAAATAGTTAGTGACCGATTGATGAGAAAACTAATGGTCTTTGACGGTAATTTTGGGCTCACATGTTTTTAAAGAGCGTCTCTCTTCAGCGGAAACTTACGCAGGCTAAAAAATTCTTTCTAAAGGCATTAACTTCACCAAGTTCAGCTGTTAATTCATACTTTTATTTTACGCAGGCAAATTTTCCCAACCATTTCCTATCGCTGGTTTGTCCTCAATCATGCAATCATCGGCAAAAAATTTTAAAATACCTCAAACTGATTCTGTTTTGAGGCATGAGTGTAGTGCGCCATCATAGAGCAGCTTTAATACGACGATGACAGAAAGCGACTTCAAAGTCGCGCTAGAATAGACACTGGCATTAGCCCTGCCGTAAAAACTTGTTATGGCGCAGGCATTAAAGTCTCCAAAGAATACAAAAAAGCTTAAGGCGCAAGCCGAGGTTCAGAGAGTCGATGCAAAAGAAGATCTTAACTATTTTTGCTCCAGACTAGTATTGAAGTCACTAATTTCATTTGGTACAATATTGATGTCGACATTAGGAAAAGTTAATATTATACCAAATGATGTAATAACAATGTATGCAAAGACCAATTATCAACAATAATGTAGCAGAAATATCATTAATAATATCAGTGGACGGATTTTTACTCGAGAGAACGTGAGCAAATGAGTCTTGTACCTCGCAGAACCAGTAGCTAGTGCGATGAAGGGCAAGCAGTTGGTGCTCGAAGAGCAAGCAGCTGGTGATCCGAAGAGCAAGCAGCTGGTGCTCCGAAAGGCAAGCAGTTGTGTTCCGAAGAGCAAGCAGCTGGTGCTCTGAAGAGCAAGCAGCTGGTGCTCTGAAGAGCAAGCAGCTGGTGCTCCGAAGGGCAAGCAGTTGTGTTCTGAAGAGCAAGCAGCTGGTGCTCCGAAGAGCAAGCAGCTGGTGCTCCGAAAGGCAAGCAGTTGTGTTCCGAAGAGCAAGCAGCTGGTGCTCTGAAGAGCAAGCAGCTGGTGCTCTGAAGAGCAAGCAGCTGGTGCTCCGAAAGGCAAACAGTTGTGTTCCGAAGAGCAAGCAGCTGGTGCTCTGAAGAGCAAGCAGCTGGTGCTCTGAAGAGCAAGCAGCTGGTGCTCCGAAGAGCAAGCAGTTGTGTTCTGAAGAGCAAGCAGCTGGTGCTCCGAAGAGCAAGCAGTTGTGTTCTGAAGAGCAAGCAGCTGGTGCTCCGAAGAGCAAGCAGCTGGTGCTTCGAAGAGCAAGCAGTTGTGTTCTGAAGAGCAAGTAGCTGGTGCTCTGAAGAGCAAGCAGCTGGTGCTCCGAAGAGCAAGCAGTTGTGTTCTGAAGAACAAGCAGCTGGTGCACCGAATCGCAAGCAGTTTGTGCTCTGAAGAGCAAGTAGGTGGTGCTCCGAATCGAAAGCAGTTGGTGCTCCGAAGAGTAAGTAGCTGGTGTTCCGAAACGCAAGCAGTTAGTGCTCTGAAGAGCAAGCAGTTAGTGCTCTGAATAGCAAGCAGTTAGTGCTCTGAAGAGCAAGCAGTCAGTGCTCCGAAGAGCAAGCAGTTAGTGCTCTGAAGAGCAAGCAGTTAGTGCTCTGAAGAGCAAGCAGTTAGTGCTCTGAAGAGCAAGCAGTTGGTGCTCTGAAGAGCAAGCAGTTAGTGCTCTGAAGAACAAGCAGTCTACCTGCCACTATGAAGCGCCGTTCCATAACGCTGGCCGAGAAAAGCCTCACTGCCACTCGAGCAGACGAAGGCGTAGTAAAAACTTCATTCAGCGTCACGTGGTAATCTCAGAGAGTGGCCCTGACAGAGCGAGTGTGTGCCAAACAGCTCATGTTGAACACAAACAACAGCTTTTGTCGCCTTCCTCTTACTGAAATGTAGTGGCATTGTGTCCAGTGGTTAGGGCAGATCTACTCAACGCTTGCCGTAATTTCCGCGCTGATTGGGATTTTGTGACACTTTTGGATAATTTTATGCTAGTATTTCTACTTTGGTGTCAGTTTTTAACTTTCGTTTGTCAGCTTCTAATTGGTTGAAAGATTGTAACAAAGGTATGGGCTTAGGCATAAAAGTATGCACTAGGAGTTGACTAGTGATCTTGTCATGAATACCTAGCGCTCAATGATATGACACAGAACATGATATGACACAGAAGGCAAATTTTATTCTTGTTTTATTCAGAAGTAGAAGTGAGTCTTTACGTTCTTCACACTTTGATGGATAGTTTTGCGGAGCACTGAAAGTTGATTTTTTATAATCCGAAACGTTTGTTTTCATCACGATATACTTAGCGACGTTGATTTTCCTTTTTATCCTAGAAGTGAGATTTCCTAGAAATCAGATTATTACATCTTTGACGCAACATCTGTGGTGATTTAGTCCACGTGACATCATGCGTATTCTAAACATGAGAATGTCTTTCTTCTAGCGACTCGCGACACTTCATAACAAATGCGAGCGTTCAAAGCCCTGAAAAAACAAGGGAAAATTGTCTTGCATTTTGTTCATTTAAATCGCCCAACAATCATGCATCCAATTCCAAAAAATTTACTAAAATTTCCAGAATGCTGAAAATTTTTAGGTTTCTCAAGGTAAGCCCTAAAACATACACATTCAAATATAATTCAACAAATATTATTCATTATAAATTCAATTCAAACAGAACTTTAAATTACTCTTATTGAGCAATGAATACTAAATCTCAACACCTCAAAAAGCGTCAACTTGAGCGCCTCAGCGATGACAACACGTGCGCTTCAAAGTTTAGGTATTTTCCCGCACCCCCATTTGTTTTCTCTCAATTTTCGAGGTAAAGAAAACGAGTTCGGTCCTCATTTCCTCAGCAAATTGCTTCGGTCTTCAAGTCCAGACAATAATTTTGTTTCGCTCATTGAAAAACAATCGTCGGTCTTATACTGAGTTACGGATGTGAGGGAAGACTGTAAATGGAAACTTTTGCGGACGAAAATGAAGAGGTTGGTAGATGAAAATGAAGACGTTTGCAGATGCCAATTAAAACTTTTATCGATAAAAATTAAACTTTTGCAGACGTAAATGGAGACTTTTACCGATGAATATTAGAACTTTTGCGGATGAAAATGAAGACGTTGGCAGATAAAGAGGGGAACTTTTGCAGGTGTAAATAAAAATTTATGTAGATGAAAATAAAAACATTTGCAGATGTTTATTAAACCTTCTACAGATGAATAAGAAAACTTTTGCATATATAAATGAAGACTCACAGTTACTAACAACATTTGTAACTAGTTATTGTATTTCACTTTGATCGTGTACATTGATACTAAATCAACCCTACATCAAACTGCAGGCTCTGAAGCTCGGACATCGATCAAAACATTTATCTTTGATAAGCTGAAGGTTTCAAGTAGTTAAAGTTCCCCAACCAAAATAAAGGTGTACCCAGGAGAGGAAGCAGGAAAGCACAATTAAGTAGGGAATCAAAAGAACGAGGAATTTATAAAAAAGTAAAACTGTAAATGTTTGCGGAACGAGATAAACGTTAAGTAAAAAAGTGATAGGCGCTGAAAAAAACGCCGCATTGAACCAGGAAATGCTGGTCTGTGGAAAAACGAGCGAGCTGTTTTATTTCAACGAACAAGAGGAATGCCCAACAAGCCTTCCGCTCCGGAAATCCTATGTTCTTCTTACGAATAATAATTTTCACAAATACAATCGTTAAATCCCCAACAGATTTTATCTGTTATTAGATACGAGTCAAGTCTGCGTACACAGATTCTCTTTTTTATCATGTCTCAGGCCTGGATTTTCAAATATTTTAAATCGCCTCCGCAGCACAGCCAGCAGCTAAAGATTTTCTGTCGATTTAGCGATGTTTTGTACGGTTTTTCAGCACAAAATCCTCAAATGAGCTTTTGGCAAAAAACAGCACGTAGCGTCGCTAAGTCGAATGAAGTTTTGCAGCTGGCTGTGGCGCTGGGACAGCGTGTATTTTGTCAAGTCTGGACGCGAACTAATTTTTGATAAGTAGCCGCCTGAAAGCTAGTTTGATAACTCGCTGGAGATAACGTACCGTAAAATGATTTAAGTATCAGCGGAACTGGATATATGGGTTACTAGTGAAATTAGAACTAGAACAAAATAGGATATGGCAACAGAAACGAATTAAATGGTCCATTCTAGGGTTGTATATCGCTCCCGTGCATTCAGACGCCAGTCACGCACAGGCATCAAAGAAACACATTTCCAGATATCAATTTTCCCGCCCACGCACCAGAACATTCATTTTAGAACAATATCTGTTACACAAAGTATGACATAACGATTTAATAGTTTTTTCGCAATGGCAAAAAGAGAATTAGAACTTCGCAATAGCAATAAAAGTATAAGAAATTTGCATTAGCTCAAATAGTATTAGAACTTTGCATGAGCAGAAAGAGTTTAAAAACTTGACATTAATTATAACAGTATTATAACTTCGCAATAGCATTAACAGTATTATAACTTCGCAATAGCATTAACAGTATTATAACTTCGCAATAGCAATAACAGTATTATAACTTCGCAATAGCAATAACAGTATTATAACTTCGCGATAGCAATAGCAGAATTATAACTTCGCAATAGCAATAACAGTATTATAACTTCGCGATAGCAATAACAGTATTATAACTTCGCGATAGCAATAACAGTATTATAACTTCGCAATAGCATTAACAGTATTATAACTTCGCAATAGCAATAACAGTATTATAACATCGCAATATCAATAACAGTATTATAACTTCTCAATAGCAATAACAGTATTATAACTTCGCGATAGCAATAACAGTATTATAACTTCGCAATAGCATCAAAAGTATTATAACTTCGCAATAGCAATAACAGTATTATAACTTCGCAATATCAATAACAGTATTATAACTTCGCAATAGCAATAACAGTATTATAACTTCGCGATAGCAATAACAGTATTATAACTTCGCAATAGCAATAACAGTATTATAACTTCGCGAAAGCAATAACAGTATTATAACTTCGCGATAGCAATAACAGAATTATAACTTCGCAATAGCAATAACAGTATTATAACTTCGCAATAGCAATAACAGTATTATAACTTCGCAATAGCAATAACAGTATTATAACTTCGCAATAGCAATGAGAGTATTAGAAATTCGCATTAGCTATAATAGTATTAGAACTTTGCATAGATTAGATTAGATTATTAGTTAGTTTAAGCCTCCCTATCCGCAACAAAGGCTATCCAAAGAGAGGAAGGAAGAAGGCATCATTTAGTATGGAGTTTAGGAAACGCGAAATGTATGCAGAAAGGGCACAGAAACAAATATCTAAGAAAGAAGATCATGAAACAAGAAAAGTTGAAGAAGAAAGTAGTATGAGCTGAAAAACAGGACAGCAGTGAACCGAAAAAAGATGGTCATTAATAAAACAAAACCTATTCTATTTTAACAAAAGGAAGCCTACCAAACCTTTAGCTCAGACCCTAACATAATCCCCCGGGGAGCGCTAATTCCCATAGACACAAAAGTTGTATCCCCCTGAGGGGTATAACTTTGCATTAGCAAAAAGAGCATTAGAACTTCGCAATAGCAATAAAAGTATTAGAATTTCACATTAATAATAACAGTATCAGAACTTCGCTATAGCAATAAAAGTATTAGAATTTCACATTAATAATAACAGTATTAGAACTTCGCAATAGCAATAAAAGTATTAGAATTTTACATTAATAATAACAGTATTAGAACTTCGCTATAGCAATAAAAGTATTATAATTTCACATTAATAATAACTGTTTTAGAACTTCGCTATAGCAATAAAAGTATTAGAATTTCACATTAATAATTACAGTTTTAGAACTTTGCTATAGCAATAAAAGTATTAGAATTTCTCATTAATAATAACAGTATTAGAACTTCGCTTTAGCAATAAAAGTATTAGAATTTCACATTAATAATAACAGTATTAGAACTTCGCCATAGCAATGAAAGTATTAGAATTTCACATTAATAATAACAGTATTAGAACTTCGCTATAGCAATAAAAGTATTAGAATTTCACATTAATAATAACAGTATTAGAACTTCGCCATAGCAATAAAAGTATTAGAATTTCACATTAATAATAACAGTATTAGAACTTCGCTATAACAATAAAAGTATTAGAATTTCACATTAATAATAACAGTATTAGAACTTCGCTATAGCAATAAAAGTATTAGAATTTCACATTAATAATAACAGTATTAGACCTTCGCATTAGCAATATCAAAACCGAGATCTCCTCACGTTGACATGACGTAACACAGTTGTAACATCTCGCAACACCGTTGTAAATATATCGCTAAGATTGCTGGTATAATTTTTAGCATTGAATAAAAGACTTAAGCCATTGCAATGAATGCATGTTTGGAATTATAGTCTCATTGAAGAGTTCAAATCTACTGTAAAGTCAGGAAATTAACTGATGCACTGATGCGATTTTAAATAAGTACGATAAATCAATACCACAATGCGGATAAGATTGTGTTATAAAGTACGTGCTGGCAAAAAGTACTCGCACAAAATATTTTATAACTGAATCTCGAGGGAAGTATACAACCTTCATTGATATTCATGGGAAAAATACTATAACTAATTTTCAAGGAAACGTTATTCACAAAACTGATTCTCAAGGGAAAGATGATCTCACAAGTAATTCTTAAAAGTTTTATAGTAGCTTATCTGAATTTAAGGAAAAATATTCAATGCCATAATTGGCACTCAAGAGAAACTGCTTTATCCGAGGTAGCAGATCGATCCAGAACAGCCTTGGGTTTTTTCATGGTTCTTTAGGGATAAAATGTACAGCCGCTATTTCACGAGAAAGAGAGTTCGTGAACCAGCCATGATGCTGAGGAGCGTAAAGTCTCCAGGGGTGATGAAAGACAATCACCTCCTCTACAACCAGGAGAAGTAATGGGCTAAAATTCATGACCGGAAACTTGAAACCAACAACAATCACTTCCCTTATCTCTTCTACACCCATGAGAGGTAATGGGCTAAAATTAATAACCGAAAGCTTAAAGCCAACGACAATCGCTTCCATCACCTCCTCTACACCCATGAGAGGTAATAGGCCAAAACTCTTAAAGAAAAGATCAAAACCAACAACAATCACCTCCCTTACCTCTTTTACATCCCATGAGAGGTAATGTGCCAGAATATATAACCGAAAACTTAACAGCAGCGACAAGCCGGCAAATTGGGCAAATAAAAACACGGAAATTCCTCCAAAACATGACGCAAAATACTGAAAAATTTAGGTCGGGACGTGTCAATGAAGTCAATAGGATGCTTCAGAGTCCCAGGGCCGGAGGAAAGCCCGACCTTTATTTCCCTAGACGACAAGCCCAAGAATAAATTTTACCCCGAAAAGACTCCCACTGTGTACCCAACTCAACTCAAATAGAGATGGCTGCTCTCTGCGATCTACGTTATTGAAAAAGTTTCTAGTTCTAGAAAGACAGATTTTGGGGCCAAAACTGAAGCTCTGGGGGCAAAGTGTTGGATGATATAAGTATTATAATACTGAAAGTGAAAATCAAGGCGAAAATCGTTGTACGATTTTCAATTTGTTATTACAAATAGAGAAGTCTAAATGAATAAAATGGAACTGTTGAGTTCGAAACGTACACTTTTATTCATTTACACTTAACTATTTGTATTAATAAAATGACCAAACGTACAGCGATTTCCGCCTTACTCTACTTTTCAATTTAAGAATCAGACGTATCAATGCGAACTTAATTTTAGAAGCATTATGATTTCTAAACTTAGCTCTGGGTAGTCAGGTGTTGGATGATATAAGCATTATGATTTCTAAACTTAGCTCTGGGTAGTCAGGTGTTGGATGATATAAGCATTATGATTTTTAAACTTAGCTCTGGGTAGTCAGGTGTTGGATGATATAAAAGCATTATGATTTTTAAACTTAGCTCTGGGTAGTCAGGTGTTGGATGATATAAGCATTATGATTTTTAAACTTAGCTCTGAGGAAGAAAATGATGGATGATATGAACATCGAAATGTTCATCTGAAGCTATTGAGTATGAAATTTTGGATGATAAGAACTTTATAATAATTATTTGTAACTCTTTAAAGCCAAATATTGGATGATAAGAACATTACAACATTAATTTCAGCTCTAGGGAAGAACATTTTGGATATGCGCCTCGCAAATCTCATCCTTGGAAATGTAACGCAAAATATTGAATGATTGAACATAAAAATCTCATCCTCAGCTTTTGGTAGCAAAATAATTTATGATTCAAGCATCGTAACTTACATTCATACCCTATTGACTTTACACACGGAAACTGCAACTTTCCTTCCATAAAAGCGTAGTGAAAAAATTATATTCGTTACCGTGTCAGTAAATCAACGTGGACACAACTCTGAATGTTCCATTAAAGTGAGGAATAGTTATTTATTTGTACCTACTTTATACTTTGTGAAACTTCAGATTAAATGCCAGTTTTAAAAACGAATAAAGTTTCAATAAGCTACTGAAACTTGTTCATGTGATGGGAACCTGAGCCAAACCAAAAATTCTCATTCCCGTCATAACGGAAATCCCAAAAAACAGCACATTGTAGATGTTTACAATGAGGTGTGAGAAAATTCACCTCCAATATCGGCACTACATTCCAGAAGCTCTCCAGACGGACTTAATTTTGAAGATTATATATAAAAAATTATAAAATCATAATCATCATCATAAATGTGCATTGGTCGACTACGATTAAATTGCTACAAATGAGAGACAATACGCAATTTTCTATAGTAGTATCTTGAGGTCAGAGACTCGAGGTCAGAGACTCGAGGTCAGAGACTCGAGGTCAGAGACTCGAGGTCAGAGACTCGAGGTCAGAGACTCGAGGTCAGAGACTCGAGGTCAAATATTCGAGGTCAGAGACTCGAGGTCAGAGACTCGAGGTCAGAAACTCGAGGTCAGATACTCGAGGTCAGTGACTCGAGGTCAGAGACTCGAGGTCAGAGACTCGAGGTCAGAGACTCGAGGTCAGAGACTGGAGGTCAGATACTCGAGGTCAGAGACTCGAGGTCAGAGACTCGAGGTCAGAGACTCGAGGTCAGAGACTCGAGGTCAGAGACTGGAGGTCAGAGACTCGAGGTCAGAGACTCGAGGTCAGAGACTCGAGGTCAGAGACTCGAGGTCAGATACTCGAGGTCAGATACTCGAGGTCAGAGACTCGAGGTCAGAGACTCGAGGTCAGAAACTCGACGTCAGATCCTCGAGGTCAGAGACTCGAGGTCAGAGACTCGAGGTCAGAAACTCGAGGTCAGAGACTCGAGGTCAGAGACTCGAGGTCAGATACTCGAGGTCAGAGACTCGAGGTTAGAGACTCGAGGTCATAAACTCGAGGTCAGAGACTCGAGGTCAGAGACTCGAGGTCAGAGACTTGAGGTCAGAAACTCGAGGTCAGAGACTCGAGGTCAGAGACTCGAGGTCAAAGACTCGAGGTCAGAAACTCGAGGTCAGATATTCGAGGTCAGAGACTCGAGTTCAGAGACTCGAGGTCAGAAACTCGAGGTCAGATACTCGAGGTCAGAGACTCGAGGTCAGAGACTCGAGGTCAGAGACTCGAGGTCAGAGACTCGAGGTCAGAGACTGGAGGTCAGAGACTCGAGGTCAGATACTCGAGGTCAGAGACTCGAGGTCAGATACTCGAGGTCAGAGACTCGAGGTCAGATACTTGAGGTCAGAGACTGGAGGTCAGAGACTCGAGGTCAGAGACTGGGGGTCAGAGACTCGAGGTCAGAGACTGGAGGTCAGATACTCGAGGTCAGAGACTCGAGGTCAGATACTCGAGGTCAGAGACTCGAGGTCAGATACTTGAGGTCAGAGACTGGAGGTCAGAGACTGGAGGTCAGATACTCGAGGCCAGAGACTCGAGGTCAGAGACTGGACGTCAGATACTCGAGGTCAGAGACTCGAGGTCAGAGACTCGAGGTCAGAGACTGGAGGTCAGATACTCGAGGCCAGAGACTCGAAGTCAGAGACTCGAGGTCAGAGACTCGAGGTCAGAGACTCGAGGTCAGAGACTCGAGGTCAGAGACTCGAGGTCAGATACTCGAGGTCAGATACTCGAGGTCAGAGACTCGAGGTCAGAGACTCGAGGTCAGAAACTCGACGTCAGATCCTCGAGGTCAGAGACTCGAGGTCAGAGACTCGAGGTCAGAAACTCGAGGTCAGAGACTCGAGGTCAGAGACTCGAGGTCAGATACTCGAGGTCAGAGACTCGAGGTTAGAGACTCGAGGTCATAAACTCGAGGTCAGAGACTCGAGGTCAGAGACTCGAGGTCAGAGACTCGAGGTCAGAAACTCGAGGTCAGAGACTCGAGGTCAGAGACTCGAGGTCAAAGACTCGAGGTCAGAAACTCGAGGTCAGATATTCGAGGTCAGAGACTCGAGTTCAGAGACTCGAGGTCAGAAACTCGAGGTCAGATACTCGAGGTCAGAGACTCGAGGTCAGAGACTCGAGGTCAGAGACTCGAGGTCAGAGACTCGAGGTCAGAGACTGGAGGTCAGAGACTCGAGGTCAGATACTCGAGGTCAGAGACTCGAGGTCAGATACTCGAGGTCAGAGACTCGAGGTCAGATACTTGAGGTCAGAGACTGGAGGTCAGAGACTCGAGGTCAGAGACTGGGGGTCAGAGACTCGAGGTCAGAGACTGGAGGTCAGATACTCGAGGTCAGAGACTCGAGGTCAGATACTCGAGGTCAGAGACTCGAGGTCAGATACTTGAGGTCAGAGACTGGAGGTCAGAGACTCGAGGTCAGAGACTGGGGGTCAGAGACTCGAGGTCAGAGACTGGAGGTCAGATACTCGAGGTCAGAGACTCGAGGTCAGAGACTGGACGTCAGATACTCGAGGTCAGAGACTCGAGGTCAGAGACTCGAGGTCAGAGACTGGAGGTCAGATACTCGAGGCCAGAGACTCGAAGTCAGAGACTCGAGGTCAGAGACTCGAGGTCAGAGTCTCGAGGTCAGAGACTCGAGGTCAGAGACTGGAGGTCAGATACTCGAGGTCAGAGACTCGAAGTCAGAGACTCGAGGTCAGAGACTCGAGGTCAGAGTCTCGAGGTCAGAGACTCGAGGTCAGAGACTGGAGGTCAGATACTCGAGGTCAGAGACTCGAAGTCAGAGACTCGAGGTCAGAGACTCGAGGTCAGAGTCTCGAGGTCAGAGACATAAGTATGATGATCACGTACAGTCAATAAATTAGCACTTTCATTAATTTACACAGGATCCTTCTGAACGATTAGAAAAGAAACGATTTAGAAAAGTTATTTCTCCTGAGGAATAACAACAGCAAGAGTACTATTCAGCAAGAGTATTGGTACATGTCCTATTTGCCCAATTTAAGATGAGAAAAAATGAAATAACATAATAATTATTTCCCAATTAGAATGCACTTAATATGGGCTTTGGAATAACTTTCATTTGAAAAGTTGCCGTAGATGAGAAAGTTTGCGCCTTCTAGGAGCAATATTAATCATAGATGCATAAATTCTGATAGGCTTGTTTTTCTACTAAGATTCAGCCTAAACTTTTGATAAATTCCTCTAGCGGTGTTTTACTCTCAGAATTGCAGAGTCCCAAACATTCGTAGCACAAAAAAAAAAACAAGCCTCATTGTAGCAAAAAAGCACTTAATGATGATTTCAAGTTTCCTTTCTGACGCACCACTTCACCACGCCGTCGCCTAATTAGCAATCGGACACTCTTTGAAGTTCAAACTGCGCTTCCGGTGGTAGTCATCGGCGTGCAACTTACCAAAAAGTGAAAAAATGTCAAAAAAATAATCAAGTTCTCTTACTGAGACGAGGTCAAACTGTATTCCTTTTGTTTGAAAATGCACAAAAGAAGAAATAAGTTTATGAGATTGGGAAGTTTTGTATTTATTTAGCAATACGGATTGGGTTTACACTTTTCCTACACAAGAGCGTGTTGGCAATAAACGTGTATGATATTAGCGATACCAGCTCCCACTGCATGACTGGCTTCTTGTTATTTCAACTTCTTTCATTTCCGACGTGCAGTTGAGACTTTAAACCCCACAGGAACTGCATGCGCAGAGCAGAAAATAATTCTAGCTATGTAGGCCCGAACATAGGATTCCTGCTGTTAACCTTGAGCATTTTACCTCCTTTGGCTCTGTATCAGAGCTACCTAACATATAACTCAATTCTCAACCGTTGGATTTTGGATGAAATTTTTTTTTATTCACAACCACTAGGTATATGGAACTGTACCACTCGTGATGCTTCAATTAACTCAAATCATCTACGTACTAAATAAAAATTATAGAAAGATTGATTTTAGAAGACATAAATTCCATGAACATTACCAAAATTTTCGCGTACACATGAATTAGCTTTGATGTTGAACAACGTGTAAGAAGTTTCGCAACTCGCACACTGAAGTCACCATGTTTTCCAGTTTAAAGTTTCAAGTTATTCAATCTGAATCATTTTTGTATTTTTTCAACGTAAAAAATAGAGCAAACCATTGAAACTAGTACCCATTCAGCATGAAATGAGAACGCGTGCCCGCTGAAGTCTTCGCAGTTCACACGCCCTCCGCATATCGAATGCAGGCAGCCTACTGGAGAGGAAAATGGGCGCTTCTTTCCTCGGGTCGGACGAACTGACCATTTAATTCCCGCATAATCGTATGCACGGAAACCTTCTAAGCCATCCTGGCTTTTTATGCTGCAATTCTGCCTCTGTTGCGTGGGGAAGGAAGATCAAGCAGATCGCAAGTTACAAGGGAGGAGCTGTTTCGGCATCACGCTCTGCCGACCGCGTGAGCGCAGCTAAACTCCACGGACTATACTCCCAGCTTTCGGAAACTTGTTTTTTCTCGACAAAGTTTGCTTGATAACTGGAGAAAAGCAACGTAACTTCTGGCTGGCCCATGATTTTTCTTCATAAGGAACACATAACTGAAAAGAGGCTATACTCCACAGTCTCATTCGCAATTTTTGTGGTGAAAACTTCTGCCGGAGAGAGGAATGCGTCAACAATAAACGTAAAGATGATATCGGGAAGTTTAGCCTTTGCTGCACCAGAAAAATCTAACCGCAATATTCATCAAATAATATCAAGGGAAATACTGATCCCCGAGAAATTTTTACCGACGAACCATGTGACGGTGGATATAAAAAATTATCCTTGATATAGCGTTCGCTTCCCAAGAGAAAAATAATTCATATGAAATGAAGGTGAACTATGTCTGTGTTATGAACAATTTTGCCTCCTTGTGCGCCACAGAGTCATCAAAATTTTCAAAAATCGGGTAATAAGCCATTAAATTTATCGCTAGCGAGCTTACTAAAGTTTGTTCTCTATGTTGTTGAAAAAATAGCCATCAACGGATGACTGGTAATTGTTCAACTGGTGCTTATTTAGATGCGTCGATCAATATTCAAATTAGTTTTTTAACCTATTTAAACAAATTTCAATCATATCCCACGACTAATTTCATCCTCAGACCACTACAAATTTCATCCTCAGACCACTACAAATTTCATGCTCAGACCACTACCAATTTTATTCTTAAGGTGTTAATAATTTCATCCAGAGCCCACTATTAATACAACAAAGAAGCCGATGCAGTTTTTTACCACAGAAGAACACACGAACAACCCACCCCACTCTTATTGCTGCACTCGTTCTGGCACGCTCCAGCGTGACATCGTTCAGTTTTGAGCCAGGTATAATGGCATGCGTTTTTTTTTGTGAAATATAAATTTCAAAGGTAAAATTATCAAAATTGAGTTTTAGAAACTATTCTATACTTGCAAATTACAGATCTGTCAGCAACCCTGAGGGGATTTTTAGCATCGGCAGAGATGTCAGATTAAATTATGAGTATGTTTGAACCTCTCCAGCCATAAGAAAGGTGTTCCAGAGCGAGAGGAAAAATGAAGGCGCCATTTAGTATGGAGCCACGGGAACGAAGAAACTATGCACAAAGTACGAACATTCCGACACAAGTTCCTCTGAGTATAAAAACAGTACGTTTATAAGGATGGTTAAGAAACAAGATAAAAGTTGAAGAACAGCAGAGGTGCTGAAAAACAGGAAAGCAGGGAACACAGAAAAAATGGTCCTTAAGAAAACATGAATAAAATTTATTTTTCGTCATAAATAATGCCTACTTGCCCTTCAGCTCGGGACCACACATTTTCCCTCTCGGAACGTTAATTCCTAGATATAAAACAGTTGTATCTCCCTGAGGGATTATGAACAAGGCAATGTCGCCAAAACTTCTTATGTGAAAAAAACATTTGAAATGGGCTCTCGCGCGTTAAACTAACAATCAGTTCGACGAACCACGTATATTAATAACAAGAAATTTCAGCTTAAGGGATTCCATGACAATAAAATACGAACCTCGAATATTTGCATGGCCAATCTCATTTCTGGTGGTTCATCTTGAGATCTGTGAGAATATATTGATCTTATATTCGAGGCCTTCTATAGCTCAGAATCTATCACCGAAGGCGAAGTTTTTTTCTCATTCCCATTCCAGGTGCAAACACTCACGGAATCCGAGAGCTCCGACTGAATTCCTTATTGAGCTCAAAAGGACTTCCGTTCTGAGTGTCGGAGCCCTCTCTTCTCCACGACATTTTCGCAGATTGCAGAGAAAGAAATCGGTTATTCACGTGGATGGAAAACATATACCATATTATCATCAATCTAAGAGCGAGAGGCTGCAGCATGCACAGAATTTCCTAACTCTCATCCAAAAAAAATTTTTTACGTCATTCAAAAATGTCACTTTGGAGTGATCAGTACACGTTCAAGTTGTGAGTGGGACCTTGCGATTGAAAACTTGAATTTCCACACATATCTGTCTTGATCAGTTCCTTTCTTCGCAGGGACCAGTGATGAACGTGACAACCATAGAAGTTCAACCTATCTAACCTAATAATACCCGTCGTGTGTTTATTTATATATTTGTTTGGTGTCCGCTTCTTAAAAAACATAGGATGCCGGAGTGTGCGGTATCATGGATACCGAATTCCTCAGTATTACATTAAAAGATGGCCTTTACATGCATTGATATGTTTTAATTGTACCAGGATGTGTTCGTTTAGGATAGGTTTGGTCAGATTAGGATAGGATAGGTCAGCATAATTTAGGTAATATTGACAGAATTTTTATGCGGGGGCTTCTAGGAATTTCCACGGGTCCTTCTACTGCCTAAAAATACCCTTGGTTTATTTGTTTTGAGTCCGTTTCCTAAATTTCTCTGTCACGCTCATAAAGATGGCCATAATAACCGTATCTGTGATGCGAGTTTCACCAGTGCACAAGTTCAATAATATTTTTTATCCCGGGTACTGTTAGGATAGGTATTTTTGTTAGTCATCCACGTTTGGAAAGTTTGTACAAGAAAGGTATTGAATCCCGTTTTTTTTGGCGGGCCGTGCACACTAGTTCTATAATAAGAGCCGCGTCCGAAGAAAAAAACGAATCCGAAGCCGCGTCCGCGTTCGTCCGCGTCTGTCCGAAGCCAGCCAAAAGTGTGCGATGAGCGTATCTGTAATAAGGGCCGTGTGCACCCGACCTCATCAACTCTCGAGAGATTGATTTTTTTTATTTTACGGTCTTTCTTTCATTTCGCATTCTTTCTTATTTCAAATAATGGGGTGGACTAGTACTCTTTACTCACAGGGCGCAAAAAATTTTAGTTTCTGGCGTCGTTTACAGCTTATAGCGTCTCTTCATATAGGAGCCGAGTACTTGGAGAACTCGTGCAGTACGGTGTGTGAAAACGGTTCTTTCAATCACAATTATGAGCAAACGTCTCGAAAAAATAACTTAAAATTACAGAACACCTTTCAAATTTTTAATTTCTTTCTTTCTTTCGAATAATTACAGATTCCTTCTTTTCTAAATTATAATTTTTTCGAGTAATTATGAATTTCTTCTTTTCTAAACTATAAGTTTCTTCATAATTATAAATTTCTTTCGTTAATTTCTATAAAAGTTGTTTCAGGTTTGTAAGTAGATTACTGCAATTTCCACCCCACTCAAAAGCTCGTAGTTTTTTCACCTCGAGAGAACGGCTCACGTTGTCACGGATACTCGAGCTCTGTCTCCGCGCTCCATGTGTTTCCGGATCTCGTTAAATCTAGGCTGTAATCTTCTAACTTACGTTTGAACGTTGTGTATTAATTCGTATTTTTTCTCGTATTACTCATAAATAATTCTTCAAACCATTCGTTGAGAATAATATTTTTCTATCGCCTAAACAAAATCTTGTTTACTGCCTGCCTGCCTGCCGATATAGTGTTCTCTAGAACCGCCCCAAAAATTATTACGAAATTGTATCAAGTCGTCAGCTGCTTGATGGAGGTTGAGAAGAGAAGGCGAGAGATCTAAAACGATTTCTGTCTGAAAGAATTCACTCATTCCTGGCTAGTGAAGAGTAAAAAGCAAAGTCGATCGAGATCAAAACTAATCGATTAAGATATTCTTACTACATCTAAAACTGACAATAATTGTGCACTGTGTACTCCTTGCAAACACGGGCATTAACAGCATGAAATCTACTATCTACAAACAATAAACATTCCTTCAACTTACGAACCATACAAACTCATCCCTTGAAGTTCGATATTTCTTAGATTTTCTTAACGAACCTAAACAAGATCTCATTCGAGTCAGGTTCAATTTCCTTCCCTAAACCATTCACGAAACTTCAACCTCATAAAAACTTCATAAAGAGCGTCTGCATGCCATCAGTTACCGGGGGAAGACTGCAATTGTGAGTGGGGAACGCAAGGCTTCATTGGAGCATGTCAAGACGTTGCAGGGGCGGGTGCTGCGTGCTGCCCCACGCAAACAACTCTGCTACATTGCTGCCTGAAATATTGGCCTCTGTCATAAGTTGGACTGCAAGCACTGAATGAAAACCCGGTCGATGCCAGAACTCGGCGTGGGCTTGCATTGTGCTGCCAAAGAAAGGTTCAGAGCGGGGAGCAAGGCATGCGTCTGTCATAATAATGAGATTTAAGCCTGTATTTTGGAGAAAAGTTATTGTACAAAAATGAGGTCTCTACCATGATTAGCTTGCGTAGTATTATAGGGTTACGAATTTACTTCCAAGGAACTTTTGAGAAATTGAATTAAGCATTTCCAGCAACGTATATGTTGCAGGGTATACGATCATGAAATCTTCGATTATATTAGATGAATAAATTTAAGCCTCCCTGAAAACAACAGAGATGTTTCCAAGAGAGGAAGGAGGAAGACCCCATTTAAGATGGAGTCAAGGGAACGGGGAATCTATGCACAAAGTGTGTTGTCATACAAAATCTCGTCCTTATGAAAACAGCAAGTCAGGAAATAAGGCTATGAAACGAAATAAAAGGTGAAAAAATCCGTAATAAGTGATGAAAAGCGGACAGTAGACACCCGAAAACATATTGAACGTAACAGAACAAAAAACTGTCCGTCACAGAACAAAAACTTTTTAAAAACAATAGGAAGTTAACCATTATCTCGGATTCTCACATCTGCCCCTTGGGAGCCCTAATTCCCATAGATACAATAGTTGTCTCTTCCTGAGAGATCATGAGGTTATATTGACCGATGTATATTAAAGGGAATTTTAGGGCGTATTTAACAGTTTACCAGAGTTTTAGTGACGCGAAAACGCAAAACAAGTTAAGAATAACGTAAAAAGTACAAGCAAATGCTGCCAGGTAGAAAAAATAGACGAATAATTTTTTAATCAAATCATCCTTATTAAAAGGCTTTGCTTTTACAAATAAAATTGTAAAATAAACGTAAAATTTTTACAATTTTTGAAAAATTTTAAAGCAAATTATACCTACGAGTGCCAATCAGATTGATATAATTTATAATTGTCACACGTATTTAAAATGGATATTTACATGTACGTGTTGAGGCTCTAGGGAATTTTTTGTGCAAGTTCACGGGCATTAATCTACGAAGTGCATCACGCAATTAGTTAACCTCTCGTTCCATTTACGAATGATTCATGCAAGGTGACTTTACAGGTGATGACTGCAGGATCGAAGTGCTTAAGGTCGCAGTCAGAGTTTTTATAGCATCTTCATTCATTTGGAGTTTGCGATGAAATCAAAAAATGCTACAGTCAGCTTCATAACTACCGTTGTAAAAACAAAATTAGGCAGAAATTCTTTCAATGAAGCCTAAGCATTCGGTTGTCGAGGAAGAAGTGTGCATCCATTTTGCACGTGACATATTTCAATTACCCAAAGTATCCCAAGAGTTCCAGTAACCCAAAATACCAAAGCAAATATTGTAGCAACCGCAAAACTGTTCAACCCACCTCAGTAAAGACGTAGTTAGAGGGTGGGATGTCTTTCATAAAATTTGCAGTTCACGATACTTTTGTAGCGATTTCACTTGTTCAGATCCACAGTTGTATAGTTTAAAAGCTTGGAAATTTTTTGTTATCGAATTTTACAGCTAAAAACCTTCAAAATCGTTCTTAATTCTGAAAGTAAAATCAAAAAGAAAAATCGCACAAACGCAAATTACATAACGCATATTACACAACAAAACCCACTCATAAACGCATATTACGCCATGGAAACACTGACAGCTTATCCCCAATAAAAACGTTGGAACTTAAAACAAACGTCACAAATTGTTTTCCTCCTCCGAGAAGCAAAGAGTGCTCAAATTACACTCTAAGATAATTGTTTTTTCTACGACCTGCTCTTATTTCATCCTTGCCCATGGGCGAGTCTCACGTGTGCTTCAGGTTTTCACACACGTTCCTTGTCGATTTAAGGATCAGATGGCGGAGTTAGATGATGTAGAGACACGGAGTCATATTCAGAGATGAATCGAGTCAGATTCGACAACTTAACGAGCACTTCTAATTTCTCAACGTATCAATTTCTCAATCTTACGGCATCAAAATGATTTTCTAGAACCATGACGAAAGCTTCTGTTATTCCAGGCTTACGAATTAAATGTGACATCTGAAAATGTTGTGTAAAAACATCTAAATAAACTGCAGTTTCTCGGTGATTTCTTGTAATGTTACGTTCACAGAAACTGCAATTTTTTCAATTCCTTAAGTCGAAAGCCAATATCAGGCTCTCACGAATGGTCTCTATGGAGCGACCTAACAGTTGTAGAGGCACTTTCATAGCCTCCCTCAGGGGATCTTTAGAGTGGACGAATGGGATTTAAGCGAAACCCTGATGCATGCTTTCATTTCATAAAATTCACTTTCTTATTAAGTCGTTATATTAGTTATTTTGAGATTCTGACCTACAACAAAGGGCATCTCAATTGAGTGAAGACAAAAGACTGTTTAGTATGGACTAACATGGAATCTGTGTGCAAGGTGTGTAGTCCAGCGCAAGATACCCTGCGCTAGGGAACAGCAACTGAGGAAAGAACCAGTAGAAAATACAAAGAAAATATAGCGAAGAAGGCACAAAAACCGAAAAAAGTATAGTATAAAAAATCAGAAGTTTCGAAGGCCTATCCACATCTAAGGTAACCTCACAGATCTGCCCAGGGGGCGCCAGTTCCCATAGCAAAAGACAGACAAACCTAACTGAACTGAGCCTACAGTAATCCCGTGCCCTCTGAAGAGTAGATTAGGTTAGATAAGTCAGTTCAAGCCTCCCTAATGACATCAAAGGGAATTCAAAGAGAGAAAGAAGGAAAGCAATATTCAGTATGGTGTTTATGGAACGGGGAATCTATGCGCAAGGGGAGTTCACACTCAAAACAGGTAGAAACAGTTTGAAAAAGAATGCTTATTAACAAAATTAAAGTTGAAAAAGAAAACCAGAGGTATTTAAAAACAGAACCGCAGTAAGCCGAAAAAATGCGGTCCGTACAAAAACCAAAATCCTATTTGTTTCAAACGAAAAAAGGCCTACCTCACATTTTCCCCCTAGGAGCGCTAACTCTCAATTGGTGTATCCCCCTGAGGGACTCCTGAGAGTAAGTGATATTCAATGTTTTATTTTCAAATTAGTCAGGCGTAGGAAAATTTAGTTTTTCCTTGCTCTGGTGATGCAATATTATTATTCTTCAAGCCAGATAACTGAAAAGTAGCGTATCACGATTAGCCAACATTAACTCTACGGGTTTTACAACGAATATTTAACTATCTCTGTGGAAAGCTTGGTACGTGATGTGTATCTAATTAGAAAGAAAATGTGTAGCCAAAACAACAGAACTTCAAAGCCCTGACGAATCTATAAAATTACCTCATTAAAATCCCCTTCATTAGAATATTTATCCTTTCTCAGTAAGTTCTGCATGAAGGAGAGCGTTCATATCCACATGCATGGGTGACCATTGACGTCACAAGCGAAGCAGCAATTTCAATTATTAGCAATATAGCGGGCAATTATTTCCACACATGCATTGACGCATTAGCAATTTTATCTCGGAGGATAGGCAATTCAATTTCTGTGAGTCCCACTGAGAGCTCGGCTTGCGAACTTTTGGCATTTCCAGAGAGGCTCGATCGACAAATTGGCACTCTCAGCGTTCAAAAAATTCTGCCACGACAACGACAAAAGAGTCGCTGCTATTTCTAAAAAATTTCTAGTGTTCTTTTCAGAGGAGAAATTAGCCGGTAATCTGCTGTAGAAAAAAATCAAAAAGGCAGGGGTCAGATTCATTAAAAAATTCAAACTTTGCTGCGCAAATTCTCGCGCCGACAACGAAATTGGATTTTTTTCGTAAAAATTCGTTATTAAATGACGCTTCAAAATATTTGAACCAATATTACGGAAAAAGATGCTCTCCGCAAATACCACGAACATCGTAATTAAAGCGCAAATGTATTCCGAAACAACCTATGATACGTTTGAGTCCTTACATGAAAAAGAAGAGTTTCAATAACAATAGCATTATTTCAATGAATCTAAAGAGTACAGCGTAAAGAGAATATGATATACTGGCGATTACAGAGTGAAGAGAATATGATAAACTGGCGATTACAGAGTGAAGAGAATATGATAAACTGGAGATTACAGAGTGAAGAGAATATGATAAACTGGAGATTACAGAGTGAAGAGAATATGATAAACTGGCGATTACAGAGTGAAGAGAATATGATAAACTGGCGATTATAGAGTGAAGAGAATATGATAAACTGGCGATTACAGAGTGAAGAGACTTTGATAAACTATAGATTACACAGTGAAGTGAATATCATAAAGTGGAAATTGCAGAGGGAAGAAAATGATAAACTTTGGAATATGAAGTGAAACGAGTATAATAAACTGAAGATTACAGAGGAGCAAACAGTACTAAAAAAATAAAAATATTATGAAAAATATTAGCCTTGTAATCGATTTACAAGCTTCCACATGAATGAGAAATACGGGCAAATAAAACCTACGCAAAGTAAAAAATTAGGACGACAAATAGTTGTGCATTCAGCCAGAGACAACTGTACGGAGCGTCACCCGCCGCCACATATAAGCCTTGGCTTGCCAGGCTGGCCTTTTTCCTGGCCAAAATTCTCAAGTGTGGCATTTTTCAAATGGAATTTAAACATCAAATACATTCAGTACCTCGCACCCCTGCATCAGATTTTGATGAGACTTACAGCGCCGGTTCAGGGAGCAAGAAAGCTACAGACTAGAGACGTCTGTTCTTAACACGTTCACAGCGTTTCCGCGGCTGTTAAAGGTTGGTTTGGTCAAGTTGTTTGGAGTAGTATTGGAATATCGACTTTACTGCTCGAATACACTTTCATCCTTGCTAATAAATATGGAAAATACAATTGCAAGACAATATTTCACCTCGTATGATAACAGTTATTTTTAAAGAGGTTACGAATCATGGGAAATGTCATTCATTTATACCGGTACGTAAATGAGCAATTTACCGACTAGTGCACAAGTATCCCAATAAGCTGGGGACGTGTTGATGTTTTACTCGTCTCCATGAAGTAGACGCAGCTGATGAAGTAAGACGTGAATGTGGGAATGAAAACTTGCCTTCGAGAATATTAAAGTTTTACACCAGTATCAATGATTTAAGTGAGACCTATTAGATTAAATGATATATTTTAGGACTATGTCCCCACATAAAATGAAAAGCAAGGAAAAAGGCACCATTTAAGATAGAGTTACAGAAATAGAATATCTATGCACAAGGTGTGCACCAACACAAGATCCTCAGCGCATAGAAACTGTGAGTTAGGAAGAAAGTTTATGAAGCTGATAAAGGTTGAAGAAGATAGTAATAGGTGCTAAAAAAAGAGCCGTTGACTGAAAAAATGATGATCCGAAACAAATGATTTTTTTATTCCAATTAAGCCTGATACATATCATTTGGCACATAGTTTTTCAAATGCCTTATAACTAACACTAGGACGCAATGACAGTTACCCTCGGTCAAGCCGGTACCCATTTCCGACATCTGGATAGAGTGGAGAATTGTGGCTGAGTTCTCCCTTTTCCCAAAGGGGAGAATCACCGGGCGGCACTGCTGGGATTCGACCTGCCGACACCTTCCAGTAAAGGGCGCGCGCTCTTAACCTCTCGGTCACGCTGACCACAAAAACACGGTACAACGCCGCGGTACAACAAAAACAAAAACCTCGTCTATTTTTAAAAAATGGAAGGTCGGTCTAACATTCAAATTGGGACTTACCACAGTCTCCCTTTTAATGTCACTTACCATAGATATCTATAAAGGCTAAAATGAAAGTTTAATCGAGTATTTGAAAAGGTTGAGCACCAAGAATAATTAAGGCTTCATGTGTGCCACAGTTAGCATGCTCGTACCTTACACCTAAAGAGCTCTACGAGCTAAGCCCTCGTACTGAAATGCTTACAAACGTGCCATAGGTGGAAGATAAAATCTAGTTCAGAAATGTGTTCTTACTTTCCGATAATAACGAGCATGAGTTCATACATGAAGGAGAAATTGATATTTTTCGTTAAAATACAACTGTCAAACCCTGTGTTTTATGCAAAACACAGTGAATGATTTTTTAATATTGGTATAGGAATGATAAGAATTATAAGACTCATCAGTACACGTCAAAAGAAAGAAGAAAAACGTACCACTGCGGTGAACTACTTACTCCTCCACAGTAAAATATTCCATTAAACTGCAATAAAAAATATGAAAAATAAGGCAGGAGGAAGTTCCAGCACTGTTTCACTGCCCCAAAGGAAATTTGAATGCCAACTCAAATTAAAACCATGCAAAGCGATGAAAAAAGCCTCGAATGGAGAACTCGGGTCAAAATGTAACAATAAAAAGTAAGTCTATCTATTTCCTCGTGCATCATCCCTTAAAAAACAAAAAATTAAACATATATATGTCAGACTTCTAGAAAAAATTGCCAAGAACTACTAATATCATTTTTCAATTGATTTCCTAACGCAAATTTGGCCAACAATAAATTGATTTCAAAGCGTCAGTCCCAAAATCGGGAATCTAAAAGCCCGGCAGTGCCGCAAATGATCTGGTTAACTCGATAGAGAAGCTCGACCAGAATCAAAGGCGACTGGAAATTCTTTTCATGCAGGCCGTCACGCAAAATAAAGAAACGGAAAGTTCTAAAAAAACCTACAGACCAATCCTATAATTTTCAATGGGATCAGTTCTCCGGGAAATTTTCTGATTTCGTTCATGTTTAATGAACTGACGCTCTTAAAAAAACGTGTATTTTGTTACACTAGTGAACGTTGAAGAACGCATATTTCCGAGTAATTTAAAAAAAAATTTGCGGTAGATCTTTTGCACGAGCAGCTGGAGGCATTCTAAAATAGGCAATGTACAACCACATGTACGACTATGTAATGTACTGAAATACACCTCAGCAGACTGAATTAATTTCTATTTCTTATTTACACCACAGTGTTCAAAGCACAAGCACATTATTTTTATTTTTATTATGAAACTTATAATATTAGCTTGAGATTCCATAGTCACAACATAAGTGATCTCAAATGAGCGAAAGAGGTAACCATGTAATATGGACTGCAGCAAAAGGGAAATCTATGCACAAGGTGTGTTACCACACAGGATACCCTGCGCTTAGAAACAGCAAGTGAGGAAAGAACAAGATGAAAAGACAAGAGATAGCTATTAAGTCTTTAAAATTGAGAAATATCATAGTGGACAAGAAAGACATAAGTCCCGAAAGCCTATTCATATCTGAGGTAACCTAACAGTATCTTCCTAGAGGGTGCCAGTCCCTGTAGCCTAACAACTTGAGATCGACAAACCTTACTAACCTAAGCCTATTGCCTATCCTGTGACATCTGAGGGGACCAGAGCTAGTGAAGGAAAACATTAGCAATCTTTAGATAAAGAGATTTTAAAATATTTCTGAAATAAGAATCTTTCGCTCATTACGACGTACGCTAACCATTACGTACGCTAACCAGTACGTACGCTAACCATTACGTACGCTAACCAGTACGTACGCTAACCATTACGTACGCCAACCAGTACGTACGCTAATCATTCCGCACGTTTATCCTTACGTACGCTAGCCATTACTTACGCCAACCATAAATTCGAAGCTTAAAAAATCATATCAATATCCAAAACCATTCAAACTTTCTACGCTTGATTTCGCTGCTTTTACCAGAAAATTGTGGTGCATTTCTTTTGAAAAAAAACGGTAGTGTTGCTAAGGCGCTCATCTCTTCCGGTCCACGAACTCGGCTCTGCTTGACAGCTCGTTTTCTTTTGCCATGGAAATGTTGAATTTTTCCAACTTGCGCGCAGAATGCGAAGAATATTCCCCCGTTCTCGGAAGTGTAGCTTGTATTTCTACCGCAACATCTTCCCTATTCTGGCTATAAAAAGTGGGGGTTCTGTTCCCTGTTTACGTGCTCTTAAAATGTTTCAGTGATATTGCGGGTTTTTGCATCAGAAATAAAAATCTCTGCTTTGGCCACTGTGAAAATGATTATATTTACAAGTCAGTATCTCTTTAGTACTGTAAAATTTCCTTCTTATCATGTAAATGTTAAACAGTGTAGTATATATCTAATAAAGATTAAAGATAACATTGCAAAATGCCTTCACTTCTCTATTGTTTCACCAACACATTTAACGTCTGAAAGCTTGACAATGATCATTCATTCTGATGAACGAAATGCTTCCCTCGTTTCAAAATGTGATACTTGGGAATGAAAAACTTAGAAAGTATGTACTACTAACATTATCACTAGTGCACACGTGCTGGTCCGTATTAATCTGAAGAATTTCATCCCTTCTATCTTGAGTTAAATTCTCTCGTGCCACTCGATGTTGTCCAACGTTATGCAGAAGAATTTCCTCGCTTCTTTCATGTGTTAAGCTCTCTCCAGCTACTCGGGGCTGCTCTGCATTATTCCGTAGAATTTCCAAATGCCGTTCAGGGCCAATTTAGCTCTGGCTTCTCGTTTGCGAGTAGCATTGCTTCGTCTTGCCATTTCGCGTTGTTCATCCGATTGTCTTCGGCGTTTTTCTTGCTGTCGAAGTGTTGCTACTTCTCTCTAGCGGTTGGACACATTTCTATCCACGGTGGCCTCTTTTGCCGGAATTTTATTTTGAAATGTCGTCTATTTTCTCTTCGAAGCTTTTCAAGAAAATCCTAATTTCGAAAACAATAACTCAAGTTCCAAAATCTTGACCTTATACTAAATGGTAGCCAGGTTACGAGTCAAACGAATTTAAAACATTTCTATTCGCATAATCAATTAAAAATATCAAAGCGACATGATGAATTTTAACAGAGAAAGCTCCAACAAAAATTTCTATTTGCAATAATATGCCGATTGCGTATACTGGATACCATAACGCGAGTGAAAGGGAATTGAATCGCCACAGAAAAAAAATGAAATAGAATAATTTCTTGTATTTCTTAAGCTTTATCCTTGTTGCTATCAAAGCTATCGATTGGAAGAGGGGGTCACACAGACGGACGGGGGCGGACACTTCTATAAAAGTGATTATCATTATCAATTAAGAACGCCCACCTCAGCAGCAACGTAGACAGGAATGATAGAAAGGCAATGTGTTCCACGATCTCTACTAACATTAAGTATCAATTATCATTATCAATTGACAACGCCCACCTCAGCAGCAATGTAGGCAGGAATTACAAAAAGGCAGTGTGCTCCACACACCCTACTATTATTAAGCATCACAACCATTAGCAATTAACAACGCCCACCTCAGCAGCAATGTAGGCAGGAATGACAGACAGCAGCAAGGTCTCCTGCTGATCCTTCTCCAGCTCGAGTTTGACTCTGGCCTCGATGACGTCACGTGTGCTGGACAGCGCGTGCGCGTGGGCAGAGCGTCTCTCGTGGTCCACCCAGAGCCCCAGCACGTGGCTCCAGCACAGCAGCAGCACGTACGCCACCATCTGACTCCGACACAAACATCAACATTCAGAAAATGTAGAGTAATGGATGAATAGGGTATATTTACGGTGTAAAAATAGCCTATTAGAGTTAGGCCACCATGAGACTCGAACAGAAACGTAAGCATTTATAAGAGGTAGAGTAGTTGATAAATAGAGTAAATTTACGGTGTAAAAGTGGCCTATTAAAAATAGGCACCCATCTGACTTGAACAGAAACATCAAAAGTTAGAAAAGTTAAAGTTAGAGATGGTGTAAGTTACGGTCTACCATCTGATCAATTTACCATCTGACCCGAACAAAAACGCCATATTCAGAAACGATAGATTAGTAGCTAAATCGAGTAAATTTACGGTTTGAAAGTGGTTCACAAGAAATAGGCCACCATCTAACTCAGACAGAAATTTGAACAATAAAATTCAGAAATAATAAAACGACGCTGATTTCGTGAGTGTAAATATTGAAATAAAGATCCAGTTCAGAATCGGTAAAAAAAGAACTAAAGTTAAATGGAAATAGTCTGACTCCATCAGAAATAAAGACATCAATATTTAAAAGCAATACAACGGCGAGGATTCCATGCACTCTGTGAAATGTAGAAATGAAGATCTAGCTCATAATATGCAAAAATACGACTGGAGTCAAATCAAAAATTATAATTTATAATTATAATTATCATAAATTATTTGAAACTTCAGATGAAATTTTGTGCATCAGTAAATTGTGTCGGTTTGAAAAATTTTTAACTATTCATTCGGAACCGAATTTAACGAAAAAAATGAGACGCCATTGACATGTTCATCGGCGAGCGATGATTAATCTAATTGATCAAAATATAGAAGCAATCAGCAATGTGAACCAACTTGCCATGTATTGTGAAAGTTCCTTTCGCAACATGAGCTTGATGTTAAAACAGATTTTAAATTTTTTCATGGTTTCCACTATACCAGGAAGCACAGTGAAATTAAATTAGAACTAATTAAATTAACCAGGAAATATTCGTACACGTAAATTCGTTCCAAGTTTTGTTTATAAAAATACATATTGAATCCGCATAAAATCTGTTTTCATACCATTAAATTGCAATTCTTTTCAATTGCTGTAAATTCATTTCATGTTTTGTTCAAAAAGGTTTCAGCATCAGTAAAAATGCTCAATTAGAATATGCTGCGACAAGACTACATCAGACACAGTGGTTGCAAACATGCATGTTCTATTAGACAAGATTCAAGGAAACATAGGAGTGCAAAATCATCAACGAAGTCGTGAGATGCTGTTATGACGATCCCTAAAAAAATGACAAAATGATAAAATTTCCGGGTGTTTCTGGTAAAAGTTGAAATTTTGTTAGAGAACGAGTAAAATGTTTTTAAAAGAGAGGTTGAAAATACCATCTCCTAAAGACGAGCATCCAGCCATCATTGCCTTATAAATGACACCAGGATTTGAAAAATTCTTGCATTCGACTCATAAAATCGATGTTTTTTTGAGATTTGAATCTTTTAATGATCGGTGTTTTGCTCAGCAGCCGTCAAAATAATGAAAACTAACTTGTCAGTGACTAAAATCTTCAAACTAGGCACAGAGCTCCACTTCTCAGCCCGAAGTCAAACGCTAGATACTCGCGTCATCAGTCAAGGCAAAGACAGAAAATACAAAACTGGGCAGCGCTGAAAATATTGAAACCAGTTAATTTCAGTTCTTCAGTGAGACACCTGCGTCGGGTAACACCTTCGAGGGACTAATGCTGCAAAGATGCCAAATTAAATACACCCCGTCGCTGCCGCACCCACTGCCGCAGAATATACGGAAGAAAGCGGCTTCTCTGGGAAAGCACAAAGTCTCGCGGCACGCTAATGATGACAGATTGACTGCCTTAAAAGGACAGGCTTCATTTTAAATTACCTTCAAAACCGTTTGAAAAACTCAGAGCATGGGATTTGCAGCCAGCGATGTTGCCTCGTGATGAGTTGGAGCTGCGCATTCACGGGGGAACAAATAATGTTTGAAAACTGATGAAACTTTTCAAAAGTTTTGCCCATACAAATTAATATTTTCCGATTATTCCAGGGTTATAATCGGAAACTGTAAAACGGAAATATGAGGTAAATGCACATGGCAGCTTGCCTAATTTAGGAGTACGTGAAGAAACATGTAGAAATGGAAAAATGAATAAAAATTGAGAAATCACAAAAGAATGAGATCACGAGAGGAGTAACAGTATAATAATCAATGTAAAAATATCCCGGGGAAAAAATGGTAGAGAAATCATCTCATCAGAGCGAAGTTTCATCACTCGGTCTTTCCCAGCTCCTTTGTCGAAGAAAGCACCACGCGAAGTGCATTAGAAGAAATCTTCCCAAGTGCTAGCAATAATCTCAGCAATTTCTTAAAGCAATTTTTTTCGGGAAAGTGTCCGATTCGATTTCGGGGAACACGGCTGGCATTTTTCAGGCATTTTGACAGAGCTCTGAGCTCGAGACTCCCGTTTCGAGATCGGGCCCGATTTAAGTGCTACGGCAATCCCGTAAATTCTCAAGCCAACTCCGTCCCTCTCGCTCAGGCCTCGCCTGCGCGAGTGAGTTTGTGCAGTTCGCGCTCAAAATATAATCTCGTATGAAAACGTATTTCTTTTTGGAGAATTATTCAGTTTTTGAATTTTTACATTATCTATGTGCAATCAGCATTTCAATTTGTTACTAGACACGACTTTGCAGCTGCGCGATGTCCTCTGGGTCAAAATTATCGTGTCTAAAACTCGACCGATGTGCAACTTTGCCATAGATGTACAGCATAAACAGCCGCACCGTGTAACGCTGCATCTGCTTAGAGTGGAGATGACTTGTCATTCAACAAACAAGGCTACTCTAGCTAACTCTGAGAGTAACTACTTTAGTATAAATACTCTAGTTAATACTTGTAAATTCTCAAAAAAATTCTTGAGTATTACACAGGAACACCAATAACTCAAGTTGGTTGTAAAATTGATTGTTATTGATGAAGGATATAATTTAACTGTAATTGATAAAGGCGAGAGTTGACTGTAATTGATAACTACCAGAAGTAGATTTTAACTGACAACAAATGAAAATAGATTACAGTTTATGACATCCAGGAGTAGATTACAATTGAGACTGAAAATAAGTAGATTGTTACTGATATAGATCATGAGGGGAAAAAGATAAGTTTTCATCAATCTCAATCCAAAAAATAACAGTAGCTACAGCTATTTTGCATGACTTTGCATAATTACAAAATCACAGATGCAAGAATTATATTAATCTAATATTTTTTGCACTTAGGCTATTCGGATACACATTGCTATTAATGCATGCAAAAAACTTTGCATCATATCTGCTTGTATTTTAATCGGCTAGACGGATCTCAATGACACAAATACTTTATTTAACTCTGGAAAAATCTTCCCGCTCAGTTACCCAACTTACCCCGCTGGAAAAACATATTTAACGAATAAATAAACCTAGTATGCTACTAAATCCATTAAAAACATCAATTAATAAATGACAGTTAGTCCATTATGAATATCTGAGATTATTCCTAAGGAACGCTGATCACAACGTTCCCTGACGATGACAGACACTATCACCACACATTGAGCTATTGCGCTATTACGTATGAAGCTATTACGTAATATTTATTGAGCTATTACGTATGAAGCTCAGAAATAAGCGCGAAGTCACTAAGATGAGCGTGAGAACAATACATCTCAACGCATGCTCTTGGGGAATGGCTTCAAGGACAAACATTTTCTGAACAATAAACACCAGCTCTCAGAAAGTTGTACACACAACAACAGGGCTGGGGCAGATTCTGATTCAGATAAACTTTCACCAATACGCTAGGGGGGTTCCGACTGTCCCTGGCATAGACCAAGAACAATTCGTTACGGCAACACATGTGTTAAAGAGACGCTCGTCAAGGGGCGTCGCATCTGATGCTAGAGCCAAGGGTTACCATCTGAAAATTTTCTCAGCATTGGAACTGGACGCAATGGTCCACGTTGGGGACTGTACTTGGGAATATCATTGCGTTCAGCGTACGTGACATATGATATGCTGGGCTGAACAAAGGATAAGCTACTTTTAATTTATTGCGAGCGGTAATGAATATATGGTGTAGAGTTATGTTGAATGTTGATGATGAGCTACGTTGATATTTTGAACTGTGTTGAATATATGATGATGAGTTCGTTGAATGTATGATGATGAGTACGTTGAACGTATTATGATGAGCTGTGTTGAATGGAAACTGAATGTATAGTGATGAGCTATACAGAAATTCTTATTTTATTGCCTTTGACATGCATCTTCATTAATCATTTTTTTTCCCAATTATCCTGGCTATCATCAAGCTCTTCTTTTTTATCAAGATTAATGCAGTTTTAAAGAAAAACACATATCCTAGTTAAAAAGTGCCGTTTGCTCTAAATTTGTGATTTGAATTGTTTAATGAGTACATGAACCTTCGGAAAAATTTCTATGCTTTAAAAATCAAGTTTGCCCTTAACTTCCTAAATTCTTTGCACAGCCAGCATGAGTGCTGCGAACTACCCATCATACACACACGAAGTTTATTTAATAACTTAATTATCGCACTCAAAACTAAAGCTACAATAAACTCCTCTTGAACATAACATATACTTTAGTAGTCACATTTATTTGCTAGAAGCTCTGTATGCAATTCAGAAGGTAAGAAGCTTGTATTTTTTGTGTATCGAACTCGTCACACTTGGGCTTAAAGGGCTAGTTAAGTTAACCTAAGTAAACAAAGACCTAAGTAAGCGTAAGCTTGAATAAGTGTGAGCCTAAGTAAGTGTTAGCTTAAATGGGGGCCTTAGTGAGAGTAAACCTATGTTGGTGTGAACCTTAATAGATGTAAAATTACTCAAGCATACCCAGTCTAGCTTTTTCGCCGGAGCATGCATGTTTTTCGCCACCCAAGCGATTTAATTACTTGAGTGGCGAAAAACATACATGCAGGCGGCGAAAAAGTTGGACTGGGTAGGCCTACTTAAGTAAAAGTCTACTCATGCATGTAAGCACAGACCTCAACAACTATTTTTAGCCTAATTAGTATTGGTAAATATTCTCTCTCGAACGACAACGACCGGCGCCAAATAAGCGCGAGACGCAGCGCCGCTGGCCGGCATGTTATGCGCGCCTCCGTTGCGCCGGAACTGCCCCCATCGTCGCCCAAGCCCGAAATTTCATCAAAGATCTCATCACAACGCAAGACAGAGGCAAGCAAAGTCTTCAGCCGAAGATCCATAAAAAGGCCTTGGATGACCTCAGCTGCCACGATCCTGATTGGAAATCCTTACAAAGAATTCAACTGGAAAGTGAACAGCAGGAAAAATGAGGATGACGGAGATGCGGAGACCGAAAGTTGTCGTGTTCCATCGACCGTGGTCAAAAATATAAATAAAGATCAATGTTGCAGATTTTTCGTTACCCCAAATGGAAGTTTGAGGTAACTTATTGAAAAATGTTGAAGCTGGGTTAAGATATAATCTTGAGCATGATTATCGTTCGACAATTTTCGTGCCTTAGGAAAAGATTCCTTCTCGTTTTCTTGCCGACGCTGTAGGGCTATATTTCTAATTCAAAATCTTCGAGCTTTGCAGTAAAGTTTTTTCTCCACTTAAACAGGTCCCAAATATATAAGACAGCACTGAACTCAATACAAATGTGATGTTAATAAAAGTTTATGCGTGAATAGCAGTAAGAAGCATTCAGCTGTATACAAATCTGCTTAATCTGTACAGTCGAAACGTACCTAGTACTCTGGTTCTTTTGGCGTACTGATATTGACTTGAAATCTTCGATCATGGCTTCTGTCAAAACATCAGTTCAGTCAATTAAGGAAATTAATTTTGCCGCGGTTAGGTAACATGTGCAATGTATGGCAGTTTTAAATGAATACGTCATTTGAAGACAAAATTCATTTGTAAATTCTTGGCAAAAAGACCGCTAAACTACTGTCAATTGGCAGTAGAGTACAAGGATTTGAAACACTTTGCACCGAAGTAAGGAAATGAGAACGTGTATGAAAATAAAAAAGGAAGGCTAGGAAGTTGCAAGTCGAGTCCGAGATGAGCGTTAATCATCTGAAATAGAAAGGATTTTCAAAGTGGTAATTGCTTCAGTGAAGAAAAAAGGAAAGAAAAGGAAAAAAAGGAAAAAGTGAAAAAAAAGGAATGTTCTTGTCGTCCTCTGTCACACAACTTTCTCTCAGAAACAAATAATTTCGAAATAAGTATTGTGGATAAAAATAACTTATGAGTTAGAACACAATATATCATTTATTCCAGATAAAAAATCAGTCAAGGAAGGGTGTGTCTAATCAATTGATAGCTGTGTCAAAAAGAAAAGAACTAGGTAGGATATTTGGCTTGAATATAGATACATAAATTTCAAATTGCATAAACTCAACATTATTATCGAAATAAGCTCACAAAGTTTTACTTTGTGTTTGGAACAATACAGAATTGTATCAGCTGTGCGCTTGGATACAATGCAGTGTTCTTGTGTATGATACCACGCAATATTGCATCAGTAGAGTGGTTGGATGTAATGTAAGATTAAGTACAAAAGACGAAACTCTTGTCTAGGAAATTTCTGCGTACCTCGCAATAAGTGAGTACAGTTGTATTACCCGCTATTTCAGGAGTCATAAGAATTCACAGGCTGTAGCTGCTGAAGCGTTCATCTCTCAGTGAAAGGCAACGTGCACTGTATTGTCTCCTCTCAGAAAATCCTCCTGTTGGATTCATTTCATTTCAGGAATATTTTTACACCTGAATTTCTGCTTGAAATACAGAAATTAAACCAGTCAGTTTGAAATTAAGGCCCTTCTTTTCTTTAGCCGGAACTTTAACTTCCTCTTTTATCCTCCTGTCATTGTTCTTTTCAGAGCATCCAGCCAAATGTTTTAACTGTCGGCAATTTGATTCCGTCAAGTTTTATTAACGACTTTAACTTTTCAATCCCGCTCTCTCGCTTCTTCCTGGCGAACTGTTCATGAACACTTCCATTTAAAGCGTGCACCTTCATTTTCTGAGCTCGTAACAAAAAATGTGTGATGCAGAATGCATCATAGTGTTTCTACACCATCGACAATGACAACGAAAGAGAAGGACATACAAAAATATGGTCCCTGAATTAGTTGAGTCCAGTAAATTACACAGTGTCGTACAAGCTGATGCCAACTTGTTCAGTCCGGTGATATATCATCCTATTGCTAGCCTGAAATTTCAATTCACGGGACAACATTTGACTGAGAAGTAAATTTGGCCTGGCTCATGCTACCCTCAACGCATTGGGATATGATAATATTTATAGGTTCCGTTTCTACTGCAACGATGTTTTCACATAGGAAAGAGAAGGAACCATTTAGTATGGAGACTAAAGAGAGCATGTGATTTTTGTAAGAAGTGGGTTCCCCCTCAGGATACCCTTCTGATGGAAACAGCTAGTTAAGAAGGAAGAAAGAGAAATGAGAAAGAATTAAAAGTGAAGTAGGCCGGAAAACTGGGAGAAGCAAAGGGTATAGGAAAGATAGAAGTCTCGGAAGTCTGCTTGTAACAGATAACTTAACAGTATCTCCTCTGGAAGCGCCAGTCCTTAGGGCATATGATAAATAAACCTAACGAACCTAAACCAATTGCCTATCGTATGCCTCATGCCAATTTAACATAAAATTCCCATTAGAAACTAAACTAAAGATAGTTTCCACAAAAGCAACGAAGCGATAGCGTAACCAAAACTCCAATATCACATCGGATATCAGCGAAAAAAGAAGACCATCGCATGGAAATAGAGTGAACTTCTCAGCCACGCCTAACTTTACTTCAAACCTTCATGCATGACTTGCCTGAGTTTCGCTGGCTGCAATGACTCTTTTTGGGGCAGTTTTCAGAGCTCGCTCTCAAGCATTTTTCAAAGCGATCATTTACTGCAAACGAATGGGCCCTGAACAAAGACAGACTCTGCACCCGAATAGACGGTTCCCTCTCAGGTGCTTTGCTCAACGCGTGTGGTACGCTGTTAAGCGCGATATCTCTGAGTTTTTTCAGTGTATTGCAGTACTCAGCTCTTCAGTGTAATGCAGCACTCAGCTCCTCAGTGTAATGCAGCACTCAGCTCCTCAGTGTAATGCAGCACTCAGCTCCTCAGTGTAATGCAGCACTCAGCTCCTCAGTGTAATGCAGCACTCAGCTCCTCAGTGTAATGCAGCACTCAGCTCCTCAGTGTAATGCAGCACTCAGCTCCTCAGTGTACTGCAGCACTCAGCTCCTCAGTGTAATGCAGCACTCAGCTCCTCAGTGTAGCGCAGCTGCTACACTGAGGCACAGAAGGCCGGTAGTCGCTCAAGTGTGGTGATGAGGCCGTCCAAGTGTGGTGATGAGGCCGTCCAAGTGTGGTGATGAGGCCGTCCAAGTGTGGTGATGAGGCCGTCCAAGTGTGGTGATGAGGCCGTCCAAGTGTGGTGATGAGGCCGTCCAAGTGTGGTGATGAGGCCGTCCAATCATAAGTTCAAAAAATTTCCCGCTGCTTTACAACACGCTGCCCATATTTGCGCGGCTGTGCACAAGCGCTGCATTCGGAACATTTTGCGCGCATCAAACCAGGAGTGCGGAAAAATATCTCATTAGGGAAAATTGTAGAAAATGTGGTCTGTTTTTTTTTTTGCCGAACATTCAAACATTTTACAAAGAACAGTATGAGGAATACTGGAAAATTGCTCAGATCGACATAAACCACGTGTCTTCCGTAGCCAAATGGCAGTAATTTTCATTTTGATGGGTTTCGCTAATTTACTATTCATCACATGTAGAGTGGGCGAGTCTCATGCTAATATAATTAAAAGCAGCGTGCTTGCAGGACTCTTCACCAAATGGCCAGCTTTGACTCACCAAATGGCCAGACTCGCCTCACCAAATGGCCACACTCGCCTCACCAAATGGTCAGACTCGCCTCACCAAATGGTCAGACTCGCCTCACCAAATGGTCAGACTTGCCTCACCAAATGGTCAGACTCGCCTCACCAAATGGCCAGACTCGCCTCACCAAATGGCCAGACTCGCCTCACCAAATGGCCAGACTCGCCTCACCAAATGGCCAGACTCGCCTCACCAAATGGCCAGACTCGCCTCACCAAATGGCCAGACTCGCCTCACCAAATGGCCAGACTCGCCTCACCAAATGGCCAGACTCGCCTCACCAAATGGTCAGACTCACCTCACCAAATGGCCAGACTCGCCTCACCAAATGGCAAGACTCGCCTCACCAAATGGCCAGACTCGCCTCACCAAATGGCCAGACTCGCCTCACCAAATGGCCAGACTCGCCTCACCAAATGGCAAGACTCGCCTCACCAAATGGCCAGACTCACCTCACCAAATGGCCAGACTCACCTCACCAAATGGCCAGACTCGCCTAACAAAATTACTCCTCCAATCCCGTTTTCCCTCACTGGAAGAAGATTCATACAGACAAAACACGGCCCCTGGAGGAAAGGGGTGAACGCTGACTGATTTTGAATTAAAATGCCAGTACTTCTGTCCTAAAGTTACTCTGCTGTTCTGCATTTCAAAAAAAATCATTTCACACTCACTGTAAGTGGTTTGAATTCCATACAAGTCTTGGTCTGGCGAAGAAGGTTAAGGATTCATTAAAGTATGATATACCATGTAATGTTACGTCTGGAACTGCTTGATGCAAGGGGATGATCTGTTTATTTTTTATCATATGTAATCAGAGAATGTTGCATGACTGATCGAAGTCATGTGTTAGTTAACTTTTAACTCAACAGCAAAGAATTATCGAGCAGGGGATGTTTTTTCTCCATGCTGTTGCTTCGGTCTAGCTCACCGAGCTGTGACGTCACCATCGTGCTGCCTAATTTGGTCTCGTATTGGCTTCAGCGTATTTTTTAGTGAATTATAGTCAGTTTCCCGGAAGTTTGATCTTCCTAAATGCTGTTTTACTATCGTAAAAGGGCAGAAAAACACGAATCAAAAATTTTCATGAATGTTATTCATGCATACATGCTGAAATTCAGTTCGAAAATGGCCACACGCGCTCTTTTTCCCTACCGTATCACATGTATGGCTCAAGATGAAACTTGTTATTATCCCTGTTGTTGTATATCCCTGTTATTTGACTGTTATCCATGTTGTGTATCCCTGTGATTTTGTTATTATCCCTGTTGTTCTACATCCTGGTTATTTTGTTATTAACCGAGCCGTACGTTTTACTTGCAGCATCATTTTAAGTAAGATATGTAACTTCACAAAGACAACGCTACAATCCACAATGGCTGCCTTATAAAACCGTGTAACCGCTCTTTTTAGAACTGATTTCCCGTTCACTTCCCTCCTGAACTTCCCTTATTGTTCTTCCTTAAATTTTCTTCATTTTGCAAGCTTATTTACCTCTCCTCGCCTTTCAGTTTCCTCGCATTTGTTTACATTTCAAGAAGAAAATTGTGCCTGCTATGCTACACCCGACACACAAGCTCTGCATGAATGACCTCTGCATCCCGGGGCGTTCTTTTCTCCTCCCTTGCTGCTAATGATGTAGCGGGGCTCGGAAAAATCACGCTCACTCTTTATTTCAGGATCGCCGCCAAAATGCGTTCTTGATGATACTCTAGGAAATATATGTGGAACTTATAAAACATTTATGGAAGTAACTAAACATTAGGAACTTATTTGACGATACTCAAGGAAACATTTGTGGAACTTATTTGTGGAAGTTATGACTTAAACTTATTTGTGGAACTTAAAATTTGTGGTACTGATTTTTGGAACTTACAATTGTGGATCGACACTCTCTGTGTCGATCCCCTTTTCGTTGTCTGAGCTTCGCCCAACTGTTTCAATTGTGGCATTTTCCATACTTGAATGCCATTCAAATTGAATTGACTGCCATTTAGCACAAAAATTCTACATAAATTTCATGATAAAGGAATTTTGCTTCGGTGTTTAATTCCACAATTCGTCGTTGCATTACACCAAAAGCTCCCACACCAACTTCAATTTTCTGAACATGAGTGACCGGTGAATAGCATTTTTAAGGCTCTCAATTTCTCGTCCAATCGAGATCTAAGCAACGCGATTAAATCCCCTACGAAGCTTATTCGATTACTGGTCTGTTCAATCGAGGGTCACATTTGTTATTGACTTCGGGCTCCGGGGTGTGCCTGTAAAATTTCTCGTGAATGAGTGAGTTTCCTCCCTTCCAATTTGTGTAGTTTTCCAGGAATTCAATCCCCCTATACGCCTCCCACACGCCTCCCACACGCCCCACACACACACCCCACACACGCTCCGCACACACACACTTACACACACACACACACCACACATACACGTTCTACACACTGTGTTGACAGAACGCAGGTCGCCCTCTCGTACAAGCTGTCCCAGAGAAGAACGGATCCCCATCACCATATTTCCAACTGATCGCAGATTACCTTAAGCTCTTACATTGTAAATGTTTACGGAAACTCAACAGTCCGACAGAGCTTTGAAATAACATATAACTCACAATCACTTTCAGTGCTGAGTCATTTCAATCTGTCTTGAAATGATTGAGCAGCTTAGCAAAGAATTTTCATAAGTCAGTGTTTTTTTTTATTCAACTGCCGAGACGATTTTCGAGTTTCAAGGTGAATTAATGATAACTGGCTCACCCACTGCATACAGTTTGAAAATATTTACTTGCAACGTTGTATGGAATCTTGAAATCGTACGTTGTTTCAAACTTCAATTAGGTAACGGCTTGTTGTTCAAAACTGGTTATTTTGTAACGCCCCTTACAATGAGTAAAGCCCTGTTAGTGTACCATATAATGACGTAAAATACAGTGAATAACCCACCCATGTTAATGTACCCTAGAAAGACGTACAATATAATGAATGAGCCACCCATGTTAATGTACCATAGAAAGACGTACAATGTAATGAGTAACCCATGCTAATGATGGGAGAGGCTCTTCAAGTCATTCACAAGCATCTCTGTTTTCCCAATACACAATATTAAACACCAACACACCTGAGCATCAACACAGTTCAATATTCGCATCGTTACTGCTATTAACGTACAACTCAGCCTAGTATCGATATTTTTTATGAAGATTAGATTATAAGTTGGTATAAGCCTCCCGTACAACAACAGAGCTGTTCTATGTTTTAAAGAAAGAAAAGAGGAAGTTGCTTTTTAGTATAAAGTTAAGGATACAGGGAATCTACGCACAAGGTGTATTTACACGCAAGATCCCTTGTACATAGAAACAGTATGGTAGGAACAAAGTTAACGAAACACAATAAAAATTGGAGAAGAAACTAAAAGGAGCCGAAAAAGTGGACAGCAGTGAGCCGAAAAGGATGGTCCTGTACAGAACAGTAGACCTAATCTACTAATCTATTTCGACTAAAATAAGACCTATCTAGGGACGTCATATTATCCCCCTGTGAGCTTTTATTCCCATTGATGCAAAAGTTGAATTACTCTGAAGAAAAATAAAGTACGCATAGAAATTACAGCGGTTCACATCACCCTAGCATGTATGGTCAAGCAATGCTCAGTAAGAGCAGAGTGACATTAACACTTTGATTGCGATGGATTAAACTGAAGTTCAATATTGAACTCCAATTCAGAATCCATTGAAGTCAGCAATTTAAGAAATATCAAACATTAACTAGATCCTGCCTTTATTCACATTTGATAAAGTATTCATGAAAATTTAGTTTGTGACTACTGGTCGGTCAGCAGCATCATGAAAATCCCCTCCGTGTACACCGGCGGCTCACATCGCGGCCTAAGAGGTAACCCTTTAACGTCAGCATTTTTGTGCTCATATTACTTTTTTCACAACCACAGTCAACAGACTGGCGCTGGCATCCGGTTGTCTCTGACACCAAAATTCGGGAGAAACTGCCCATCGGCAGTGCACTTCGAGGAACACATTACGGGTCAAATTGGAAAATAAATACAATATATTGAAACTAATTTAGAAAGAGGACCATTTGGTTCTCTGGAGCGTTAAAGAGTTAAAAACATCCCCAGTGGCGGAGCGAGGTGTCGCTCCGCTGCTCGGACGTCATTTCACTTCCGTCGCAAGATCCGTCAGCCGAGCTCAAACCAGTTGGTTTTGGCAGGGAAATTTCTCAGAAGAAGCTCGGACGCAGAGTAATGGTCCTCGCTCGAGACAAGTGCATTAAAGATTCTCCGCCGCCCTCGCCAGCTGGCCTAGTCGATGCCGTCTCTTGAATGCCAGACACACAAAGCAGGCAGCTTTGCAAGAGAAAAATGCCTTCCGTCGCGCCTGAAAAACTCAATGTTCTCTAGCGAAAATAAATAGTCCGAGTAACAAGCTGAACAAACATGCCCCACAATCGCGAGGGAGTCCGGCAGAGTTCAGAGAATGTGGCGAGGATTTGATCATTTCAGAAAATACGAAGCTAGGCATTGCAAATATTCCAACGTCATCAAAAATGTATATTTTCGTCGACGTGGAAAATTCATAACGGTCTGCTTCAAAACGAGTTTGTGAAATTAAAGTTAATTTTTATTAGCTTCATTGTAACAATGTCTACCATTCGGTGCAGTAGACAACGTGTGGTGCAGTGGTCACCGTGTGGTGCAGTGCTCACCGCGTGGTGCAGTGGTCACCGTGTGGTGCAGTGGTTACCGTGTGGTGCAGTGGTTACCGTGTGGTGCAGTGGTCACCGTGTGGTGCAGTGGTCACCGTGTGGTGCAGTGGTCACCGTGTGGTGCAGTGGTCACCGTGTGGTGCAGTGGTCACCGTGTGGTGCAGTGGTCACCGTGTGGTGCAGTGGTCACCGTGTAGTGCAGTGGTCACCGCGTGGTGCAGTGGTCACCGTGTGGTGCAGTGGTCACCGTGTGGTGCAGTGGTCACCGAGTGGTGCAGTGGTCACCTTGTGGTGCAGTGGTCACCGTGTGGTGCAGTGGTCACCGTGTGGTGCAGTGGTCACTGCGTGGTGCAGTGGTCACCGTGTGGTGCAGTGGTCACCGTGTGGTGCAGTGGTCACTGCGTGGTGCAGTGGTCACCGTGTGGTGCAGTGGTCACCGTATCGTGCAGTGGTCACTGTGCGATGCTGTGACCAACAGTTTCTTCAGTTTAAAATGCAATAACTTCACGTAAAAATAACTTGATATATATGACAGATTGAAAATAAAAATATAAGCTGAAAATATGAAAATAAACTTTCATTTGAGCTGTGGAAAGTTATAAATATCAGCATTTACTCAATTTCAGTCAATTACAAATTAGCAATATCTCCAGGCTACCAATACGACATTTATGACTAGTAAGAATTCGTTTTTGGTGAGGAACTCAAAATGTGACTTAAATATATGCGTTTTCCAAATGATGTGTAAATAATTCTTCAAATTCTGATCTGACCGTCGGTTTTTATTTAGATTCCAAATAATTATCGATTGCAGGATATTATTTCAAACTTCAAATAAGTCTCCCATCCTCACAGTTTGTGTGTTTCGTTCCGGAGGTTTGCCTCTCAAATGACCGTCGCTCTGATGCTCTGCGCAAACATCTCCGTCACTCAGACAAATTATTTCGCTTGCTTGCAAAAATCAAAGCAAAATATCCTCGAGCCGAGTCCTGAACATTCCTTGGATGACAGAAGTCTCGTGTTCGTGACCGAAAACGGACCACAGAGCAATCATTGCTCTGACCAGAATTTAGCTTCAATCCCGGGAATTGGTGGGACAAACCAACAACTTCGTCTGTGCGGCATTCCAGTTCGGTATGAAAGACTTCGTTTTCTCTTCTCCATGAGAGTCTGAAGATTTTTTCAGGCAAACAGGATTTTTGGAGGCAAAATGGCAAGTTGGAGCACGCCCGTCTCAATTTGCCAGAAATATTCCTGGCCGCGACATGCACGCTTGAGAAGACGTCGCTTTACAGGGACCAGCGACTCGCGAGAGGCGATGTGTGAACTTCGAATTCTACGCTAGACCGGAAAAAAATTTTCTTCTGGTGCAGCCCGAAGGGAAAACGCAGCTGAGTAACGAGCTGCGTCGGAAGTTCGCGTGCTGCTGTGAATAAATCAAAATTATTTCTATAAATAATCTATCTTTTGGGACGCACACTTTGCGGTATGACTATTCGAAGTGAAGGTGGAGTGAAATAGCAATTCAAGTTTGGAGACTACGGAATTTGTTATGGTTGAGTCAAAACGTTTTTTCCCCTCTTGCAGTACCTGTACATAGCAAGAATGTGTGTAGGGCAAAATTTTGAACTATTTTGCGTTTGTAAACGGTACATTCGGCTGTGTGAGCTCCCCTGCGGAACTTAAGTGTGGTACCGGAATGAGGCACTGGAGTATGGTATTGGAATGTGGTGCCAGATAGTAGTACCGGAATGCGGTACCCGAATGTGGCATCGGAGTGCAGTGCTAGAGTGTGATGCCGGAATGGGGTACCGGAACGATGTGCCAGAGTGAAGTACCAGAATGTGGTGCCGGAATTCAGTTGCAAAATATGACGAGGCAGTGGTCGAGGTCGCGTAGTATCAAAAGAGTCGGAAATGAGATCATGTTACCAGAATGTGTCAAGTAATTTATCCCTGAAAATGTTACTGAACCCAAATGTTTGGGAAAGTATTCTTCAAATTATAAACAATGGCACTGTGAGGAAGGCTTGCGGCTTTTCCCTTGTTACGAAGCGCAATCAATGCAGTTTTTGGTGCACTGTCGACAAGAAATTTTTTGCAGTGCGAGCTTAAACGCACGCAATAGGACTACCCAGTTATTGTTCTCATTTTCACGAAAATTTGAAAACTTGAATTGGCTTCATTAAACAGGATATTGAACTTCAGCTCAGCCAGCCGCTGTGTTAAAGGGTTTAACAAAATATTTCACGTTTAATATCTTTTAAGTCTCTAAATTTTCTTCATGTACTTCGTGTCCCCACCATGTTTTACGTGCGAATATATTTTAATTCACTAAAATTTTATTTTAATTAGTTACAAGTTTCTTTAGACGTTTTTATGAGGTTTATTTCTCATTACTAATATACAGAGAAAGTATAAGTTTAAGCTAACTATTTCCCATATTCGGTTTAAATTTATTTTGTGCAACAAAAAAATGAATGGCGAGATCGTTAAAGCACTCTTAAATTGGATTTTTTCAATTCATTTTCTATTGTGATTTTTGCTCATTGTGTTTACGATGCTCATCGTCGCTGCAAATATTTTAATGAAGAGCAATAAACTTTAAAAAAGCGTCTCTGCATAGGGTTAGTCATCTGCTAAAAAACAGAGCATCTTCAATAGTGATACTTTACTACGAAAAAGTATAAATGAACTGCCTCGTTTGCGCAAGGAATCTCCCCATTCAAAATGAAGAAACCACGTTGGTAACAAGGCTCATATGAATTATTATTATTTAGGAGTTGTTTCGTCTAGTTTCAGAAGCAGTAACTCACATGTGCCTTACCTCTCTTCAAATCCTATTACGCAATGGCAATTATTTTCGAGCCCATCCACAGTTCATTGGTTGTGATCGTGTGCCACCACTGGCACTCAGACTATAAACCCAATATTATCAGTCCCCACTGGGTACAAAATTCAGGTGTACGTAAATAAAAAAATTTCTACTGAAAGAACGAGGCTTCCGTCAATAAAGCTAATCAAACAAAGGGAGTCCATAACACAAAAACGGCGTTTGTTTCTTGACTCAAGAACTGGTAAGAAGTTAAGGAGATGAAGGAGCTATTTTAAACCACAACTTAAGAACCTCAACAGCTCAAGTTGAACCTCAACGGCTTAAGTTGAAATGGAAATCAGACTCGTGAAAAATTTAAAATCAACGTAGAAAATCTGTTACGGCGCTCGACAATAGAACTAAGCGGTGTTTCGCTTCAGGCAGCGTCAAAAGTTGAGATAAAGCCTACTTTAATTAGTCCAGTATTTTCTTGACAGCATTCAAAGTTCATTTAATCCATTAAGACTTGGAGGAGCAGAGCATCCGAGTGTGCCGGAAGGGAGTAATTTTTCTTGCAGCAGTCGCGTCGTGTGATGAGGAATTACTTCCGACAGATGGCGAAATTCTAAATTACTTGTGAGACAACTCCTGATGAGCCGCGACAGTTTCTGGAGCCCAGAGCGTTAAGCAACTGTTCGTCGTCTTTTTTTTCACGACCAGCCTGGTGATATTCTACATGTGATCTAGTGATACATTAATTATTTGGTAATGATAAGCATTTAAGGCGTAAATGCAGTCAATTTCAAACAAAAATAATTTTTTGGTTCCACGAAATGGGCCACAATCTTCTAATAAGAGAAAAAGGGTTCTACAGGAAACTTTCTAGACGACTCTATTTTACAATCGTATTTTTTCTCGCAGTGACTTTTCAGCTTTCAAATGCAAGAAAAAAACATCCCGTCGTATTGAGGAGCAGGGTTTCCATAGACCCTCTTGCATCCGTCTTTTACGTGCTCTACATTCCCAAAGGAGCTGCGTACTCTGAAAAAAGCGATGCAGTAACGGGGATTTGAACCATGCATCTTCTCGTCAAAAGTGCAATGTTCTTCCTGTGCGTCACTAAGTGTTAAGAATCTTGAAACCTACTTGATGGTAAATAAACGGTTGACCTGAACTTTAACGTTAACTTGTTCAATAAAAGCCATTTTTAAATACATTTTAAGAATTTTTTTTCAGGACTATCGAAAAACACCATTCATTATTAAGTGAGGCATGCACTATTCCCTCAACAGGTATGCAATACTAGTCATTGGGACCATCAACACTTCGTAATTTTTTAAATACACTACGTTATTAAGTACAACCAAGCACAAACACATTTTATGAACTTAAACATGTAAGAATTCTTAAATTTTGTATTGTTGGTTGGGCAAAGCCAGGAGGATTTGCTGCTTGTTACGATCTGGGGAAGGTTTTGCTCTGCCTCGCCGACGACGGCCTTTAAATTTGGGAGTCATGAAGCGCTTGTTGGTGATCCTTTGATCGATGCTGAATGATGAATGAATTGTCAGTGATGAGCTCGTTAGCCATGCACAAGCTCGATACAAAGTCGACTAACCTCGCTAGGGCGGTCAGTGTAAATCTGCTTGGACTTGCAGAGATGTATTTTTGCCAACCGGGGCTAAATTTATAAATGCTGACATCGTCTTGTCACGTGTCGTCAAATATTAGGTCGACTACCGGTGTAACAAATCTGTCAAAGATACGAACGCGTACGTCATTCGAAATAAGGAAAATCAGCACCCTAGTGTTCTACAAGGTTTGTCACCATAGCGGTACTATCGGCACCGAAAGTTCTCCTGTCGACAAGACTACGCCACGGATCATCATTTCTGACTCATATTTTCACGTTTGAAATTTTTAAAAAAAATCCAAGCGACAGCAAAAGAATGTTTGAAGCTCAATGTTTCCTGTGAATGAAATTGTTTCATTTTCACAATATTTTCACCACACGTTTTTTTTGGAGGAGGCCACTGAGTATAATTTAACTTTAGCACCTACTTTGAACACAGATGTTTAATGAGGTAGTGTATAACAATAATTGAACCAGTGTTATAATGAATGTCGTTTACGAAGTCATTTTATCTTAAAAAATGAGGAAGTTGATTTGGAGAATATTTTTTTCGATGAAAATAGCTCTATATTCCGTTAAATAATATAATTTAATGGAATTTAGTAACTTTGTATCAGAAAGTCAAGAACTTTTCGAAGACATCAAAGTATTTTATTTGAGAAAGTGATATTTTCAGAGGAATTTCATTTAGCTGTCAAAAGCCGTAAAGAATTTCAAGTGCATAAAAGCACTAATGCGATAGAATTTTTCAAAGCCAACCCCTTCAGCCGCTGGGCACAGGCGCACCCAAGAAGTCCAGTGCTGCAGCTCCGCTGATGTGGCCAACATTCTCTCACTTCACAATTTCACTTCTTGACGACATTTTATAGTCTTCACTTAAATAGTTCGTCGTTTTCATTGTAGAATAAAAGAACTTGACTAAACATAATTTATCAAAAACATCGCTGACATGTTTGTAAGTCGATCCAGACTGGTTCTGAAATGTCAGCGAGTTGCCATAAGAAATTCCACAATAATTATCAATAAAAGATTTGTGTGAATGTAAAACGTTCGGTATGAGTAAAGGACGCCAAGGAAATTTTCAAATCGGGTTAGATGCACTGCAAGTATTCACGTGGAAGCGGATAACAAACTAAAAATTCGTGCAACGAGCACTGCGTTAATCTGATTGTAACTCTTTTACTCTACTAAATTAACGAAATGCATCTCAAATACGTGCCTCTGAATTTATTTGAATTCTATTAAGCATCGATCTTTCGATTGTTCATACTCATTACACGGATTATACAAGTTCCACATCCACATCATGGGCATTAGGGCATTCTAGATAATTTACTTTTTGTTACCATAAGTACAAGTTCAGCAAAATAATTTAGAAAGAAAAAAATTAGCTGGATCTTTCAGCTACAAACGAATATTACAAATCTTTCATCCTCCTCGAAAAAAATAAGTAAATTTTTTCAAGCCTTCGTATACAACCAAAAATTTTTAAACCAATCGTTTATATGCCATCCATTTAATATGCGTTCACGCTTGCTACGCACATCTCACCAACAAAGTAATTTTTTACAGCCGAACAATAAGTTATTTAATTTTCAGTGTCGAAATAAGAAAGAACAGGCTCACCTCACTGGTGCTCCACGCTACAGACGAAGCCAGAACCACGGGATCATCTCCAGCAGCTGTAAAATTTTCAGAACTTTCATTGTTCCACTCACTCCTCACGAATTCTTGAGTTCTCTCGTCACTACCACCATCACCGGCCAAAAGCTCGCCATTTGTCCTGAAAAACACATCACTGAACACACCGTCACTGCTGTTCACACTGCTGTTCAGAGTTTCGCTGTAGTTGAACTCTGCGCCGCGCTGGACAGACCAGACGTAATCGCCCAACATTCTCGGGACGCACGGCAGAAAACTGCTGAAGGCAGACAGCGCTCCTGCGAGTCTCCTGTCCACCGTGAGGGTGGTGTGGATGACGACGATGAAGAGGGCTGTGGGCGTGACCAAGTGGGCGCGAGTGGCCGCAGGAGGATGCAGCAGGCCTATCGTCAGGATCAGCGAGAATGTGAGCAGCCAAAACGTCACCCCCACCGGCGTGCTCAGCGCCTCGTTGCTTTCTGCTACCTGCAAAAAATTGAATTTTTGTGGTTGATTGCTATTTTTTTGGTGTTGCACTGAGGTTATCTGAGAGTGAGAGGCGTTACGAAATGGCGTTAGATGGCTCCTGGAAAATTCAACTGGTTGTGGGAGGCATTCGAATAAAAGTAGATTCAATACAAGTTTTCTTGTATTCCGTTCAGTGAGAGATGATCACATGTCTTAAAAATAATGAACCCCTATAAAATTCCAACAAATTTGAAGTATGTAAAAATGACAATAAAAAATGCTAAATCCTTTCTTTTTGTCGTGTTGTTCTCAAGTTTTGCCAAAATATCATTAGCGCTCAAAAACTAGAAACATGTATAGTTTGCCTGCTTGTACTTCCAACTGATTTACCTCAATTCTATTTCTGTGATTTCTAGGTGCCCGCATTGGAATATTCGATTTTGATCTATTTTACTTCCATTTTATATACAATAAACAACATTTAATTGATGATTTCCCTCAATTAATCAAGCTGAGACTATTTTATCACATTAGCTAATGCAACTAATCCAGTTACAATCATGGCCCAGTATCGTGGGTACTTAACCTTGTGACTTTTATGCATTAGATTTAGTTCCTCATATTCAACTTGATTGAGAGCGAAATGAGCTTTACTGACCTAGTACTTCCCTCTGCTGAGTTGAATATAAACTCAGAAAATTCTCGGAAAAGTGAAGCGAAAACCTCGAAGTTAAAATTTACAAATAAAAAGCAAAACAACACCGACCTTAGGAGCCCGGCAGCAGTAGACTCATTCCAAAGTCAATCAATCAAATCGACGTATTATGTTCTATTTTTCATTCATACAATGTAGAAAAAATTTTGAAGTATGACACGACACAGTATACAACATCGATACACAAAGCGCTCAGCGTGAACACATTAAAAAAAAGTTGCCACTGCTGCGGAAGCTCAAAAATATAAAACATCAACCTATACGTCTAAAGAACAGCCAAACTGACCCAATTGGAAAATGTTTTTATTTTTAAAGTGAAGAAGAGAATCCAAAATTAAGGAAGAAAGGACGAGCAAACAATTTTATTAACTCCTCAGAAAATAATAAAATGTTGAAGACAAAACAGAATGCACGGGACGTAAACGATTAGTTGTAGTGAAGGTAAGGCTATTGCAGGCTTTATAAATAAAACTAGTAGAAAATAGGAGGATTACAGTTAGTTTGGATGTAAAGAGACTAAGTGTGAAAGGAAGAAGGGAAATAAAAGCTGAAAGAAAGAAATTGCCCCTAGAAGGGTATGCAGTTGCCATGTGAGGAAAGGATTACGCTTTATTTTATATGCAGTTATTTCCTCTCACCCTTTTTTAAAGTTTCAACGTAGATTTTTATTCGAATATTAAAAATCCTATTGAAAAATACTCTGGTAACGAATAAACTGAGGAGTTGAACTATAGCGAATGTGGAATAAAGTGAAACCTTCAGATTCATTTAAATAACGAATCAGAAAACTTTCTCTACTCGGTAGGAAATTCAGGTACAAAAACATTAATTTCTGTTCTCTGGCTGGCGATCCATGTAAGATGGCTTTTAACTAGTATTTTTCCTTACTACCATCGCTTCAATTGCATACATTTCTATTTTTCAATCCCTATTACACGAATAATTTCAATACAGTAACCTCAATTAGATATTTCCAGCACAAATACGTGAAGTATTTGTAGGTATAACAGCTCCTATCGTAAACCAGTTTGGTTTACTCTGCGATTCAGTGTGTAAGTCATTTATAACAATGCTATTTTGCGACTACAACAGTGTTTGTTTTATTTATAGGTATCGCTGTAAATTATTTCTGACATCAACGGTGTTTGTTTTACCTATAAGTGTGGTCATCAACTATTTTGGGGTATTTTCATGTAAATTTATCGGTTCCTTTAACATAAAGACATGATCGGCTACTCTATGTGCCTTTATGCGACCATGTTTGCCGGAGAAAATATATGGAGCTTGTTTCAAATCCTTGGCCAGAGTGTTTTCTTTGTTCAAGAATTACGCGTTTGAGAAATCTTTATGACTCCCTCCCTCTTCAAACCTATAAATCAGATCCCGTAAGCATTCCCCCTATTTGATCGTCAGTGATTTTAATCTACGACGAGTGTAGGAAAGGCTGATGATAAAATGCACTTAAAGTTAACGTGAGCTTTTAAATAAAAATGCCATATTTTGAGATGCAAGGATAAATTTCAATGAAAAGAGCAGATAATATATTAGAACGTGGACCATGAAAGCTATCGCGCTGGCACTCCATCGAGTCATTGGAGAAACATAGCTACGTTGATGGCTAACACTAGAAACAGCTAGATACTTAAAGTGTAATCCTCTTGAAAAAGGAAGTCAAATCACGCCAACAGAACGATTGAAATTAAAACGTAGACTCCCTGGAAATTTAATTGCATCAAAAGTTCTCTGAAAATCAAGACAACTCTTAACATCAAGAGATAAAGCATTATTTTCGGGGACTAATCATAACTTTTAAGAAAGACCAGTCAGTTCGTTAAAATAACGGCACATTTATTCATTAGGAGCCTATTGTGATCACTACATTGTTTTAACGTTTCACTGTGGCAATGTTTACAGTGTGGCAATACTCCCACTGTGGCGATGCTCATAATAAAGCCATATCTCAATCCAGGACTCGCAAGTAAGCTTTTGTTATAGAATATTTTCACTTAAATAACATCAGAACATCAAAGCTATCACAAAATTAACTTCTGTTTCCCTACCTTTTGGTCGATCGCATGTGCAACATTGCTCCTCCAGTGCATAGTTCTGGTGAGCCAGTTTTGAGGATCCAAATTTAAAGAAAATACCTCGTGCGTAAAAGCTGAATTTGACCAACCATTATTTTCCTAGTGAATTCCTTTGATCTTAAGCTATAACACAATGTACCCGTCTCCCCGTGGTTCCAAGATGGCTTCAATTCTTCGTATCTCTTCCGACAATTCTAATTGAGCTCGTTTTTAAGAAAAGTTTAGTCAAATAGTCACTTTTTTAGTCTCGGAATGCAATTTTTCGCTTCCTTCAGTAAGTTGGCAACTCTTAAAGATGAACCATGATGCAATTTTCCCGCTAACTGTTGTCTTTGGATGAGTTTTCATACTGTATACTTCACAGAAAAGAAGCCATCGTATTAAACCTGCTCAGAATGTGATCATAATGTCCCACACCCCAGAAATGAGAGAAAATTCATCAACTTCGCGTTATCGTTGCAGGACGAAGTGATTTCGAGAACGCCAGGCTCCTGAGATTTGGTCAAAGTTCTCTTTTCGAATCCGCTCAAGTCTGTCGCAACAGATAAGGGATTCCCCGATAATTAAATCGGCTTATTGGAACACAGGACAAAACTCGGAATTTGTGATTAGCTGAGATCCTGAAGACAAATACCTCTCATCCAGCGTCCTAGACCCGGAACAAGTTTCACTTGGTCATGTTTGTCTTAACTTTTGCATGACGATAGCCCTCAAACGATCCTAATTAAATCAAGATCCAGACGGATATCTAAGGTCGATTGCTTTGGAATGTCACAGTTTTTGGCGCTCATGCTTGGTGAACCATGACTTTGCGTATTCTAGGAAGAATCAAAACATTTATAACATTTTTAACAATATTAGACGCAGAATAAAATGAGTGAATGAATGTAACGTGAAGTAATATAAATGAATGGAAAAGTTTTGATTGCTAATTTAATAGACGCATCACTTTAGGGAAATATTGGCGTGTCCACGGTTTGTTTATGGGAAGCATCTAAGAGGAGATCTAACGTCTCTTACTGTGTGGATAAAGCACAATGTTTCACCACTTAATACATGGTATTCAGGTTTATAACAAAATTTCATAGAGATCCCCTCGCATTAGGAATGAAATTTTGGGAAAAAATTTTTAAACATTCCCATAATTATCCAGTAAGACGCGAGTACGCTGCAGTGAGTGTCAGAACTTAGCAAGCAGTGCACGTTTAGAGCCGTCGGTTGCTTTCATACGCCGAGAATAAATCAGAATCTACCAATCAAGCGTTTCCTAAAAACCCTCATAATACACTTTTATTTGCCTGAAGTTCTCTCGACATAGACTGCAGTTTTAGAAACTTCTGAATTTTTCGATATGCATACTTCAAATTCAGAAACTTTGAAATGTTGAAATTGAAATTAATTGAATGCCACTAAGTGCATGTATTTCGCTTACAAAATGAAACTCCTTTTTGCTCCATCAACAGTCTATTCCTTATTCATTCGTGCATTACCATAGGTTTTTCATAACGGGAAAATGTATACCAAAAAGTAAATTTTCCCGCTGCTCCCCAATTCACTTTATTTTAATTCGATTTAATCACATGATAGACTACGCATTAATACAGCGCATGACGTTTATTGCACATCAATGGCTGCAGAAATCTGCTATGGCCGCAGAAATATTGCATATCAATGGCTGTTCATACCACACATTACGCATATTGCATATCAATATCCGCAGAAATGAAAACAACAGTGGTTCTGGTTGCGACGGATATGAAGTCTACTTGCTGGAAACTCAAAACAAAAGCAAAACAATAACATCTGGAGTGCTTGTCATTCGAATTTAAGAGCTAATTTCACCTCAGCTTATACACCGGAGAAATAATTGAGAGCTGAATATGAAAGGACCGCCGTCAGTAAACAATCTCAGAAGACGAGGTTGATGCTTATTTCCTTATGCAAATACATGATCTGCACAGAAGACGGAAGTTGTTTGTCGACCTCTTAGCGTTCATTTATAATTCCCTTAGAAACGAAGATTTATCGCTATGACGTCCCAGTAGCGTCAACACTGGCATCATGACTCTGATGTGCCTTACTTGATCAGTGTGCTGCTCTGCAGTACACTGGCATCATGACTCTCATAAGCCCTACTTGATCAGTGTGCTGCACTCTGCAGTACACTGGCATCATGACTCTGATGTGCCTTATTTGCTCAGTGGGCTGCTCTGCAGTACACTGGCATCATGACTCTGATGTGCCTTACTTGCTCAGTGTGCTGCTCTGCAGTACACTGGCATCACAGCTCTGATGTGCCTTACTTGATCAGTGTGCTGCTCTGTAGTACACTGGCATCATGACTCTGATGAGCCTTACTTGATCAGTGTGCTGCTCTGCAGTACACTGGCATCATGACTCCAATGTTTTAAACAACTTAAACAATTTATGCACCCCAAACGATAAAGATATAGATTGTTTCTGAGATTTAGTTCAATGGACACACTTGAGTATAGCTACCTGTGGGCCCGAATAAGCTCTAGGGCATCCTACCACTGACGCTATTCTAAGGTGTACAAGTATATTGAACCTAATTCACTTAACCTAGTTGCCTTAATTGATAAACTGTTGCTTCGGTACACTGGCATTATCACAAAACAAAGGTTCTTCTGTCTTTTAATAGATCCTGAAGCTGAACTACATTTCAGATCGATTTTAAATGATAACTTTGAAAATGTTATTCTCTTTTTGTTTTAATGAATTTTTACTTTCAATGTTACATGACAGTCAATTTGTGATATGAAAATGAATAAACATTACAAAACATCTCAAAAAACGCTGAGGATTGTTGAAGGAATTTTGAATACACCATTAATTTGTGCGTATTTCTGGAAGCAGTTATTTCCCACTGCAACAAAGAATTTTTTCTAGCTTCCAACTGAAAAATGATTGTTTCCATCCGTAATAATATTGCCTGCTCTTCCTTTAAATTTTTCACGTATTAGACGAGTTTTGTTCTTAAAGTATTTTCTCTTCCAGGACTCGTTTCTATGCTCGTAATTTTGAGGCAATAAAGCAAAACCAACGATTAAATTGGAGAAATTTAACAGATTTTGCGATTACTTCTCACACTCCTGAATTTTGTTTATCACAAAAACATAACGACTGGTATAAGTCCTTATATTGTGTATTTGAATTGTATATTCAATATTGTATTGTATATTGACTAGCTATCACTGCGCTGATGTCGAATATATTGATCATTCATCTAAGAGAAAACATATTTAATTTTTTTAAATTACATCAGGCGGAAGCGCCTTGTGATGGCTTCAGAAACGTGAAGTTGGAAATTAATTTAATTGCGGTCTTGGCCATTTATTTAGAAAACTTGCAGCAGCATTTTGATTTTTGAGCTGACCAAACATGAGCAGAATGGCCCCATAAATAACCACAAACCCTGAACAGATTTTTAGTAAAAATATGAATTTGAATGCAATGCTTTGCTGTCGTGCGCCCGGATTCATCTTTTGAGTCTCAAAATCCGTGTCTGGGTTTGTGTTTCCGTAGATTTTTATTTCTAAGCGGGGGTCTTGAGACCAACGCTGGAAAAATCAAAAGCTGCACTCGTCGAGCTCTGCTAAGTCATGCCGGTTAAAACGTTCGGCAGTTTTTCAGCTGAAATCTTGAACCCTCGCTGGAATATGTACCAGTTTTTGAGACGAATAAATGAACATTTCCAGGCATTTTTCACAGTCCTGCTCAAGGCTCAGGGCAAAGACCACGCCGCGCAAATTCTTCGGCGTTTCACCCGTTTTTGGAAAAAATCTTAGAAACTTGATGCAAAATTATTCGGTATTCTTCGTATAAAGTTTGTAGTATTGGAATTCCCACTATAATTTTTTTTCTTTACGGCTGGTTTCTTTCACATGCATCCGCGAAAAAAATTCCTAGAATCGTGATAACCTGTTTCGAACATAAGTTCTGTTAAAATACGTTTACGTCGGTGTTGCTGCATGTACTCTGTAGTTAGAGTGACCTGACATGTTGGAGTGTATCTGTGCTGGCCGGTCTTAGCTCCACACATCCGCCTGGGCTATAGTGCTCGTGGGACGTGTGTTGTAGTATTACAAAATAGTGTGTATTAGATAGGACGTAGTGTGTATTAATTAGTGCGCATTAATTAAATACGCACTAATTATATTGGAGTGTAAGATTACTTTGAATATTAGGTTAGTGTGTATTAGATAGTGCGATAGCATTCCATACTAAATGGAAGGCAGTTTGAAAAGGCAGTTATATCTCGTGAATACGAATATTATAAAAATAATGAGTTTTTCTGCGTTGAAGAATGTCTTTAAAAATCAAGTTACACCTCATTTGACATCGTTAATTCTTCGAGGTTGCGTAGTGTTTTTTTCTATGACATTAATTTTGCAAAATTTTATTTGTTCTTTTCATGAAGCATTATTTTTTTCTGTTCTATGAAGCGTTTTTCTATCTGCTTCAGATACAACTCCCAATCCTTTCTTACACTCAATGATCGGATCAATTTGTGAAGGTTTTATATAGTACAAATATTTCATCGCTGGTCCTTGTCTTAGTATTTATGTTGAGGCTCAACGTTAACTAATTTCTAAGTGATACAATGCGACAAAATGTTTCGTCGTTTTTAATTTATATTAAATGAAAAATGTTAAGCCGTTTTAAATTGATACAATATGAAAAAATTTGCAGTCGCTTTTAATTGATACTAAGTGAAAAAATGTTAAGTCGCTTTTAATTGATACTAAGTGAAAAAATATTAAGTCGCTTTTAATTGATACTAAGTGAAAAAATGTTAAGTCGTTTTTAATTGATGATGGAAAAATGTTGAGACGTTTTTAATTGATAATGGAAATATGTCCAGTTGTTTTTCATTATTTCTAAATAAAAAATATTGCGCTAAAACTTATTTTCCCTCACTTGGGCGCATGCGCATTCGAACGCTCTCTGCCGACTCCATAACACGACGTCTTCTTTAAGATCGACGTTCATATATTCAACGCAACGCAGCTCTACTCGCTGCGATAATTTCGCTGGAGAACTCAACGGCTGGAATGTTGTCCGGGGTACGAAAATAGTATTGCAGTTTAAAATATATTTGAATAAAACGGGGTCTGGAGGAAAGACGGGTACTTCATTTAATTTTGATTTAAAAGAAATCATGTTCATGATTTTTTAGCATGATATAGTAATGAAATATTATAACTGAAAAAATTAACTGAACAAAACTAGATGCGGAGATGCGTGTATTCTACGCATCTAGTTTTGTTCAGTTAATTTTTTCAGTTATAATATTTCATTACTATATCATGATAAAAAATCATGAACATGATTTTTTATCATGATATAGTAATGAAATATTATAACTGAAAAAATTAACTGAACAAAACTAGATGCGTAGAATACACATTTAGACGAAATCAAATCAACTAAATGTGTATTCTACGCATCTAGTTTGGTTCAGTTAATTTTTTCAGTTATAATATTTCATTACTATATGATGATAAAAAATCATGTTCATGATTTTTTATCATGATATAGTAATGAAATATTATAACTGAAAAAATTAACTGAACAAAACTAGATGCGTAGAATACACATTTAGTTGATTTGATTTCGTCTAAAAGAAATCCTGTTCATTATGTTTTTATCATGGAACACTAAATTATCACAGTTTATTATAGAAATTCTAATAAAACTGAATAGCAATGTTACTAAAGCTAAACAGCATTGTAACTAAAACTAATTAGCATTGTTACTAAAAACTAAAGAGTATTGTAACTTAAATTGAAAATTCAACCATCGTGCTTTCGTCTTGGTTTATTGGAGTTGAATTATTTTTTCAACCGAACTTCCATTGAACTATAGGGAACAATTTATTATATTTGGCCCAATTAAATTGAAAATTCAACCATCGTGCTTTCGTCTTGGTTTATTGGAGTTGAATTATTTTTTCAACCGAACTTCCATTGAATTATAGGCAACACTTTATTATATTTGGCCCAATTACTTTCTAGTATTTTATAGTCATGATATATTTATTTGTAGGCATAATTATCATCTACTTTTCAGTATTTTATAGTTATGATATATTAATTTAGAGGCATAATTATTAACTGCTTTTAAGTATTTTACAGTTATGATATATTAACTTACAGGAATAATTATTAACTGCTTTTCAATATTTATTAAAGGTACGATTTAAAGGTAAGATTTATTTGTTTAAAGATATAATTATCAATTACTTTTTAATATTTTACGGATATGATGTATTTGTTTACAGACATAATTAGTAAACACTTTTTAAAATTTCATTCATATCATGTATTTTTTAGGAGCCCAATTTTCGACTAGTTTTTAATATTTTTTAGGAATGATGTACTTGTTTAGAGTTATAATTATACGTTTGTTTAGGTACACAATTGTACATGATATTTGTACGTACCTGGAGCAGGACGGCGAGCAGTAGCAGCGCCGTCACGTACGCTGCCAGTATGGACAGCAGCGCAGTCACGTCTGCGTCCTGCAAGTACAGACAACTTATTTTTACGATCACAACTCTGATTTTCTAAAAAATCACGTCTTTTTAGCTTCGCAAGCCGGCAGCCAAAGTTTTTCTGCCGACTTGGCTACGATACGTGGTTTCTTTCTTCGTTTTTGTGTTGTTGCTGCTTTTCTCACCAAAGTCATTAGATTTGATAATTTTTGAATGATATTTGGGAATTTTATGCAGATATTTTCTCACGTGCTTTTTCAGCCAAGTCAACACAAGAACTTAAGCCCCGGCTATACCGCTACAGTGACGTAAGTTGTTTGACAATGCGGTCTCTAGAAGTCCAGGGGCTCTCCTCCTGGCGAAAAGGAATTCAAACTTTTTGTTCCAAAGGGAAACTGGAAGTTACGTTCATGCAACGGTACCTGGTGCAGCAAAATTGTCTTGAGCACCTAGAAATGATGCCCACAGTAAATAGTGTTATAATATATGATAAATCCCGACCTGCTGATGAGTCAAACTTGATCTCGACTTCAAACTTCCCGATGAATTTAAGCGCTTCCCATCGATTTATTCAAATTAATGCAGTGATATTCTCACGCACGGTAGCATGAAGCACAAAGTAAAGAAAGCTTAATGTTTCAATGCTACAAAGAATGTTTAAGTTTGTTGGATTGAATAAACATGTAAACTACAATGACAAAAGGGTTCGAAAAGAATAAAATTTAAACTTAAGCTTCATGTGCACCGTGAACATCTATTTTAACATTGAAGATAGTTATTTGCCGAGAAGAATTAAAGGTGTGTTATTTTGAGTCGCGTAAAAACCTAAGAACGGAAAAAATGTACCTCTAAAACGATATTTGAAGTCTTAAAGGGCATAAACATAAAGGTTTAAACATTTTCTGCTTCAATTTGAGACAACAAACCTTAAATTCAGAAAAAGATCGAAAACCCAAACTTCATACAATTTTCATCTATTCCCTCACGATCTATAAATCTCACCCTAGAACTGGAGACAAAATTTTCATCATGCTCCACATAGCAGCAGCCGGTGCTACGATAGCGTGAGGTCTACCGCCATATATCGCCTACCCAAGTGCTGTTTGAGATGCACAATTTAAGTGTTGTCTCTAAATTGAATGTATGGAAATAAGTAATAACCATTAGTAACTTAACCTAAAGTCCTGCTATAGTACTAGCTAGAGGTAGATCTCATGCTAAAGTGGGGTAGACTTCACGCTATAGTGTGGTAGGCCTCACGCTACAGCAGCACTCCTCACGCTACAGCAGCACCCCTCACGCTATAGCAGCACCCCTCACGCTACAGCAGAACCCCTCACGCTACAGCAGCACCCCTCACGCAACAGCAGCACCCCTCACGCTACAGCAGCACCCCTCACGCTATACCAGCACCCCTCACGCTACAGCAGCACCCCTCACGCTATAGTTCAATAGGCCTCACGCTATAGCAGCACCCCTCACGCTATAGTGTGGTAGGCCTCACGCTACAGCAGCACCCCTCACGCTACAGCAGCACCCCTCACGCTATAGCAGCACCCCTCACGCTACAGCAGCACCCCTCACGCTACAGCAGCACCCCTCACGCTAAAGCAGCACCCCTCACGCTACAGCAGAACCCCTCACGCTACAGCAGCACCCCTCACGCTATAGCAGCACCCCTCACGCTATAGTGTGGTAGGCCTCACGCTATAGCAGCACCCTTCACGCTACAGCAGCACCCAGTAGCAGGTCTCACCTGACTGGCAATGAGAGGCGGGAGGCAGAAGCTGAGGCAGGCGGAGGCTGTGAGGAGGAGAGACACCAGCGAGGCAGTGAGGCGCAGCCTCGCACTGTACCGCTCGTACACCGCCTCCAAATCCATCGTGTGAGGCGGCGGAGTATCGTTTGAGGAGGAGGCCGCCTCTTTTGGGAAGAAGAGCTTCTGTGAAGTTGACCCTTCTCTCGTGAGAAGGAAATACTCCAGGAACTCGGATCTTCTCTCGTGAGATGGAGATGCTACAGGAAAATTCAGCAACTCGGATTTTCCCTCGTGAGAAAGTAGTTTTCTATGAACTTAGATCATCTCGCGAAAGGAAGATCTTCTTTAAGTTAGATTTTCTTAATCGAAGAAGAGATTATCTAAGAACTTAAGATTTTTTCATATTAATAGAAGATCCTCTAGAAACGTGGATCTCGTCTTGTAGAAATAAATCTTCAATAAACTTTGATATGTTTTCACGAGCTGGAGATATCCTAAGAAATCAGATTTTTTCCTGTGAAACGAAGATCTTGTAGAAACTTCCACTGTGAAGATCACCAGAACAGAGCTCATCATCTAATCGCACGTAACGGATCTACCATCACAGGTTTCCTTGCGTGATCATATTTTTTTGTCCTAATAGCTGCTCCACTTCATCACATCACATTTTCCAACCTTCGAATTTTTTTTTATATTTCTCTTTCTGAATCTTTTGTTGACATTTAGTCCGGACCGAATTTGTAAAAATACTAAAACTCACTGCATTTAAATTTATACTTTACCCCATGAATACAGTTTTAGGAAGTTAAACTGTTACAGAAATTCCACTTTTATTCGAAAAACTCAAAAAATTTTCAATTACATCATCATTACTCTCTTCAAAACCTTTTGATTTTACTATGACGTTCCGGAAATTTTGCGGGCTTTTCAAAATATTTTTGTTTCTCATGTTCAGTCGCAACAATTACATGTAACACATCAAGAACAAGTCCGTGTTCTTCAGAGTTTTCAAAGAAGATCACAGTTGCTCGAATGCCACACTCACGATAGCCGTCTACCAGAAGACGTCTTCAGGAATATTTTCAACACCACCCGCGCATTTTACTTTATAATTTTCTTTTAAATTCAATAACGGATTCAAAATTCTAACGTAGAATGAAATTTGTATAAGATTTTGTTTATGCCTTTAGAAAAAAGAAGCTACGCTTCGAGTGCAGTTGGTAAATGCAAGGCTTATTGTCCTAATGCTCTGAAAAGTAGGTTTCACATTAGACAAGAAAGAACGGATTCAAAAGGTATGTATTTTCGAATTCGGGAAACAAGCATGAAAACCGTGCACACACAATCAAAATATCTTACAATATGCATACAATAAAATCAAAAAGCACTAAAGGTAATTTCCAGTTATAAATTTAAAACAACTTGCTCAGTTTTTGAGTGCCATGCTAATGGAATTCTGAAACGTTTTCTAGCACAGAAGTTTGATTCAATTTCTATCATACATAACCATGCAAATGCAAGCGTTCTTTCAAAACATTTTCTTTTGTTATTTAGCCAGCCCAATAAAAGAGATAAATAGAAAAGATTGGAAAAGGAGATATTAATCTCAGTGGAACTACTCAGCAAGTACAAATCAAAAGCTTAATTGAGTAAGGGGAATATCACAGTCACATTGACGGTTCAAAATGAGTTTCCTTTTATGATGGTGGATATAATTTATAAGCTTCAAATTGCAGTGAAACTCCCGCATTATGAAGCAACAACTGCACCAAATTGGTTATGAATATCAAATGCAAGTCTCTTTGGAAACGCATGAGACTGGCGTATGGATGATAGGTTATGGGTAATTTACGTCTTTGTGGAAACGCATGAAAAGTGAAAAAAATTAATAGGGAACATATGTGAGCGCGCTAAACTTATGACAGAAGGACAAATAGGTAGTAGTTCATTGGGCAACGTGGGTCTTTGAGGACTCATATGACAGAAGAATCTTCAATTCGTTCTCTCTCAGTGGACAAGTTCTGCAGGGATGATTGACCGCACTAGTCGACGTACACTATTGAAGATATTATTATTGTTAATGTTTAGACACAATAAATGCAATATCAACTTCCCAACGTAATTCTCAATACCTGTTCTCAATCAGATGCAAGAACTAACAGCCACCAATATCTTGCGTTCAAAGACGATTTTTCTAAACCAAATATCCAGAGCCATTCAGTAAATAAATTAAAATTTTTAATTTTTTATAAATTTTTATCAATAACGATGTTACTTAGAAATAAATTTTTAAATAAATAAATTTTTATCAATAACGATGTTACTTAGAAAAGAACCATCAAACAATGCTGTAAGAGACTTGGGGATGCAGATGCATACATGGCATGAAATGGAGTATGCTCAAAAATATTTTAATATATTATACATGTATCTTTAAAAAACTAAATGAGTAATGAATACTTCATTAGCGCCGTCTCAAATTTTAGAATCACAGCTGTTCATTACTGATCGTAGTCCGCCATATTTTATTCGAAATGACAAATCCGTCTTTGATGATTTTTCATCAATACTGATGAAATGTGTTCTGTGTTCTGCATGTGTCAATAAGCTTTGTGAATATCAGTTTTACTTAATACTGTCAGTACTTCACCAGTTATTTCTTGAACCTTTCTGCGCCTTAACTGAACCTTACTTACTTTACCGTGGTACAATTTTAACCTTCTTTACTTTTTACGTATAAATTTCAAATTTCAAGTATTTGTTATCTGAATCATTTCTACCCAAGAATATTATACCGCATTTGAATAAATCAGTTGCTGGATATTCTATTCTTTTTTTTAGTGAACGCTTAAATTTCCTGCGTATTTGAATAATTTCTTTCTGAGAATTCAGTATTTCGCAGAATCACTAAAGACTTGCGCAAAATTCTTACCTGGCTTAACTCTGAATGTTTAAATTTTTCTTGTTATTTGAAGCATCTCTTTCAGAGAATTTAACATAACGCAGTAGAACAAATAAAAATCTTTATTAGTTCTATATATTTCATTTTTTCATTATTTACAGGACTTCTGCCCGAGAATTTTTATTATACAGCATCACAAATAACTTTCAGAAAGTTCTTTACATTTTCCCCCCGATTATCAAAATTTTTCCTGTTATTGGAAGAATTTCTGGCGGAGAATTTAATATACGGCGGTAGAATAAACAAGTGGTTGGGAATAATTCGTGTGCCCGAGACGCAGACCGTGAATAACATTTGGCGACGGCCGCCATGGCGTGCCCTCAGGGAAGCGACTTGACGGGAGGTCGGCGTGTCGCTCCGACGTTCAGCGGGAAAACCGCGACTTTTGGCTGCAGAGTCGCCCACGGCACGATTTCTCGCTAAAAATAGGCTCCCCTCCAAAAGATGCTGGTATTTAAAAAAAGTCGAGGAAACTGTTAAGTTTTCCACAGAGTATTCTTTATTGTTCATAGCGTGCAACCGAATGATGCACTCACCGAAATTTGGGTCACGCTCATGTCCAAAAAAACAAGTTCTCATCCTGTGATTGAAGATTTAATTTAATGTTCGTTTCTTTGTTTTAACTCACTAGACTTGTATCTATGTCAATAAACACCTACATCAAAACCACTATTCTTAAATTTAATGTTCTTTTCTTTTATTTAACTTATCAGACTTGCATGTGTGCATGAAAATAAACACCTACATAAAAACAAAATACGTAAGTATTGAGCAGCCTAAGAGTGAGTACTTTTTTGGGACACCCTGTATATTGGTTCGCTATTTACCGAAGATACGACCACCTATAAGTGTTAGTACGATGTATAGTGTACAGTGGTAAGTGATATGGAAAAATGTACTCAACTTATTGAGTACATTTGCTCTAAAATAAATTATACAATTACTCAGACCTAAATATTTGATTAATTGATATTTATAAGTGTAATTAATAGTCAGTTATAAACATTAATATCAAACATCCACCTTTCAATAGAAGCAGCGTCATTCCGTCACACTTTGAAAACTTCATTCTATAAAATTAGAACTAAAATATGCATACACGATTCAACCAACCCTTTTGTGCAGTAAAGTGCATGATAATGCATGACATGGAAAAAGTTCTCTCTGTTCACTTGAAAACAGTTAATAATTTGAGTGCTCTGTCGGACATCACTGTACCGAATACCACCAATATCGACGGGCCATTTAAGCAAGATTCGACAAATTTTTCGTATTCCAAATTGCAGTACATTTCTTATTTAGGTTAAGGTCTCATAGCCGACAAAAAATTCACCTACGTTGAGCCAGGTAAAAATGATTGCAAAAATTTATGGTTGAATAACTATGACTAATTATATGTATCCTGATTTTTACATACGAGTCTTAAAGGAATCTTTAATAACTCCCACAGTATCAGATAGATTTAAAAAACAAAGCATTAATGCAATCCTCAGAAATACTATATAGCTTTATTTTGATTTCTTTTGGAAAACAATGTTTTGAAAGAATATTGATTCATCCGAATTTTTCAAGGAGAGCATTTTCCGGAAAATTTATCTCAACATTTGACGATGTTGAACGCCCAGCCATTTCCCCGGACCTATCACACTTGAAATTTTCCTCAAAGGTGACCTAAAAGGAAGAGTTTACCATGAAAACCTACAAACCTACACCAGCTCAAGGCATCTGTCGAGGTAGAAATCCGGCGAATTTGACCAGATCCCGCCATCGCAGTAATCAACAGCCTGCGTAATGGTGCTGAATCTTTTCTGCGCTGAAGGGGGAGGTAAATGAAGAATATTTTGTTCCAAAAGCACTCAAGGTAAAACTGGTATTACTCAGGACTGCACAAATATTTTATTTCTTTTTTAAATTCATCTGGTAATTTTGGAGTTATTAAAGATTCTTTTAGGGCCCATATTTAAAAATCACCTGTTTTTCCTTTGCTGTCTCGATTTCGATTCGTTGTTGTAAAAAACGCCACAGAAGAAACACGTCGGATATTTTTCCTCACTGTTGTGCTTACCGCCAAGGAAGAAACAGTTCATCTGCTTAGTTTCTGTGAGGTAGAATATCGTTAGATGAAGAAATAATTTATCTATACGTTACATTAAGATGGGCTATGACAGGATTATTCAATTTAGAATTGGTTAAGATCGGTTAGAATAAAGTACGATAGCTTAGAATAAGTTAGATTGAGATTATTTACGACATGTTATGTATGGTTGAGATAAATTAAGATGGAAAATTCAAGTTAGATTTTTTAAGTTATAACCAACCAGGAATTTTTTTCGCATATCAAAAGCCGTTATTTTTCATGACACGGACGCACTAGTAATATTGAATTTATTTGCCAGTATTTACAATATATTACGGATGAATGTTTCATAGCTATATATTAATGTCATAATTAAAACTACAATTACATATGTCCATGTTGTAAACTTGTTCACTGGCCTAGTAAATCTTCTCACCTGCATCATCACCACCAACATTATGTCCCGACCACACTTGATCTGCTCGGTCTGAATGCTTTGACTTCTGAACCCCCGTAGTCTTTGAGAATGAGTAGGATTTGAGCGCACCGATTAGCGCTTTCTGAACGTAAAATTTATCAAAACATATTAACGGCTAAATTTTTTTTCTCGGAACTACTAAACGATATCGGCTTGGAGCGTCTACCACTTTCCATATCACGCCTTAAAGCACAAACATAGTTTTTGTCTATGACAATCGCACTTAAATTCGACACTCACCAGATGAACAGCATAAAACATCACTAACAGCATCTGTCAGAGCGATCCCTCCGCACAAGAGGAAAGTGAGGACACACGCCGCAGACAGCATTACAGACAAAGCTTCACTCGCCCAGAGCCCGACGCAATCACGTTAATTTGGTGGCCCAAAGAAACAAAAGTCGCTGTGGAAACCGAGCTCTCCTCACGCAGAGATGTCCTTCACTTTGTAAGGGGAGAGGGAGCAGGACGCCGTGGGAAGTGCGTACTGCTGACGTTGTTTTTTGCTTCCTCTCTTCGTTTTCTTATGGTGAGAGGGAGACACAAAAGTGTGAGAGAGTGCTTCTCTGTCGATGTGAGTGTACTGCGTACCCTACAAAGTGATGCTCTTTCAGCCCTAAAGTGAAGTAGCGAGAACTGTGAGCGAGTGGAAGACTGAGTTTCAAATACAGACAGTACGAATTTTTTCCTTTCGCCGTGGATTTCGAAGAGTTTTTTAAATTAAGCCGAAGAGCATAGAGATGAAACTTAAAGATAAAAAGAAAGGATTTGTCCAGTTAGCTGTTCTGCAAGAGCGAAATTGGTGGCGAAATTGCATAAGAGAAAGTTAAAACACCCTTAATGTAATCGAATTGCAAAACAAAAAAACATGTTCAAAAACTATGACTTGGAAGGAAATGATTTCATTTCAACGTACTATCAATCAAAATAAAACTCTTGTCGCCACAGATGAATTTTAAGATACAATTTAACATAAACAAACAAATTTATTGGCGAAATATTATCAAGGGACGCTCTTTTTACCCGTACATTGTAAAACAGTTTCATGTCAAACTCTATTTCAATTAAAATGTCGGTGAAATTCACGTCATTATACTCTACTAAACTGTATTAAAAATTTATTCGCAGTAAAAATAACCCGTATCTTCAAAAGGGAGGAGAAAACTTATTTATTCTAATTTTGTGAGTAGTTTGAGCTGATTATTTCAACAGCAAATTTCTTTCTCGCTATTCTGAATGAGACATAAGGAAAGTTCATATTTTAAGCCAAAATTTCTGAGACCTTTTCAAAACAGAAGCAAAAAATAACCGTACACTTAGTCATATTAAAGAGATCTGGGGCCCGTTCTAAACAGCAGTTATAGTACTTGAACTCACGCACATATACGGCTCTGACACAACGTAGAACATTTTCCTCACAATTTATACATGTAAAATTGTCCTCCAATTTGCCACTAACATCACATGAATAGAAAACCATTAATAGAAAACCATTAATGGAAAACCATCAGTAGATGACCCTCATTGACTTACCATCAATGGAACACTATTAATTCGAAACCATCAATAGAAAACCAATAATAAAACACCATTATTGGAAAACCATTATTGGATAATTATCCATTGAACACCATTAATCGAAAACAATCAATCATCAGCGGAAAACCATTAATGAAAAATCATTATAGAAAAAACAAAAATTGAAAACAATTAATGGGAAACTATCAATAGAAAACCATTAATGGAACACCTTCAAAAGACAATCACTTTTTAATAATTATCTATTGAACATACTTAATGGAAAACCATCAATAGAAAACCATTAGTGGGTAACCATTAATGGAACACCATCAACGGAAAACCATTTAAAAAGTGGTTCTAATAGCATCACCACGCAGGTGCTCTCTTTCGCTCTAGGCAAGCGTCGCTTCAGAGCAGCGGCGTTCAAGTGATGAAGCTCTTCAAAGTTGAGTCTTTAACTCAAGCTGTGCACATAAAGATCAGGCCACGAGACGAGCGTTGATTAAACTTGCACAGTTTACGATGGTTTCTCCTTCAAATTTGCGTTGCAAAGAAGGTTTTTCCGAGGCAGGAAAAATGCTTCTGGTTCGCGAATTCGAGGCGGTTCTTTGAAATTGGGTGGAGGGAAGAAAAAATATATTTTTGTTCAAAAGATAAATGGTGAATGAGTGAAAGGATTTCTGAAGAACGATCTTCAGTTAAAAAAAATGTTGTAAATTACGAACTACGTTGTGTGAAAAGAAAAGCAACATTTGACCTCGAATTAACTTTGATGCATGGAGATTTACAGCATGGTTCACTCATAGAAATTATCGCAAAAATTCTCAAAAACACACATTGTGCAGGTATTCATTAATTTTAACATTAAATTTAACTCGCCCATATCCCAAATATGTACAGTATATTCAAATCTTATTCGCTTATGTTGCCAACAAAGTTGACTGATCTAAGCTCAACTGTAGACTGACGCTAACCTTTAATTTATCTATTTATCCCAGTTTTTCTTATTAAGAAAAATGTCTATATTGCTTGCACCAAGGCACGGGCTGAAACTTACTCATGTCGTAAAATAAACGAATCAAATCTTGAAGAAATGCGCACCGTTCTAGAAGAATCAATGCCTACATTGCACATCTCTCAACAAAACAATAATACTACGAGCATTGATGAAGCAGTAGTAAAGTTGACTGAAACTATAATGACCGCATACAATCAGTGTTGCCCAATTGTAACTCGTACAGTTACCCCGAAAAATAAACATAAGCCCTGGATTACCAGAGACATCGTGATAAATATAAAGAAACGTCAAGCGTACCTAGCCCTCCTTTGCGAAGGACGAATATCTAGAGAAACATATAACCGATTTAGAAACTATGTAACAAACCAGATAAGAACATCAAAAAAGAACTACTTTACGCTCAAGTTTACTCAATTCAAAACTGACGTTAAAAAGATTTGGCATCTCCTTAACTCCTGCTGTAAACCGAATAATGCCGATAAAAAGAAAATTGAATATGTTGTTCAAGATAATGTAAAATATCATGAGAAGAAAGAAATTGCTAATCTCTTTAACAACTTCTTCGTAAACGTAGGGAAAACAATAGCTGATGGTATTCCAAGTGAACCTACTGATCACCTGGAATTTATGGATCATATTCGAGAACCCAACTCCTTTTTCTTTACGCCTACAAACTCCTCCGATGTAATTACGTGCATAAACAACATGAAAAATAAATCGAGTGGGTTACAAACGTTTCCGACTAAAGTACTTAAAGTTATTGCTGACATTGTAGCCCCACTGATATCAAATATTATTAACCAGTCTCTCTTACTAGGCACTTTCCCGAACTCCCTCAAAGTTGCTAGAGTAACCCCTATCTTTAAAAGTGGTGAAAAAACCTGTGTAAACAATTATCAACCTATCTCCATTCTACCAATTATTAGCAAAGTATTCGAAAAGATTGTGTATAAAAAAGTGTACTCTTATTTTGAACAAAAATCATTTCTTTACGATAAACAATACGGTTTTCGCTCTAAAAAATCAACAACACAGGCTATATTAAATCATTTACAATTCCTCTATTCTAATATAGATGAAGGAAAACCTGTCTTCTCTGTATTTCTTGACTTCCGAAAAGCATTTGATTGTGTGGACCATAAAATACTATTATCGAAACTACACTGTTATGGCATTCGAGGGATTGCCCATGATTGGTTCAGATCATACCTAACAAATCGGAAGCAATACGTTGTCATTGACGACGCAAAATCAGACCCACAGACAATTAGCCATGGAGTTCCACAAGGATCTGTTCTCGGGCCTCTCTTGTTTCTGATTTTTATCAATGATATTGTAAAATCTACATCATTCTTCAAATTCATACTTTTTGCCGATGACAGTACGCTTTCTGCGGTCCTTCCGAACCAAAATCCTGCTATGATTGTGGAGAGTATAAATACTGAACTTCACAAGGTTTCATCGTGGCTCAAAGCTAATAAAATAAGCCTAAATATCGATAAAACAAATTATATTACTTTCTCATACAAGAAAGATGTATCTCTCCCATGCATTAAAATTGGCGAAGGTGAAATCGAAGAAACCAACTCATGTAAGTTTCTGGGCATCATAATAGATAAACATCTGACCTTCAAAGAGCACATCACTCATATTAGTTCTAAATTATCAAAATCCATCGGAATCCTAAATAAAGTTAAAAATTTTCTGCCTGAAACAGCTTTACAAATGCTCTACCGAACGCTCATTTCTCCATACTTGCAATACGGAATAGAAGCATGGCACGGAACTGATAAAAATAAAACCAACAAAATTTTTACTCTGCAGAAAAGGGCTGTCAGAGCGGTAAAGAACCTAGAATATAATGCTCACACAAATGATTCTTTCAAAAATTTACAAATACTTAAACTTTCGGATCTATACAAAATCTCCATCTGTAATTTCATTTACAAAACATTAAGAAATGATGGCGACAATAGCCTAAGACAATTATTGACTGCGCAAACTGGTCATCACGACCATTTAACCCGAAATAGAAGTAAATTCATGCTTCCTTATTATTCAAAGGCCAAGTCGCAACACAGTATTCTCTTCGTTGGAACCAAAACTTGGAACTCTATACCTGCAGAGATCCGTGAATGTAATTCGTACAAAGTATTCAAAAGACATCTTGAGTCTCACTTCCTATCAGAATACTAGTAGTGTAAGATCACCGTGTCGAAATCTTGCCTCCTACATGTAACTAATGATAATGTCATAATGTAACTTGCCTTGTGTACCATAACCAATCTTCTCTCTGCTCTTGAATCGTTTTATCGAACATACTGTTAAATATAGCCGACTTGTAAAATATCGAGTTAATCATCTCAATGATCAGTCTAATGGGAAACTAGGTTAAGTGAACTAGGTTAAACTTTTGTACACCCTAGAATAGCGTGATGGTAGGATGCCCTAGAAGTCGCTGAACTTATTCGGGCCCACAGGTAGCTATACTCAAATTTGACCATTGTACTAGACTTAAGTAAAACTCTACCTCTGTATCACCTACCTCTGTATCTCCTGTGGTAAATAAATTGTTTGTTTAAAATTGTTTATTCTAATATTGATCTATTCCAAGCTTGTACACGTATATTCTTTCAATATTTATTTGTTTTGTTGTCTCAAATTCAGTTCCAAACTAGCTGCACATTTCTTTTTTGCCACACAGCCTTGAGGCCTCTTGCGCTCCAAATCTTAGAAAAACAAATTTGAAATAAGAGAAATAGTAGTCTAACTTTTTCGCTGCCTGCGTGCATGTTTTTCGCCGCCCAAGTTATTAAGTCGCTTGGACGGCGAAAAACATGCATGCTGCGGCGAAAAAGCTAGACTGGGTTGTCGTCAAATTTGAAGCCAAATAGTTTGCTGTTATGATTAAGGTGAGTGTCTTTGTAACGCACTCATATATAATGCGTATATTTAGTAAGAAGCCCCGCTTGACTTGATCTACTCGACTTGGTCAATACTTACAATCCAACCTAATTAAAGAACCCACTGAATTAGAACACCGGAGCCAATACAAGGCAAAACGTCGTCAAATCAGAATTTCAAGTGTTGGTATCGGCCTTCTCATCACCTTTTGCTCTCCATCAGTAAATTTACAATGCTTTTTTCAAACTGTCATCTGAAAATGACTGAATAAAGGGTAGAATATCAGAAAAGGCAACTAAACAATCGGTGAATGAATAGAAGTTAACAAAGTCTCATGTAACGATACTTTCGTGAACGCAACTGCACTTTTGCTCTACTTTATTGCTTTAGAATACATTTTCAACTGACATAATTGGAAAATTATCAAAAGGGTGCCGCACGTTTGATGCGTTATTAGTGCACGCCTGAAAATTTTACACCCGGTTAATTCGTTAGCGATAAAATTCAACTAAAATCCATAAATGAAATCCGAGCTGAAACTCCGAACTGAAAATTTCAAATCCGAGCTCAAAATCCAAACTGAAAGTCCGAAAATGTGAAATCCAAGCTGAAAATCCAAAAAAGTGAAATCTGAACTGAACTGCTACGCTTGAGGAAAACTGTTCCCAGACCTCGTCTCTGACGTACTCTGCTCCAACGACGTGCATTTAATGAATGTTCACACAGATTACTGTTTTTACTTCTGCAAAAAATGTAGTTTTTTTTAAGTACGAGCTGAAACATTTTAAAATGTGCGATTCATTAAATTACATTTCCATGGTAACATTACCCAACACTTGCCATTGTATATCAATGATGTATTCCATCTTAAGTTATTTAAAATCTTAATTGGTTAACGTCAATATGATAAATAACTAACGTTGTCAGAATCAAAGCACGCTCTCAGATCAGCCTTAAAGAATTGACTAACATTGCTCAAAGTTACCAAGATTTTTCGGACACATTAGTTCAATCAATTTTCACTTCACCGAACCGGTCATTCTGAAGACCTCGATTCCGTTGTGTAAGTATAGCTGGTGCGAACGCAGCGGCTGGCACGTCTCTTCATAAATCATTTAAACTTTCCAGCAGAGATTGGCTGCCGATAAAATATAGCTCTTCAAAAGAGCGCTAAAGCTAACAGTTGGGAGAGTGAGTGAAAGTAGCTGGTTTTTGTGTTGTTTTGTTGAGATATGGCCCGTTCCGTTTAATGTGTACACAAATCGTACTTGCTTTCAACTTCTATTTTATTTCTTTTGCAAGCCCGTAATGTCGTCCAGATTCATTTAACTCTCGTTCATTCCTTTTTCCGTTACCTCCAACACGCATCTATGTTCCGTCACGTTCAATCTACGTATAATTCGTTTAATATAATTCCATAGAATTGTGTGATATTTAATTCTACTTAGATTCTGCAGACACCCTGGCGTCAGAAGGCACGAGACTTGAGGTCAGATTGAACCACTTGGCTTATTTCTGTTGCCAATTTTATTCTATTCTAATTTATTCTATCACATTTTATTCCACAAGCTTCCAAAATATTTTGTATTCATTTCATACCCCCGTAGGCTTTTTCTTTAAATCTTTTTTACTTTATACTGCACAGACGCGATGCAAATAAATCAAGAAATTAGAACAATTTTTTATGTTCATTTCAAATACACGTAAAAATTCGGATGCCTCGCTTATCAGTTCATTTCCCTATTGTTAAGGCATTTACTTTTTCTATTTTTTCTCGCATTAATACCGCATGAGGTGAACAGTAAATCCAGCAGTAACGGCTTCTCCTCAGCTCCTCAGTAGCGGTGCGGGCAAGATTTTATATCTCTTAAAAGTTCAGTGAAAGCAGCTTGTGGGTGTCATGGGACGAGCTTTATTGCTCTGTTTTCGAAGCCTCGAAGCCAAGCAAAGGTTTGCATGGTAAAAAAAAGAAAGAGCTTCCGGATATAAATTCACCCCTGCTTCTGGCACCACCGAATTTCTTTCAAAAAAACAAATTTCTCTCTCAAAGTAGTTTCAAAAGGTCCTAGTTTTTACGGTTTCTTGAATGGTTCGTGAGCGGACGCTGAGGGACTAAAGTCCTTGCGAATTCCTCTAAAAAATTTACCTTCATGGAATCTTCCTCTGCCTAAGACTATTTCTTTTGTTCACAGCTTGAAATGCTGAAGCAACACTTTTCAATGAGCGCAAATTTTGGCATAAGGTTTTCGTGTCCTTAACTGCGTTGCCATGCATTAGTGCGGTGCTAGCATACCTAAAGCATATCATACCTTGAGCCTACCCTCCGTAGACTCAAGCACATTTGATTACAGCCGTGTAAAAATCAGTAGCATACATTAACAACGTTCGAGTTCTTTAGATAGCATGTAACTTTATTCATCCATGACCATCACACATTGTGTTGACGTATCACAACGTTTCATTGAGTTTCCATTCTTAAAAGTTGCTGACTTACATTATGCGCCCACTCAAGTACGTGACTAATATAGGTGTTCATATTGCAAGTAATATTATGTATGATGATGCTGACGAAAAATAATTTCAACTTGAAAAGCTTAACAAATGTAAAGAATTCGATGACAGTGTAAAATAAGTCAGTAAGTTTTTCACGTTATTCGAAACATTTAATTTTATCACCTACATACATCGATACCAACGATCCGAACATTACGCAACAATAATTCTAACGATACGACTATCAACAATTCCAACGTCACAAGTAACGATTCAAACATCACATTTAGCGACAATTTGAATAACTCATCTAACGACAATTGGTACATCACACCTATCAGTAATTCGACTATCAGAAGTAACGATTCAAACATCACACCTATTGAGACGATTTGAACATTCCGCCAAACGAAAATTCGTACATCACCCCTATCTGGAATACGAATATCAGACGGGACGATTCGAACATCATACCTATGCAATGATTCAAGCATCACACCCAACGACAACTCGTACATCACACCTATCAGTAAATTAAGTATCAGAAGTACCGATTCGAATGTCACACCCACTGCGACTGTTCGAGCATAACACCCACATTACCGACATAACCTACCACCCTGAACACGCCGCGTCTGCACACCACCGCCGGAGCAGCGAACCACAACACTCAGTGTGCTGCAAGTTGCGCGCAAGTTTGACGTCAAATGTACTCGTCGGTGACGCGGCGCGCATGAACTTTATTTAGTTAGTGGCCAGCCCTAATGCGGCGGTGCTCGTTACGCGAAATACTCCGAGTTATGAGCGTGAATTCAAGTGATAGATGGGGTCACTGAACGCAGCCGGGAAATTCTGTAGGGAAAAAGACCGCAGTGAAGTTCGAACGGTACAGTTTGAAAACATGTACTGTTGGTAATCGAGTTATCGTCTGATCGTGAGAACCACCTCAACTCACACGGTTGAAAATTAGTTACAGTTATATTCATGACTAAATTAGGCACTGCGTTACTTGAATTACTGGATTGATTCTTTAGCAGCATGGAATGAAGTTTGCATGAGATTATGGCATTTACTGCCTATTTATTAAAATTCAATTATCAAAACATTAAATCCTATAAATTCTAATATCAAAACAGCAAATCTCAAACTTAAACTTTAATCCCAGAATTCTTGCATTAATCAGATCTTTAGATTATGGTAATTTTAGTCATGATGTTCTAAATAATTATTGCGACATTCATTCCGCGTGGAACAAATGACAAAGTAATCTTGTGAAGCGTTCTCATATCCTGCTAATGTATAAATAAAATGCAAACTTCAGTTGCTTTGTTCAATCTAGTCTGAAATCGACGTTATACCAACATTTTTTTAGCAATTGCATGTTTTACTCTCACAGTAACATATACAAAGATTCCTTTAGCCACGAATTGGATGAAATAACTTGTATCATGAAAGGAATTCTGGAGAAACATTTGAAAATATTTGAATTCATTTCTGTGCCTAACCTGTACATCAGAAAACTATTGTGCTCCGAAAGCCTCAACTTTTGGCTGCAAAATCTCCCTTGGCACAATTTCTTGCTAAAGAAACGCGGTTTCTCGCTAATTAGCCTTTCAAACATCGTTACACAGCGTGCATCCTAGTTATCAGTCGTGTTCCGGACTGGAATTGATGATGGAAATGTATGCAAGATTCATGTGAGGAGCTTGGAGTAAGATATCGACTACGATGAGCTAGCAAAGCAAAATGCTCGAAATACTGCCAATTAGGCTTTGAAGCAAGCAGTCGTTCTTGTGTCGTTATATTAGAAAACTCAAGCTACGATATTAAGAAAACTCGTCCACCCCTCTTTATTTGAAATAAAAAAGGGGGCGAAATGAGAGAGAGGCCGTAAGAAATAAAAAAAACAATCTCTCAAGAGTTGATGAGGCCGCGTGAACACGGCCCGTCAAAATATATAGTGCTGGAGCTTGTATCACAGATACGCTCATCACACACTGCAAGCTGGCTTCGGACAGACCAACCGACGAACGGACGGACGGACGCGGCTCTTATTATAGTATAGATTACACTGAGTAGAATACTGTACATAGAAGTAACGAGTAGCCGTAGTTTTAGCAATATGACTCAAGCAAGCTGGCGTCACCAAAGCTGAGAAACAGCAATTCATCAGGAGGTATAAAACACGAGAGGTTCTCCTTACGCCGTAGCTAACATGCATCGCAATTTAAAGAGCTTTTATAACCTAGGTACAAGAGTTCAGCGCAGTTCAACATACGAGAACAAGATGTAGGCGCGATAGCGGAACATCGTCGCGGAGTCGAAAGACGGCGGCGCAAATCATAGTGACAATATCGCCAGCGTTCGACAACGACGTGAGTTGGGAACACTTTGGCACTCCAGCTGCATGAAAGCTGCAGGTCGCCCTGACCATGACTTCACATCCCAACCGCTGATTCCTTCTTTGTGCTCCACGCAGTATGTGTACACATAATTTTTAGTAACCAAAACATCCTGGAACTTTCTTTATTTGAAAATTAGGTCGGATGCATTCAGAACTGAAATTAATGGAGTGCGACAGCTAAAACTCACGGAAAAATTGAAGATGCAAGAATTTTCAAAACATTTGGAACTTTGTATAGGTGGAAAAACTACGCTCACACTGAACACATCAATATTGCGTGATGTTGGTGTCGATAAATCACCCATTCTGTCTCTTTCTGAAAGCTTCAAATTCATTATGTCTTATTGGTCTGTTTGAACAAAACAAAAAATACGTGAGAATGAATCAAAATTTTAAGGTGTCTGTAATTAATCAGCAACAAGTCATTTTTACGGTGATTTTAAGGATAATTTTCTCCTCCAATTTCGTTAGATGATAATATTTTCTCCGATATTCCAGCTTCACCAGACATATGCGTCGTGCCTCAGAAATGGTCCCAAATGGTTGCGCTTACATCAGGTTAATCCTTCCCGTTTCGATTTTTGTTTCTACGTCAATTCTTAGCTCTTTTTATACACTGTATTTTCGATATTATTCTGTAGAATGAAAACTTTTAATTATTCAGAAATTTTTATCCTTTCCTCATATCGGTCAAGATCTATTAAGCTATTGAACTACGTCTCGTAGCATCCTTCTGCAAAATTCTGCACAACATCTCTATTTGATATTTTGTGTGGAGGCTTAAATTCCACTTCCATGACCGGTTTCCCTTTATTCTCTAAAGAGAAACCCTACGAACCATGACACTTGTACTGCTGGTGAGAGCTATTTTCAGTTTAATTTAACCTTTCTTCTCTATGCTCTCGGTAGTGATCACTACTCAATTATTTGCGCCTTTAATTCTAGCCTTTAAGGTTGCTAAGCAATAACGCAGGTCGTCTTCAGGATGCTCTTAAGTCTGACACCTCTAATTCTGGCCTTTTACATTGCTTATCAGCTTCGTTGGCCACCTTCGCAATGTTGTTATTTCTTCACGCCTTTAATTCAGGCCTTTTGCGTTGCTTAGCAATATCGTTGATTTGAATTTTCGATGCTCTTATTTTTTTCCCGCTTATTTTGGCCATCAAATTTTTCTTGGCAGTTTCACTGCCTTCCTTCGCAATGTTCTTGGTTTGCGACGCAAATTATGCCGTGATGTTTGCTTGGTAATGTCGGTGTTGGCTTCCTGATGATGCTCTCCACTTTATTATCTCTGCAGCTAATTTCGTCCGCTGGCGATGTAATTTAGATATGCAGTAGTATGGCTAATTGAGTTCCTTGCTTCTTTACATAGTAAGCTCCAGTTTTAACAAACTATATACCTTTTTTAAACAGGAATTGAATTGAGTTGTGAACGTCGCAAAGTTTAGGCTTCGGTTTTGAAATATTACTCAAAAATAAAAATTATTTGCATTTTGAGCACCTTAGAGTAAATTTAAATTTCTCATGAACGGGCATTTTACTCATTTTTCTACAATTTTATTGAGTGTCGAAAACAGTACCGTGCTGTGAACACGAAAAATATTTTAAATTGTTTATGACTTTGGTCTGGATATGTGGTAGGTTGTGATCATGCAGGAGGGAAGATTTGTTTAGCAAGTAAACAAGGTTACAACAAGCATGTATGTAATTGTATCAATATAAAATTCCAACAGCCCCTGCTGCAAAATCGCTAGCCAATCACTGCCAACCTTTGTTGACGAATCCCCCACGCAGTTGACTGAAAATCATCCTTTTCTTACATGCACACGCTATTGTTTCCATCGACTCTGTTTTTTTTATCTCATCCTGTTTTCCTATTACTTAAAAAACACAAGCATCGAGTTCACCGATGTTCTATTTTATTTTTGAAAGCAACAGAATTCCATTCAACTGTGCATCTCGATGGGGTAACTGGTGCGAGTGCGATACGGGATTTGTTGGTGTGAGTCTAGTAATTTCTGATCGCTCATCCGAGTACACGAGGGTCTCACACGGGGCATCACTAGGGTGCACGGAGGGTATCACATGATTTCTCGGAGCATCACGTGGGTACACGAGAGCATCACCCGGGCAAGAAGGCATCTCTGAGTACACAAAAACATCACTCGGAAACACGAAGTATCACCGAGGCACACGAGAGCATCATCCGGGAACTCGAGTGCATCATCCGGGAGCACGAGAGCATCATCCGGGAACACGAGAGCATCACCCGGGAACACGAGAGCATCATCCGGGAAAACGAGAGATTCGCCCGGGAAAACAAGAGAGCATCATCCGGGAACACGAGAGCATCATCCGGGAACACAAGAGCATCACGCGGGAACACGTGAGCATCACTCGGGAACAAGAGAGCATCACCCGGGAACACGAGAGCATCATCTGGTAACATGCATGAGCATCACCCGGGAACACGAGAATATTACCCGGGAACGCGAGAGCCTCACCTGGGAACACGAAAGTATCACCCGGGAACACGAGAGCATCATCTGGGAACATGCATGAGCATCACCCGGGAACACGAGAATATTACCCGAGAACACGAGAGCCTCACCTGGGAACACGAAAGTATCACCCGGGAACACGACAGCATCACCCGGAATACGTGAGCATCACCCGGGAACACGTGAGCATCACCCGGGAACAGGAGAGCATCACCCGGGAACACGAGAGCATCACCCGGGAACACGTGAGTATCACCCGGGAACAGGAGAGCATCGCCCGGGAACACGTGAGCATCACCCGGGAACACGAGAGCATCACCCGGGAACACGTGAGCATCACCCGGGAACAGGAGAGCATCACCCGGGAACACGAGAGCATCACCTGGGAACATGAGAGTATCACCCGGGAACACGAGAGCATCACCCGGGAACATGAGAGCATAACCCGGGAACATGAGAGCATCACCCGGGAACACGAGAGTATCACCCGGGAACACGAGAGCATCACCCGGGAACATGAGAGCATAACCCGGGAACATGAGAGCAACACCCGGGAACACGAGAGCATCACCCGGGAACATGAGAGCATCACCCGGGAACACGAGAGCATCACCCGGGAACACGAGAGCATCCTCCGGGAACACTAGAGCATCACCCGGGAACACGAGAGCATCACCCGGGAACACGAGAGCATCACCCGGGAACACGTGAGCATCACCCGATAACATTAGAGCATCACCCGGGAACATGAGAGCATCACCCGGGAACATGAGAGCATCACCCGGGAACATGAGAGCATCACCCGGGAACACGAGAGCATCACTCGGGAACACGAGAGCATCACCCGGGAACACGAGAGCATCACCCGGGAACACGTGAGCATCACCCGATAACATTAGAGCATCACCCGGGAACATGAGAGCATCACCGGGAACACTAGAGCATCACCCGGGAACACGAGAGCATCACCCGGGAACACGAGAGCATCACCCGGGAACACGTGAGCATCACCCGATAACATTAGAGCATCACCCGGGAACATGAGAGCATCACCCGGGAACATGAGAGCATCACCCGGGAACATGAGAGCATCACCCGGGAACACGAGAGCATCACTCGGGAACACGTGAGCATCACCTGTGTGTGGGGGCCTCACGCAAGTACCGAGGCACCCCGCAAGCCCAGGGCGCCTCATCGGGGCACGCGTTGCCCTCCCGAGGGCGCAGACCTCGCGCAGAGTCATCACTCAGTCTTCCCGGAGCCAGAAACAAACCGCTCCCAATAACTGTGATAGAAAAACACTGCTAGCGCTCGATCAAAGGACTACCTGATATTTGCTGCGTGATGGATGTATTTGTGCAAGGTTTGGTGTTTTTCTGATTTATCGAGACGCTTGCCAGTAAGATTTACGTTCTTTGCGCTCACGGTTTATTGGTACTATCGTTTTTCGTTGAGCTGCGGGTATACTACACCAGGAAATAATATAAGTAAGGTAGATTTGAATCTGCCTCAACGAATGTTGCTAACACAGCGCATTGCAACTCGTTTTGTAACTTTAGTTATAGACTATTTATATCAGTTGACCTGAAATCGTTAATTAACCATGCGGTGATAATTTGCTAAACTTCTGTTGACAAATGTATCGATATTCACCCTTGAATCTTGAATAATTTTATGTACAATGTTAGAAATAACTGCTGTGGAGTGTTTTCTTTGAAACAATGTTGTACTACCGAAAAATTACCGAAGACCTCTAAAAATATGTTCTCTTGGGGATCTTCAGAATTTAAATTCAAATTTGCCCTGCTATTTTTCAATATATAATAAAGTGACTCTTTTCGCAATAATTTCAAAAAAATAGTAAGTTTTTTGCCCCTGGCACTCACGTTGTCTGTGAAATATAAGAACTGAAAAAAAGTTGAAGTTAGCCTCAAGATGGAAAGACTTGTTCTTCACCGTCGGGCTCGGGTGTAAATTTCAGGAAAGTGTGTTCCGCTACAGCGGCTCCGGCGTCGACTTCTATGGCTTTGCAGAGACAAGGTAATATTTTTCGAGGGCAAAATGTTTTGCATGCATTTGAAGAAAAGACAGAAGTTCCCAGGCCTTCTTGGTACTTTGTTATTTCGTTTATTGAGCAAAAAAAAAATTTTCAAACAGAAAGCCAAACTGAATGAAGTTTTAATGAGTTTTTTGGACTTATTTTTATCGTATAAGCAGCGGTTCGTATGAGATGGCCTTTAATTTGAGGCTTGGCTGTAAATGTATGTCTACTCGAAGTGATTTGTCATTTTCCTGTGAAATTTAAATCTTGAAGGTCAGACTTTCTTTATCTGCTCATTTTGCTCATGCGTGTTTAATGGAACGTCTTTTTGATAGAAAATTAATTCTTTTGTGATATAATTTTACCTCAAAATGCTTCAAAAAGCTTGATTTTGTGGTTCACTCCCATATAACACTTTTTCTTCATCTTAAATATATTTATCGGCCCCAGCATGCAGAAGTTAAAATTAACGAATTGCTGAGGCGGGCTAAATTGATCTATTGCAAAAAATAGCTTACTTTCTGCAGTTTTCGCTACTGCCTTGAGACACTTTCTGGGCAGCTGCGCGTGATTCTTCAGACGTTAATATTTCTTTGCTCTGGATTTTTAACTCGCAGAGCTCACTGAATTAAATTTGTATACCTTCTCAATATAATAGGGTAAGTATTCAGTGTTTTTAAGAAGCGTATCACATCGTTCAATCATGAGGTGAGTTCATACAAATGCATTCTTTCATTTTTTCTCATGTTATCCTGTTTTGCTTATTACTCCCATCCAATTTCACTGAAGTCAACTTCCGTTTGCTCTCTTTGGTCTTTTTGAATGAGGAAAACTGAAAGAAGATTACGTTACAATATGAGAGAGGGTTCCTTCTGCCGTATTAAAATCAATTTTTACAATGAATTACGCGCTTCCATTTTACAGGACTTAAATAACTCGTACAACTGCATTTCATTCTGCGCTATAAAAATAAATCTTTTCTGTGCATTACAAAAGAATTGTGCGCTCTCATTGCACACGGCTTAAATAGCACATGTTAAAATCTAATGATCACGTTACGAATCAGTGTAATTATTCTTAAAGTGCTTGTCAAGCCGTCATCCGGCATGAGTCTCGCAGTCTACGGGAGGTGGAAGCCAGACTTCACATCGTCCGTGTCTGCCTGGTTAATCAAAGTCGTCTGGGTCATATCACCTCCAACTACGACCTTAACGTCGACTTTAACGACCGCACCACACCTGTAACAGGAGCGCAAAGCAAATTGGAAGCGAGCTTTTGCCACGATAAAATCTCATGACACGACTCTAACGAACATATGCTCCGCCGCCTAATTTCGCCACCGCCGGCCTTGTCAGAGAGTCCCTTCTGCGTAGCGTACGAGGTCATATCTCGGACGCATCTCGACGGGTTCATACTAATAAACGTCTCAGTGTATTTAGGGCAGCGCTCAAGCTACTGAGTTCACTTAACAGGAGTACGAGGGAAAATTGAAGAATGTTTTACATGTAGGGGAAGATATATAGCGAATGAATAACGTAAGTGAAGTGGGGAGAAAAAGTTGCATAAGTACCAAAAAGAAATCAAGCAAGAGAGTCTGGAAAGGAAGATAATTTATTACTTGATTGTAGTTGCGGGTGAAATAGCTTGTAATTGTTGTAGAAATGAGCAATGTGTGACAGAGTCCATCTACTGGACAAACACGGGACATCGAAAAATGATTACGCACAAACAAGAAAATCACCTGTATGTATTTGATGTGCTTTTGCTGAGGCTATTTTGTGGAAACAATTTTTATTTCGTGCACAACCTAACTTACGTAGGAGTTCCAATCGTACACTCCAAAACACCACACCACACACCCACTCCACACCACCACTTCACACCACCTACACCACCACTCCACACTACCACCACTACCCACTTCACACCACCTACACCAGCACTCCACACCACCACCACTCCACACCACCACCACTCCACACCACCACCACTACCACTCCACTTCACACCACCTACACCAGCACTCCACACCACCACCACTCCATACCACCACCGCCCCAACTCACACCAGCTGCACCAGCACTCCACACCACGTCACCACTCCACATTATCACCACTACCACTCCACTTCACACCACCTACACCACCACTCCACACTACCACCACTACCACTCCACTTCGCACCACCTACACCAGCACTCCACACCACTACCACTCCACTTCACACCACCTACACCAGCACTCCACACCACCACCACTCCACACCACCACCACTCCACACCACCACCACTACCACTCCACTTCACACCACCTACTCCAACACTCCACACACAACACACCCCAGCTCACCACACCAATCACCAGTTCCCAAGCCCCCGCAGCCAGAGGCGCCGCCACAACCGCAGCTCCCGTGCACAGCGATATCATGCAGTCCTGCTGGGTGGCGCGCCGCTGGCGATGCTGCGGTGCCCACTGCAGGGCCGCCTACATTAAGATTGTGTTATTTTTGAAACACTGTGGACTTCTGCTAAAGGTTCCTTAGAGCGTAATGTTCCGTGCGTTTTTGACTGGGATTTCTTTGAAATGCTATTTGAAGTACGATTTTTCAGGCGTTTTTCATCGGGATTGATTTTCAAAGTGCGTTCTTTCAAGCGTTTCCAGTGGGATTTTTTTGGAGTATTATTCGAAGTGCGTTTTACAAGAGTTTCTGAGTGCGATTTCTTTGAAATGTTATTTGTAGTACGAGTATTCAAGCGTTTTCGAGAGGGATTCTTTCGAAATGTTTTCAATTTGGGATTTTTCAAGGTCGTTATTAAGAGAATTTTCAGGTGAGATGTTTTTGCAAAAATTTCTGCAGTTGTGGCGGTTTTCAAATAATTTCTATGCATGATAATTTTCTACTTGTGACGCTATTTCAAACCTAATTTCCCTTGCGCATGTCGTTCCTTTTTCGTAGATCGCTTTTTCACGCGTTTTAAGAGTAACATTTTCAACCGAGATTCATTGCTCTAAATAGCGCTTTTCAATGTCCGTGGCGGTAACAGAAAATACAAAATAACCCTCAAAATACCACAGAATAACCTAATGCAAACCAGTAACCATAAATACCAAATAATAAGTAAAAAAGCAGGTATTTATCACATAGGAAACGATAATTATCAAGAACAAAACGGTAATCCATAATATACGATATTTAAAAACAATACACCAATCAAATGTGAGTCGATAGTAATCAAATTCAAGACAGTAGTCAAATATGAAACGATAGCAATCAAATACAATAGTGTCGTCACATATGAATTAATAATAATACAGGGTAACAGCCAAAAAATCGTCAGGGGTTTCTCAGCAGATTTAGACTAATTATGGTGTTCTGAGTCCGAATATCACATTGATTTTGCTCTGTCAGGTCAACTTTTTGAGATCCAGCGCGTATCACTTTCTTCCATAGAAGGCATCAGGACTACATGGGCTACTTCTGCCACTTCGTGTACTGCCGAGATGTCGCCTATCTTCTTGATAAACTCGGCGCTCCTCAATATGATACGAGAGATTGGCGACTCTTCATTGACAACTGATGATCCGCAGAAATTTCGTTTTTTTACGAAATACAAATTTTTTTAAAACTCCTGTAGCAAAAAATCATGACCTGATTGAGCAAAACCAAGGTCATATTCGGACTCAGAGCATCAAAATTCGTCTATTAGTTGGAAAACCCTGGACGATTTTCAAAACATATTTTTTTGTTACCCAGTGAATCAATTGAAAAACAGAAATTCAAAATGCAAGATTATAAATGGAAAAATAAGACGACGTTAAAAAAAACAGTAGACATAGGATGGTATGTCGGTCAATGCTGCACTCAAGTGCTGCCTCTGACGGCTCTCAATGTTTATTTTATAGGCTAAGAGGAAAAAATCCCCTCGACATCTGTAAAATTTTCCACTATTTCAGTCGCTCCAGGATATTCTATGCAGAATTCTGGGCTCAAACAAGTGAGCGCTGTTCTACTCTACGCGATATTCTCACCAGACGTAAACTCGAGGAGCAGCCTGGGTTTCAAGCTTGAAGACATCGAATTTTCTCATGATAAATGAGTAACACAGGCTCTGCGCAATGAAAAAGGGCAAAACGTTACGAGTTTTTCAGTTGTTGCTTTCAAGATCTTTGTTCATCTCGATTAATTTCGTACATATAATTTATACAAATAATTGGTTTCGAGGTCCCCCTCTAGTATTTCTATTCATTACAAATAGGCGATTCAAGTTGAAAATTGAATTCTCATTGAATTCACTCATGAATTTTATACTTAAGGAGAAAAAGAAATCGGTTTATATTTGCAGTCATTTTACACCAAGCCTTCATCGCTGCACTATCCTCTACTATGTGACCAGTTACATTCATTCGGAGCCAAGTTGAGCTTCTGCACAATTGTCAACAACGTTTCGACTTAGTAGTGCCCAGTTACGCAATTAAACCAAAAAAATATTGCCCCTTATTCGAAGATCAACATAATAAAGTATTAACTCTTTAATTTCACCTTCATTCAATTGAAGTCCGTGGTGATGCCCCAAGTCTACCTTCCTGTTACGATATGTGTAATCAATCCTCATCGATCGAAGATATTCATGGTCGTTTACATTCGATTGTGTTTCATTCCATTGCTTTTCTAAGTAGCGCTATGGAAAAATTAGTCTTGCAGCGCTTTTGCACGGGGGATTACGCAATCAAATTAGATCCCGATTTTATAGCTGCCCACTTTTTACAGTTGTTCGTTGTCTGAAAAAATTTGTAAAGGCAAATCCTTCCCTTAAGAAACCATAGTGACCATCAAATGAATCAACAAAATTCATTGTAGGATGTTGGGGGTTCTGGTTGGTAGATCAGTTCAAGAGCAAGCTTATTTTTCTCCTTCCTTTACACAGTCGTGTGGAAGACCGATGTACTACGCAACATAATAACGTCGCACACAGCATCAAGCTGCATTTGTTTCCTATATTTTTCGTCTGTTTAAAATCCCCGCGTCTTCAGAGTAACCCCTCTACATATACACTCTAACCTATCTGACGCACATTTCCGCTCAAGCACTCGTCAGTAACCCAGGTATTTTATCATTTTCCTTTATCATGAAATTCTAGATAAAACAATAACGACTCACCTCCCGAGGCGTTCGTACTCAGTTCTGTGCCCTAATTCTCCCTTATTCCTTGTTTTCGTGGGGCGTCGTCAAGTTATTTCACCCTGGCACGCAACGCAGCTTACGTTTCCTCCCTGCCCGTTCTCGCGCTTTGCTTCTGAGCTCTCCGTACCATCGGTGAGCAATACGAGTGTTGGGCAACGCTGCGGTCTGGTCAGTACGCTGTTGTCGTACTGTAATAAACAGAGTAACTCGTACCGACCTGACGCTCGTTTATCTTCAGGAAAGAATGCCGCTTGTAACGTTGCTTCTGGAACGGTCGATGTTTCGCGGGGAAGCACAGTGGGGATTGGTGGGCTGTTGTGACTGCATTGTGGTGTTGTTTGTGGTGCTGGTGATATTGATGTTGGTGTTGTGGACTGTATTGTGGTGTTGTTGGTGGTGCTGGTGATATTGATGTTGGTGTTACTGTTGGTCCTGTGGTGTTTATGGTGCTAGTGATAATGATGTTGGTCCTGCTGCTGGTGCTGTTGTGTTGTTGATGGTACTAATGAAATTGATATTGGTGTTGACTGTATTGTGGTGTTGTTAATGGTGCTAGCGATATTGATGTTGATGTTGCACCTGGTGCTGTGGTATTGTGATGGTACTGGTGATGTTGATGCTGGTGTTCTGGTGTTGATGGTGCTAATTTGATATTGATATTCTAGGGCTCCTGTTGATATTGTTCCACGAGCTGGCGTTGCTGTTAATGTTGAGGACGTTGTTCTTGAATTCACTGTCAGTATTACTGCTATAAGCGGTAGAAATAGTAGTGGTAGTGGTAGTGGTAGTAGCAATAGTAATAATAGTGGTGCTGGTAGTGAGGCCGGTATGCCGCATAAACCCGAACTATGATACCCTCCCAGTAATAGAAACAATCCCAAAATTATCTAGCAAGATAATTCCCATCGTGTTTTAATAAAAATATATAGTATGTATTTGTATAGTTGGAGAACGGAGCATCTTTTCCCACATTAATTGTCTGAAAGAACGCTATTATTTCTGTTTTCCTAGAGTCATTTTTTGAAGCGTAGAATTTGATTGACAACCGTTTAAATTTATATGTTCAGAAAGTTAGTTGTGAGTCAATTCACAAAAATATATGAATATCGACCTAGAAGTTAGGTAGGCTTCCTTGTGCTAAAATAGAATAATTTTTGTTTTGCTACGGTTAATCAATTTTTCGGTTAAGTGCTGTCCTGTTTTTCATCACCACCTACATTCTTCTTCAGCTTTTATCCTGTTTCATAAACTTCTTTCTCAACTCACTGCTTCTATGCACCTTGTGCATAGATTCTGCATTCCCTCAAGTCTACATGGTAAATGGTGCCTTCCTCCTTTCTCTCTTTCGAACTCCTTTGTAGCAGATATAAGGAGGCGTAAACTAACATCTAATCTAATCAATCTAACTCGGTCCTTATACTGCATCATTAGGAGGCTGCTGTTAATAAGAGGTATTTTTGGGCCCTCATTATCTCCAACTAACTAATGTAGAAATATGTTCTACTGATCGAGTGAGTTTCGTACTCTATTCAATATGAAAAACATTGCCTGACGGGAAAGGTGGTAAACAAAGGATAAAAAGTCCATCAAACAGCCAACTGACGTCACGATAACTTATTATTTCACCGCAAGTCGTCTAATATGAAAATTTTAAGTGATCTGTTTAGGTTGAGTGAGGCTTCTTCAGATTAGGTAATAAATAACATGCTGTTTAATTTCAGGTCTCTAAAATGATAACATCATGAGGAAAGATCCGTAGGACAGGCGCACGATTTAATTCCTTTATAAATATATCGGAATTCAACTGTTGCACTGTGTCGAATATACAAAACAAACAGTAATATTTAGTATCAATGGATACATTTTTTGAGAACACTCTACACGACCTGCAGTTTCACTCGCAGCAGCTGCGCTCCCAGATTATTGTAAACTGCAGCGTCTCTATCGTGTTATTACCCCATTCCATATTGAAGGCATTCCAATCGAGGAGCTCGGGAGAGTAGCGTTGCTATGGAGGCTGCTATTTGTCCTGTGCTTATTGTAATTTTTGTGCTGTTGCAGTCGTTGGCTGAGCAGGCTATGTTTCAATGGCTTGTATTACAAACAGCATTGGGATCAAGCTTTATAGTTTGATTTGCAGCGGGACTGTTGGATGAAATTTTGTAGCTCATGTAACGCTGCTGTTCGGAGTCCTCAAAGCTTGTGCTTTCAAATTGACTTGCGTTCATTAATTCCGTGTTTCTTTGAAGATTTGTGGGGTGTTTTCAAAACACATCACGAGCATTTCTGCTCAGTAACAGGTTCGCATGTTCTTCCGTTCAGCTTAAATTGAGTAACATTACACCGAGCCTTGCCACCACAGTTCAGAGGGTCAATATTTTATATAAGCACACCGTTCGATGCAACATAGAAAACTGGTCGAAAAATGTACGCCGATTTTTCACAATACTTTTGGGCACCCGTTACTTCGTCACATAGATACGTATGGGTGCGTATCATATGTAGATGCGTATCACATCTATGTGTATAATAGATATGCATCATAGACACGTTTACAGATACGTTTCTATGATATATATAACAGATAAATAACATAAATGCATATCATAAATACGTATCACAGATACGTGTCCCATATATGTATCATATCATAGGCACGTTTTATAGATACGTATGTATCATAAAAATGTTTAATTGATAGGTATAAAAGATTCTTATCACAGAGACGAATCATAGAGGCGTTTCATTTAAGAACAGGTTTTGCGTGTCATCAAGCACTATCACCAGGGAGTTGTGCTAGGATGGTAATTTCTCACTATTTTTCACAGACATTGCATATTATTTGAAGCATTCCTGAGCTCATCTCGTGTGGCAAACATACCAATGGCATCTGCCTTCCTGTGCATCAAATGCAATTTTTTTTTTAACACTTCACGCATGATGTTAGGAGCCCAATAAACTTCATTCACAAATCGTGAATTCAATCTCTTGTACAAATTGTCAAAATACATTACTACTTGTGATCATAGAGCCCGTAATTTTACGCCGTTACATGGAAAATGACATCAATTTCGTCGGGTTCGAGGATTTTGTTCCCGGAATATGTCCGTGTACTCACCGAGCCTCACGTCATCGTAGTGACATGGAGTGAAAATTTTCCTGTCGACTTGGCTGCGCTAGGCGCTGTTTTTTACTCGCAAAACCCTCCATTGCGAGCTTGTTAACAATGAAAAATCATGATTTTCGCCATTAAAAAGCATACCGTAGTCTAGCCAAGCCAACAGTGAATTCTGTCGAATTGGCTACTCTACGAGCTATATTTTTACTAGCAAAATTCTCAATAGCGAGCTTCTTAAATTATAAAACTTCCCAATTTTCATCAAAAAGAAAGCCTCACGTAGCTTAGCCAAGCTCAAAGAATACCTCACGCCGCCATGTGCACCGCCACAACAACAGGAATTGTCCAAAAACCCCACTCCCCCTCATTGAAATCCTGCGTCGCAAATCGCATGTCATCACCTGGCGCACAATCGCGCGGCCTGCGAGTTAAATGAAGTTTAGCGCGAGGTGCGCAAGTTTACCTCGAACACATCAGCTCGAGGCTGCGTAGAGTGGGCTTCTCAAAGCGAAGTTGAGCGCCAGAAAATCTAAGAACTTCGCAATGCTTGCCTCCTCGAAAACTGATGAGCTTCTCCCGAAAACAATGTCAAGTTGTCCAGAAATTTAAGATTGTTCATCGACAGCGCGTTCTTCTGTGGATCACTTTTTGCTTTCTTCCTTTTAATAGTGTTGAATTTAGAGGTACAGGAATCTCTGGTGGCACATGGGTCGTGTCAACTCTGGTGGTACATGAGTACTGTCAACTCTGGTGGTACATGAGTACTGTCAACTCTGGTGGTACATGAGTACTGTCAACTCTGGTGGTACACGAGTATTGTCAACTCTGGTGGTACATGAGTACTGTCAACTCTGGTGGTACAAGAGTACTGTCAACTCTGGTGGTACATGAGTACTGTCAACTCTGGTGGTACATGAGTACTGTCAACTCTGGTGGTAGACGAGTACTGTCAACTCTGGTGGTACATGAGTACTGTCAACTCTGGTGGTACATGAGTACTGTCAACTCTGGTGGTACAAGAATACTGTCAACTCTGGTGGTACAAGAATACTGTCAACTCTGGTGGTACAAGAATACTGTCAACTCTGGTGGTACAAGAATACTGTCAACTCTGGTGGTACAAGAATACTGTCAACTCTGGTGGTACAATATAGTTAGACGCATTTCACGACCGTTCGTTGTGGCTGAAGTTCTGATGAGGGAAGACTGTTCCCTTTACATCTAAATTAAACGCGAGGAAAATTTCAAATTACTGGAGTAAAGAAATTATTCACACAATTATTCGAAATGTACATCAGTATGGCAAATATTTAGTTGAAACTTATTATGCAAGGGACAATGCTGTTAACTTGAAGTTTTTCAAGCTATTCTGCGAATGCCTTCCCCAAATTCATTATTGGATGTCATCTCCTGCTCAATTTATGAAACTCGTTTTCAGTAATGATTTACAGAGTAGGAGAAGAGCAGTGAGAGGGTATAGGAGGTTTGAGCGGCACAATGCAGGTGCTGCAGCCCCCGCACAGCTCAGGTTACTGCTGTGTGGTGACAGATGTGTGGTGCAGCTGCTGCCGTGACTGCAGCTGTGACATGCAACAGCTGTAGCTGTTGTGTTCAGCTCCAAACGTGACATGCAACAGCTGTAGCCGTTGTGTTCAACTCCAAACGTGACATGCAACAGCTGTAGCTGTTGTTTACGCTCCAAACGTGACATGCAAAAGCTGCAGCTGTTGTGTTCAACTCCAAACGTGACGTGACATGCAACAGCTGTAGCCGTTATGTTCAACTCCAAACGTGACATGCAACAGTTGTAGCCGTTATGTTCAACTCCAAACGTGACATGCAACAGCTGTAGCCGTTATGTTCAACTCCAAACGTGACATGCAACAGCTGTAGCCGTTACGCTCAACTCCAAACGTGACATGCAACAGCTGTAGCCGTTATGTTCAACTCCAAACGTGACATGCAACAGCTGTAGCCGTTACGCTCAACTCCAAACGTGACATGCAACAGCTGTAGCCGTTATGTTCAACTCCAAACGTGACATGCAATAGCTGCAACTCTATAAGTTTGAAATACAACTGCTGAGCTCCTAGCAGGTGTGAAATATAACTGCTAATGCTTCTACACGTATAAAATACAACTGCTGCGGTAACTGAAAATGTGAAGTATAGAACAACTGTAGCTCTTGTCGTATAAAATACAACAGATTAGTTTATGCTTGTGTAAAATGCAACTGCCGTGGTCGCTATAGGGGTGAAATAGAACTGCTGCAGTGGCAGGAAAAGAAAAATACAACTCCTGCCGTCCCTGCAAGTGTAATACGCAACTGCTGCGGTGACAGCCAGTAAAACATACAACCACTGCACTTGCTCCAAAAAAGAGATACCTCTGCTAAATTTGATGCACTGAAGGATAAAACGCCCAATCAGCAGTAGCAGTGAGTTACAACTGCCACTTCCGCTAAAAGAAAGAGTTACAACACTATGAGTAAACTACAACTACAGCTGTAAAGAAACACCGTAGCTGTAACAGAACACAGCAGCTGCAACAGCATTGTAAAAAAACACGACAACTATGGCATTGCAAAACGAAGTAGCTGTTGCAGCTGAAACATCAGCTCTAACAAAACACGATAGCTCGCAGCTCCAACAGTAACTGTAACAAAACAGAGTAGCTGTAGCGGAACACAGCCGGACTAGCAGCTACAACAGTAGCTGTAAAAAAACAGAGTAGCTGTAGCGGAACACAGCCGCACTAGCAGCTCCAACAGTAGCTGTAACAAAACAGAGTAGCTGTAGCGGAACACAGCCGCACTAGCAGCTCCAACAGTAGCTGTGACAAAACAGAGTAGCTGTAGCGGAACACAGCCGCACTAGCAGCTCCAACAGTAGCTGTAACAAAACAGAGTAGCTGTAGCGGAACACAGCCGCACTAGCAGCTCCAACAGTAGCTGTGACAAAACAGAGTAGCTGTAGCGGAACACAGCCGCACTAGCAGCTCCAACAGTAGCTGTAACAAAACAGAGTAGCTGTAGCGGAACACAGCCGCACTAGCAGCTCCAACAGTAGCTGTAACAAAACAGAGTAGCTGTAGCGGAACACAGCACCACTAGCAGCTGCAAGAGCAGCTCTAAATAAACACGACAGCTGTAGCACACAGGACACGACAGCTGCAGCAGTCGCAGACCCACAGCCCGAGACGGACCCTGCCGTGCCTCAGAACAGCTCCTAAGTCCAGGAGATGTATTTGAACTTGCGCTATTTGCACGCGGCAAATCCGCTCAGCAGCTACTGACTCGCGCCCTCGGACTGCGCGCCGTGCTGCTCTGATGTTGCTGCTCCACCTCGTCCCTGGTGTGCTGTGCTGGCTGCTGCGTGCAGCGTTGTGCCTTCTGTTGTGCGCCTAGTGTGTAGTACATACCTCATTATGTCTACTGCGTTGTGCCTAGTGCTGTGCGCCTAGTGTATCACATCTGTGACATTGTACCTACTAAATCATACCTCCTGCATTGCACCTACTGCATTGTATCTACTGCATTATACCTACGGTATTGTGCCTACTGCTTCATACCTACTGCATTATACATACTGCATTATATTATCCCCCCACCATCATACCCACTGCATTATACCCACGGTATTATGCCTACTGCTTACACCTATTGCATTACACCTGCTACATTATACACACTGTCATACACCTGCTGCAATATGCGCGTTTATTGCATGCTCTTCTGAATTTAAATGTTCAATAAATAAATATCTCCAAACTGTAAAGACGGCTGTGAAATTCACTGCACAAACTAGACATGACAACTTACAATTCGAGTACGGATTCTCAATTGCAAATTTTTTAACCTCTTATGATTAAGAATTTGTTCGCGCAGAATATCATTCGCTATTATACAGTATTAAATGTGCATTTTATCATAGTTTTCAACGTGAACTGAACATATTTCTCAAGTTCTAGGCTCAATTGTATTACAGAAGTCATTCTCGTATAAACCAGTTTCATGATCCTGCTCTTTTTAGAATCACCACTGGAAAAGCGTCATATTTCTTCGACAAGTAAATGACCTTCATGGTATTTATATTATTTATTTTTATTGAATACTTTTTCATCGATAGACCTGTGTTGCTAATGGCCAACGCTATTGACTTGCCAGCTGCAATGGTCAACGTATGGAAATGTGTTCCAAATTAGAGTGTTTTGGGGCCCTAAAGTGTACCGTACGTTATTCCAAGAGTGGACCATAGCTCTCGCTACCTCGTTATGGCAAATGTTGAAAAATAAAAATATTCTTGTTCTTCGTGTTGGAATTTCCGGCCAAATGTTAGATGGTATTTTACATGCATGTAAACATTTAAATTTGTAATTATTAATCAATAAGATACATGGGTATATTTTTTTCTTAGTAGACAATGCGTCATTGACTACAACATATTTGTATTTAGCAAGACAATTAACGAACCATTTCCAATAAAGGTCGTCTCACATTTTACTCCCTTGAATGCCTGAACGATTACGTTAATTTTGTAGGGCAAGCAAAGCCTGGAATGTGCTGTACTGCGACCGTTCTGTTAAAACTCAGATCTACTCGGAGAAGAGTAGATTTTTATTTGGCCTCGATCGCTCGGTTCGTAGCTATTTCAATTCATTTTCTGCTAAAATCTCAAAAGATTAAGGTAACCTCCATGAATATAATAAATGAACAAAATGATAGTATTTCATTAAAATGATTTTTGATGGAAGTAACGATTGATTAGGACATGCTTCGTGAGATTCAACTCTCTTCCGATTGATAAAAACATGTTTCGAGAAAGATCTAAGATTCCTCGGTTTTGTTTTATGTCTACGGACTTTACAACCAACATTTAAGTTACTTCACAGATGCAAAGAAACGTGGGTATTGAAGTGGACTAACTATTCCTATAAAGATACCACTCATTCTTACGATGTTGGTCGAAGATACGAATTTTTTCAGAATTACATACCTTAGATGAAAAAACGACTTTTTCCACCCTTACCTCATGTCACGCACATCAAATGAATGACGTTGCTTCAACAAAATGACCTTAGAGTGTCTGCAGCTAAAGCGAGCTCTGTGATATGGATCTTTTTTGAAAAGAACGTCCGGCAAAGCAAATATTTGTTACTCTATACTGCAGCTAAAGCATCTTCACCAGCACGCAATGAGTGAGCTCTTTGATTTTTAATTCGCCGAGTACTGAAAATTTTAGTTTGTAAGGAAAACAACGAATTTTATTTAAGGACTAATTTAAAAAGTTTCTATATTGTTTATGGGATGATCTTTAAAAGATTTTAATAACCCACAAACCAAAAAGATGTATTCACAGGTTATCAAAAATTTTAATACATCACTTGCGGAAAGAGCTCATACACGCCTCGTTTCAAAAGGGTTGATATACTTCTCGTATCATAATTGCTACTATTACACCCCTATTGGCATTGTTGCAGAGTTTCGATACGCCTCGTAGTAAAGCATTTTAATGCAATCCGGTTTAAAAATATGCTTGAATACGCTGCGTAGTTCATGAATTCTCACGCTATTCGCTATTAAAAAATTTCAACATGCCATGCAATTAAAAAGATTTATACTCAACAGGAAAAATAAGCGTTAACAAGCTAAATATGAAAAAGTTTTGCAAACGGCTTTGAAGTTTTGATGCCTCACGTGTTGAATTTCAGTTCAATCTAGTACGAATGAGGCAAAAATTTCAGTTCAATCTAGTACGAATGAGGCAAAAATTTCAGTTCAATCTAGTACGAATGAGGCAAAAATTTCAGTTCAATCTAGTACGAATGAGGCAAAAATTTCAGTTCAATCTAGTACGAATGAGGCAAAAATTTCAGTTCAATCTAGTACGAATGAGGCAAAAATTTCAGTTCAATCTAGTACGAATGAGGCAAAATCAAGAGCAGCCGCCAATTTCACAACGAAGTTTAACGAACTCGTTTAGAAATATTCCTCGCTGCCGATGTAGCAAAGACACAATACGAACACATCATTTGGTAAAGCTCGTACCACGCAAATGATGCCCAAATTTCGATAAGATGCTGCGAGTGGATTTTTAATTCGGCAGTAAACATATGCTCCTCCCAGTTGTTTTTCCCAAACTTTAATTGCCACACGAACTCTCATTTGACCATTGAGGTGTTGCCATAATTTTTTTAAAAATAAAATGCGCTTTATTAAGTTGCGCTTTTTTAGGAACTCGGAATTTTTATGCGATCTTATCTACCAGCTCATTTCCATGCATTCGTGTCTGCTCATTTCCGATCGTTTGACCTGTTTTTTTGAAAAAGTGCGTGTTTGTTTTTTACGTGCATTTTGTCTTACCATCTTTAAACAACACCAGAATATGGATTCAATTTTCTCGTTCTCCATTGAAATCAATATCAAGAATTACTCACACGTTCACCGTATTCATGAAGGCACAACGCAGCTTTCACGATGGAGCTTCAAGCTATCAAAGCAATATCCCAACGCACAAAAATCCGGCTGCAAATATTTTCGGTTGGGCAACACGACACCATTTTTCGATATCGGAGATGAAGAGATCAATTTAATTAAGGGGAGATAACATGGATGTCGGCTTGCGATCCCAGCCTCAAGAAACACAATCCTTTAGATCCATCGCAGGCTCAGCGTCACGATCCTGCACTTGTTTAATGAAAGACCACGGCATGATGAGCCCACAGCATACCTGGCTTGCGGACGGCTTCGCGTTCGTTCATGTTTAAGCGTAATTCGTTACAATGTGATGTTAAATTTGCAACAATTTTGTCTTTGTTCAAGATGTAGACGATGTGTAGAAGTGTGTTCTAAAACTGATAATAATTTGGCGTTGGTTCAAAATGTATAAGCATGTATAGAAAAGTGACATTTGGGTTTATTTTACCGTTCGTTCAAAATGTAGAAGTATGAGTAGAAAAGTGATCTGAAATTTGCAATAATTTAGAGAGTAATCTGAGGTTTGGATTAATTTAGCAATCGTTCAAGATGTAGAAGTATGAGTAAAATATGATCTAAAATTTGCCATAATTAAGCGTCCGTTCAAGTTTTAGAATGATTCCTAAAAATGTAATGAACGTTTTTTTACATTGATATGGAATAATGATTTGGAATTGTTTAATAACATCTTACTTTACGTGAGGTATGCTAAGCAATACGGGTGTTGAGCGCATCCAGGGGACTTAGCGCCCTAGGTTGTGTAGGATTATTGAGGTTTAGGCGGAGAGCTGCGGGGCTCTGGTGTGTTGGTGCAGGTCAGGTGATGGTGGTGTGTTGGTGGTGGTGTGTTGATGGTGGTGTGTTGGTGGTGGTGTGTTGGTGGTGGTATGTTGATGGTGGTGTGTTGGTGGTGGTGTGTTGATGGTGGTGTGTAGGTGGTGGTGTGTTGGTGGGGATTGTTTTGATGGTGGTGTGTTGGTGGTGGTGTGTTGGTAGTGGTGTGTTGATGGTGGTGTGTTGGTGGTGGTATGTTGATGGTGGTATGTTGGTGGTGTTGTGTTGGTGGTGGTGTGTTGGTGGTGGTGTGTTGATGGTGGTGTGTTGATGGTGGTGTGTTGGTGGTGGTGTGTTGGTGGTGGTGTGTAGGTGGTGGTGTGTTGGTGGGGGTGTGTTGATGGTGGTGTGTTGGTGGTGGTGTGTTGGTGGGGGTGTGTTGATGGTGGTGTGTTGGTGGTGGTGTGTTGGTAGTGGTGTGTTGATGGTGGTGTGTTGGTGGTGGTATGTTGATGGTGGTGTGTTGGTGGGGGTGTGTTGGTGGGGGAATGATGATGGTGGTATGTTGATGGTGGCATGTTGATGGTGGTATACTGATGGTGGTGTTTTGATGGTGGTATGCTGATGCTTGTACTAACTTATATATTAGATTTCTGATGGAGATTGAAATCATTTCTACATATGCCGTATATTTATTCTTCCACACAGTGCACTCGAGGGGGTACCAACTACCTTTAGTACCAGATGGTTGTGCGCTGTTAGTAGTATGCTGATGCTGGTACGCTGATGGTGCTATGCTGATGGTAGCATGGTGATGGTGGCATTATGATGTTAGTAAGCTGATAGTGATATACTGACGGTGGTGTACTGATAATGGTATGCTGAGGGGGGTGCTGATGGCTGTGTGCTGATGGAGGTATACGGACAATAGTATACTGATAGAGTAATACTGACAGCGCCACACTGTGGGAAGTGGATTGATATAGGTACTGATAAAGACGTAGTAATAGGGATATGGTGTGTTGAAAGGCATACGCTGGCAGTAGTAAGCCGAGACTGGTTTGCTGTTAATAATATGAAAGCATGAATCTTGGATGCCGGTAGTATTTAACATTACCATTCTTTTTTGTATTTTCGCTTTTGTTTTGTTGTGTTACTTTGTCAAGCTATTTGTGTGGGCCAAGTTTGGTATCTATGTAAGCATAGGCTTACAACTATATCATGTATTCTCGATCGTTTGGAAACGTTCTTAAAGTGCTTTTAACATTTTGTGAGTCTGCTTCAGAATGTCGGTTTTGGACTCCTTGTTTTACCGCTATCTCCTCTCAAATGGTGATTAAGGTGGTCAAACTTTTTCTGTACTGTAATTAGAATGCATTGTTTCAAAATGCGAACATTTTTTGCGCCATTGTGTTGCTAACAAGTATTTTCTATAGTATCTGATCCGATGTAAATATCGTCAGTTCGAACATTACGATAGTAAATGATTTTTACAATTGTCATTATAGTTACTATGTACATTTAAATATTCCTATCTCGCCAGGAGGCAGTGATATTTTAAATATTTTCAGTATAGTGTCCTTGCAAAAAATTTAAGACATTTTCGACTTCTATTACGAAACATTACATCACTTTTGTTAAAAACCCGCAGAAGTTCAGTAAAAATGCGTTACTCTTCGTCAAAAATACAACAAGTAAAAAACCTGCTCTCGTGCGCCCCGAAGCGCAGCTGCGAGACACGCCATCGTTGGTCGCTCGTGCTGCTGCCACGGAGTATGTTTGCTTGCCCGATTTCATTTGTTCAATGAAATCGACTACGCCTTCCTTGTTAAAAGTCGTGGCAGTGTCTGGAATTGTCTACGCTGTGAGGCACTTTTGTGCCAATTTAGAGTTGTGGTGTACTAATAGTTCTGGTCCCCACAAAGATAGCTGAAATCCTTTACAATTCAGTGCTGGAATCTAGATTGCCCGACTTCATTTGTTCAGGGAAATTGACGACTCATTCCTAGTTAAAAGTCGGAGCAGTGTCTGGAATGATTTTTACAGTTTGCGCTGTGAAGCACTTTTGTGCCAGTTGAGAGTTGTGGGTCTCACGCCTCTAGGGGAGAAATGTGAAGTCTCGAGCTGAGAGTTAAGTAGGCCTGTTTTTGTTAAAAATGAAATATGACTTTCTTCTGACTCAGACTTTTTTCTTACACTTCTATCATATTTCATGCCCTTTCTCAATTTACTGCTTCTATTCACACAAGACCTTACTTGGGAACACTCGGTGTGCATAGCTATTGTTGCGTTTGCTCAACTCCATACTAAATGGTGCCTGCATCCGTCCTCTCTTTGGACATCTTTGTTTTGGTAAGGGAGGCTGAAACTGACTCAAATCTAATCTGATTTCTGTTAGACATCCGGCACTTACGAGTATGAGTAAGGTCTCTCACAAGACTCCTGTGTATAAAAGAAGCGCAAAGAAGGATTTAACACTTTGACTGCGGCAGGTAAAACTGAAGTTTTACATTACACTCAAGTTTAAAATCAATTGTAGTAAGCAGTGCTGAAAATAGTAAACGTTAACTGAGTCCTTCATTTAGTGCCTTCATTTAGTTTTCATTGAGTATTTATGAAAATTTAGTTTGTGACTACTGGTCGGTCAGCAGCATCCTGAAAATCCCCTCCGTGTACCACCTATGGATCACGTCGCAGTCAAAGTGTCAAGGGACGTTACTCGTATTATTTCACAGATAACTCTTGTGTCCAGGCATGGTGAATACCTGGACACAACCGCCTTACTCAACATGCCAGCGCCGCAACACCAAGCCTTAGTCTGTCAGAGGGTAACACGATTCTTTCTCAGACAGAGTTCACAGAATGCCCGTTTTTGTCGCTAAAATACATAAATTTGGCCAATTTTATGATAAAATACTATCCCCTAAAAACCCCAAAACACCTGGCTACTGTGCAACGTTGAATCATTTTCAAGACCAAATCTGATAATTGAGGCCAGAAAAACGCAAATCTAGCCACCGTGCCCAAAGTTCCCCTGTAGCCACTCGTGACAAGATTAGCAGCGGGGTCGGGATTACACAGCACACACCACAACAGACTGCAAGTCGTGACGAAGGTTTGCCGGCGCTTTTGTGTACAGCAGATGGCAAAGCACAGCCGAGGTGTTGGTTGTGGTCAGTTCCATGGTGGTGTGTGGTGCTGCACGGTTGTGTGTGGTGCTGCACGGTGGTGTGTGGTGCTGCACGGTGGTGTGTGGTGCTGCACGGTAGTGTGTGGTGCTGCACGGTGGTGTGTGGTGCTGCACGGTGGTGTGTGGTGCTGCACGGTGGTGTGTGGTGCTGCACAATGGTGTGTGGTGCTTCACGGTGGTGTGTGGTGCTGCACGGTGATGTGTGGTGCTACACGGTGGTGTATGGTGCTGCACGGTGATGTGTGGTGCTGCACGGAGGTGTGTGGTGCCTGTTTTTAGACTTCTCTTGAACTCAGGTGGTGTAGCGCGCTGGTGCTGAGTTTTACATTTTGATGCAGTTGTATAAGTAGTATTACTTGCATTAGTTCGCAGATTGGCACAGCTGAAATGAACTGAGCTGCTTCTCTTAGTCATATCTTTGCAGTGAATTTCTGAGGACTTAGTGAGCGCTGCTGCAGATCGTCGTTGGGATTTCCCTTCTTACCATCAAGGACATTGGGAACTTCAGTTGGCGGTGAGAGTGCATTGTGCAGGTGCGGTTATCTACATGTACTGTATCCATCAAAGCTATGCAGAACGAAAATATTTTCAGCCCCAGGCCAAAGTAAAAAATTAAAAACCATGTTCGAAAAAGAATGTTCTTTCGAAGTTGTTTCAAGGGGGATTCCATGAACACTTCACGCCTGTGTTATTCAGGCCACAGAAATTTGAATATCCCATAAAATACCAAGCCTTTGTAAAAGCCGATACTTCGATCATGTTAACTGTTGAGTACACGAAGTGACTGCAGCAGTGATGAAAGAACCTGCGTAATATTAATGAGGAGACACACAGTACTCCTGACAGCAGCGCATGCTGGCGCTGTCACTCGAAGTTTAGCTTTGAATAATTGGACTCTTACATGTACTGTATGTTAATTTGGTTGTTCAGGTATGTTGTACCTGTGCATTGACATTGCTGGTATGTCGAAGCTTAAAGATGTCTAACGATACCCATTGTTTTATGCTCCGTATTGATCTGCTAAATAATTGCTCGATATTTTTATAAAAATGCGTAGATGCGGATAACATTTGTATCCTTATGCCGCATTATTCTTCTTAATAATAGCTCGAATTCTCTGTAAAAGATAGGAAATTATCAATCATTCCAACGCCAACTATAAAAAAATAAAGCAACATGACACTGTAGAACTGGAGTCAGTCGCGTGACGGTTACGCGAAAGCTCTATTATTACCTTTATTTTTTAATTAACCCAACACGCACTCTTTACTCTGTGTGATATTACCTCCGTGCAAGTGCTGCAACACTCGACTGACTGTAGCCAATAAAGCATGGATCACATAACGCGACTTGTGCGTGTTTATGAGAGGGCTTTGCAAGCTTGTGTCATCGCTCAGAAGATCACTCAGATCTTTGCACGCTAGAATGCAACATATCCCAGTCAAACTTTTTCGCGGAGCATGCATGTTTCCCGCCGCCTAAGCAATTTAATTACTTGGGTGGCAAAAAGCATGCATGCAGGCGGCGAAAAAGTTAGACTGGGATGTGTTCTTTGGTGCTGCGAGAGCTGAGAGAATGTATGTAGCAGTCCTATGCTTTGATCCTACTCCTCCGAGCACTATCTTGGGAGGGGTACGCCAGTCCGTAATTTCGACCTAACGATGGAGTAGTGGTTAAGGAGTGCTCATAGGAAACAACATGCAGAGATCAAAATTTGAAACAACACTCACAAAAGTAGAAACAACACATACAAAAAATAGAAGCAGCAACACTTAGAGAATTTTGGAATTGTTTTTCCGTTTCGTTTTGAAAGTCAAAAAGCGCTCAGTTCCTTTAAAGCCTGAGTATTCAGTTGAATTTCAATGCTTTAGAGTCCTTGGTGTTATGTGTTACATCAGTGCTTCTGTCATCTGCAACTGCTACATTTTCAAACAAATTTCTCTAGTGAAGAATCTAGTTTACCACCATTCTGTTTCTTTCTTCCTATGTCTCACACTTTTATTTTCACGCCTTGTGTTGATTTGATACGTACTAGCTAGCTTCATCGTTATTGAAAATGTCTCTGTGACAAAGTACGAGGGGAAATTTTTCCCTTCACGCCCATTTCCATTTTTTATCATATTTATTTTCTTCCACCCAACTTTAAGCTCACTTCCCCTCAGGAGGATGCAACTATTGTATTAGCACTCCCAGGAGGAACATGCGTTGTCCCGAGTTAAAGGTTGGGTAGGCCTTCCTTTTGTTGAAATTGAATAGGTTTTTTGTTTTGTTAGTGGCAATCTTTTTTCCGTTCACTGATGTCCTTTTATTTAGCACCTACTACCTGTTTCTTCAACTTATATCGTGTTTCATAAACCTTTTTCGCAATTAACTGTTCCGCGTTCCCTTAAGTCCACACTAAATAGCATCTTCCTCTTTCCTCTCTTTGAAACGCCTTTATTACGATTAGGCTTAAACTAACATTTCATCTGATCCGATCTTCAAACTTATCCGAGCGATAATTCATGTTTAACTTCGCCATTTTCAGTTCTCCCTCGCAGTCTGCCGTCACCATTAATTTGCGTAGGCAATAATTAAGCCGTGCTGGCTGTCGTGTGCATCGCTTGCGTGTGCCTCTGAGGTAATCTATTGCCTCAACTTCCCTAGCGCACGGTTCTCTGAATGGCCATTTTTCTTCCCAAAAACATCCAATATGGTGTCATTTCACATGATATTTGGCCATAGAGAGCACTCGACATTAGGCAACAGTGAAGAGCTGTTAGATCTTAAGTGCTTTTTCTGTTCAAATTTCATGTTATATAGATAAATTTGAAATTTTGTCACACCATAAGACGAACGTGGGAGCTTTGAATCTTGTTCCCAGCGAGCTACCAAACATTTGAGGCATTTCTCCGTAGGAAAGATTCTTTTCTGACACGTGTTCGATTCTGCTAACGTGAAGGAGATTAGCTGCGGCTTCGCCGCTAAGATTTCACGTTCTATAAAAAAAGTCTTCACGTGCTCCACTGAGAGAGACTCAAAAGCTCAAGCGGGTTGTGGTTAATGCTGTTGAGTTCTATCTTAAATTCTATGTTGCATTTTAACAACTGATGAAGCACAAAACTCACGAGCGGGTCGTGCTTAAATGCTGTTGGGTTCTATCGTAAATTCTGCATGCGCTCCATTTTAATAACTGATGAAGCATAAAACGCACAAGTGGGTTTTCGTTAATGCTGTAGAATTTCATCGTAAATTTTACGCTTCATTTTAATTGAAATCAGAGCTGACAGTTTCGAATTTTTTTGCTTTTGTACAGGGTTCAAATAAACATTTGGTCTTATCTTTAAGTTTAAATGTGCAATAACTGACCAAATATAAGTGGCCATATAATAACTGACCAAATACAACGGACCAAACCAAAACTGATCAAATAAAGGTGTCGTTCCTGTATGGTAATTCTAGGATGAATGTACAATGACTGGCTAAAGGTTGTATCCATTACCGTCTGCTAAATTTTTAATTGATTTCTGTTTTACAAACATTCACCATTAGAAATAATGTAGCGTGAACAATTTAAATTTATAGCTATAAAGTCATGATCGAAAAATCATTTTTTAGCGAAATACTGCCTTATTTTGTTTTTTGCAGGATTTTTGAAAAGTATTTCTCAAAAAATATTTCATAGAACCCCATTTTTAGTGCTAAGAGACTTTTCTATTGACCATCTCGTCACAAACAGATCAAACACTCAGTAAACAAATTACAAAACCCGCCGATGACATCTCACCAATTCAGACCACTCCCCCACATCGGACCCTCGAGGCACTTCAAACACCCGTCACCAGTTCACCCTCAGCGGAACACGGCCTGCGTCAACATTTCCCGGCATGTCACTTCTCGCAAACACTTTACATGAGCAGCTTTTCAACAATTTATCCATTCGGTCCAAACATTACACACGTGTCCTTCGTCAACGTTTCTAGTCGATTATTTTCCGGCAGCAGATTAAGGGGAGAGACAAATCTGCCTCTCAAAGCCAAACGAACGCAGCTCGTAGACGCTAACACCCTGCTATCGTTTTCGCTTTAGTTTTGTACCAGTCAACGTTTTTTGAATATTTACTAATTGGGAACGTAAAAATCTTGCAAAGCCTCGCTATAAATATAGGATATATGTAGACATATACACGGAAGAATTACCTTTCCTAGAATTTCTTCATTAGCAGTGAGGTTAACTTTGTTTTTTTTTTATTTTGAGAGTTGTAGAAAAAAACCAATAGCCCCATGCACGTATGCATGAACATTTAAAAGTTAACTTCAAATAATTGCTGTGAATCGATCAACATATTTTACATGAACGTGAACTGAAGAATAATAAAGATAATTAATAAGAAATATATTAGGTATATTAACAGAATTCACAAAGTATGGATCTGTGACACACTCAACTTCTGTTTCTGAAGTGAATCTGATAGAGTCCTGAGACTAATTTATGCTTGAATTTTGCACCTAAGATTGGCAGTGCTCCGAGTTTTACTGGAATTAGTTCAATGCCTGCTCATAGGAATATAAATCAAAATAGAGCTAAATGGTAAGTTACAGTAATAGCTGTTTGAAGAACACTAAAATGCTTTAATCTCATCAAAAAGTCATTACGTGGGGAGAATACTAAAATTACAATCAATCAGCTTGTCCTCTAATAATATACACAGACGTGAGAGGTTCTTAAATTGAACCACCGCTTCACCGAAGTCACGCGCTTTCTTTTAGAGTCGTTGATACGCAATCTACGCCTCAGTAAGCACGCGCCAAGTTTAATAGAATTAATTACTGCGAAGTCCTTTAGGGTGTAAAGACCATCCTATTTCTGGAGATTTTAACGAAGCAGAGTCTGGCGCTACATTTGACCGAAGCGGAGTACACGCGTGGGAGCTCCGCCGTCGCTGAGTACGCTCGCAAATCAGCGCTCGATAAGCCGCTCAGATAACAGACAAATCTTTCCGCTCTCGCAATTGAGGCAACGCATTTAAATGGCTTCCGTGAGGCAGGATTTTCTAGCAAATTACGCTAGCGGTACAACATATGTTCTTCTAAGGCGACTCAGTTCTGCTATGAGCTGTTGCAAGTGCCACTACCCCCGACGGAAATCATTTAAAAATGAGTGTCTATTTTTTATACAAACGCTTATTTGTCTAATGCTTGGAATGAAGCTTCAGTTTTTAAGCTGAGTATTGGAGGACATCCGCATTACTGTAAATTGCGTTAACTGTTCTTTGTAGTATAAAAATATCGAGCGAAAATCTCTTATGAGATCATTTAAGACTTATCTAGCGAAATTCTATTATGAGATCATTTAAGACCTTAAAAAGTATTGTTTAATTCCTGATAGCACAAAAATATCAAGCGAAACTGATGCGGGTTCACTGATAACCTAAAGAATCAATGTTGAAATTCCTGATAGCCCAAAAATATCAAGCGAAACTGATGCGGGTTCCCTGATAACCTAAAGAATCAATGTTCAAATTCCTGAGAGCGCAAAAATATTGAGCGAAAATCTGGTACAAGGCTTCTTATAACCTAAAAAAGCATTGTTTAATTCCTGAATATACTCGTTGGCGCTTATGACTTCTTCTTGCTTTTCATGATCGAGGAAGTGAAATGTAGAAAGAGTGAAATGAATTTCAACCCATTGCGTAGGGAAATATAAGGAATAAAACTAATATAAATTTAAGAAACATTATTATCACCCTGAAATGTAGTTAAAATCGTCCAATCAAGGTTTATTCCAGGTGTGCATTCGACATTTTACTTATTCCTAATTAAAAATTTATGTATTCTAGATGCACTGTACGTATATACTGAGCACAGAAGTTGTTTCCGATACCAAAAAAAACATTCTTAATTTCTATTTCAGGAGGTAAGTTTTTATTTCAACTAAACAGCAAACGCATAAAAGCCTCAGAAAAATGTGACTAGGTTGACTGGGGAAAAATCCTTAAATGTCTTTCATTAATCCTGTGCCTAAACTAAATGTAAATCAATAATACATCACAGTCGAATGACTTTTGCAAAGAGCTAAAAATTCTTTCATGAATGCTAATACTTCACCTAAGTCTTTATATTTATTACAAAATTACTCTGAAATTGTAAATTTCAAATATTAAAATTAAACTACTCTAAAATTCTATTGTCTACCTCAAACTGGAAGCTCTTGCCGTCATGACACAGGAGTTGCCGTCCGTATACAAAGGATTAAATGAGCTCATTATGCTTCTCATCTGGCTGTTTATTATGTTCACAATGCCTTAAATTTCCTTAGTAAGACTTGCTGCTTGTGGGACCAGCACCTCTGTCTACTGCATCGTGACTCTCTAAAACCAGACCCAACAGTTACTGTACACTACTCCTGCGTATTGTAATATTGGTAGCAATAACCGTAGACTGTTGGATGAATCACTGATCGCCTAAGAATTTTTTCGTGAAGACATGGTCATTATTTTCAAGTTGGTGATTAATGAAATAACGTAAGGAAGGTGCCGAAACACGCAAAAATATTTCAAAATTCGAACACAGCTTTTGTTCATTCACCCTAATTTTAGGGACTAATTTATAATTACGTTGCTTCGAATGCTTCAATATATACCACTTTATATGAAAACTTGTAGTTTCAACTTCCCACGGCGACATCAAGGCAGATATGCGTGCCTGTAGACTTGAAACGAATATAAAAATAGTGAAAACTGAAGCCAACACATACGATGAGAATATTAACACTGTATACGCAAAATAAGGAGTGCACATTCGGAGCGGGAATTTCTTTTTTAGTTTCCTTGCTGCTATTTTGGAAGTAAGCTATCATTTAAAGTCATATAAATCTCTGCTACCATGGCACAAAGCAGCGCAAAAGCTCTTATCTAAAATTTTCAGCTGCCCTCGGGGCAGCACTCGCATTTAATACACTAGCACCCCTAATTCCAAGCGTAAAGTATTGCAACGACCCGCATTTGTAGTGATGAGCTCCGTTGTTCAGATAAGTCCAGCAAAGTCATTATTCTTTGCTTGTTAAAATATGAACTCGCAAGAGCTAAATTAGAAGGAGTTGGTACCCCAGTTTAAAAAAAGTGCAATTCTCACATCCTTACGTTCTTGAAATGAACTGCTAAACGAGTGGCACCACTTCTTCTAGCACCGGCGTTTGTGTTACAAATGTACAAAACATCTCGTACTTCCCTTTTGAACGCGTCATTTGAACGTGAACTTTACGTCCCTATCAAAGTCATTACCTCAGTTTACAACGTACATTAAACTTCACTTTCATGTTTTGTTCAATTCCTAGCGCACCACCCAAGAAGTTGTCGCTCCAGCCACGTTCGAGTGGCGCACTCTGTCTACAGCCCGGCACGTCAGCCTTACGAAACCCTGTAGATAAAGCGCACGTGACCTACTCTGAGTAGCGAGGGAGCGATAATAGGAGCTCTTATTGAGCTGTTTATCAGCGGGCATGTCACGCGTTACTGTAGATCTTCCGAGTTTTGGTGAGTGCATTAAATCGTCCTTAAAGAATAACAGATGATTCAGTGCCACAAAAACCATGCTGCTAAAAATAAACGTTTCGGACTGCGTCCGAGGCTATGTTCAGTGTTTTAAAAAATCTTCTACCCAGGTGAGTCTACTTTCTGGGGTCGGAAAAAAATTCAGTAAAATTGTTACATTTGAATATCCATCACAACTATTCAACGCACGTAAGTGTTTTGGCCTTCCACCTCGCCTGACCTAAACCCGTCGGATTACTATTTTTGGTCACAAATTGAAACCAAAGCTCTTGCAAAGCTCCATAACAGCGTCACATCCCTTTAACATATTTCGTGCGAAGTGACCCACCGGTGGTCACTTAGGTGATTTTCGTATTGATACTGACTCACCTGCAGTCACTAACTCATTTTTTTATTAATACTTAATGAAAGCTATATGAAGGCCCAATCAAATTGACGTTTGTTATTATGAAAGTTGGGCGTCGTGAAACACTCTTTTTGTCCTAACTTTTACATCTCGTCTGCAAATTTAGCTCAGCGAATTGAACAAGCTACGTCTTTACCTTCGAAAGAAATAAAAGTACAGTTTCCAGTTTACTTGTAAATAATACAACTTCAGTTTAAGCGTTTCGGTTTCTTTGAAGCGAGCATTGTACAGCGTACAGATTAACACAATTGGCTTTAAATTAGAATTGAATATTGAACTTCGGTTTAACCCATCGCAGTTAACGTGTTTAGAAAATTATCGAAACAACAGTGAAGTCGTTGGAAACGGCACAAGTTATTTCCGCCATGTCCAGCTTTCAAAAGCGTGTAGAATGCTTCACTACGGTGACCGACTGCGGTCGTAGCGAATGGAACTTTTGTCTACCTGGTATGCTAAATACAAATGCTAAACATTCAAAGTATTACGTTACTTTTTTCTCCAGTTATTTGGACTTGAATATAGAAAGGGATTTTGTACGGATTTATCTTAGAGTTCCTGAGCATCAATAATCCTGATTTTCATTCCGAAAGACAAATTTTACGTATTCTCCTGTCATTTTGAATGTTTGTCGCGAGTCATTACATTTCATCATAATCAACTAATCGTGGTGGGAAGTTCTCAAAAATGCAGTATAATTTCTCACTTAGACTGTGAGCTTCGGAAAAATTCAAGCTTCGGAATGTCACAGATTATGTTGAACAACCTCGCTTGGGCGTCGTGAATAACTCTTTTTGTCCTAACTTTTACATCTCGTCTGCAAATTTAGCTCAGCGAATTGAACAAGCTACGTCTTTACCTTCGAAAGACTTCAAAGTACAGTTTTAGTTTACCTGAAAATAGTACAACTTCAGTATTAAGCGTTTCGGTTTCTTTGAATCGAGCATTGTACAGCGTACAGAATAACTGCTTTATGATCAAGAATTTTAAACTTTAAGCATTTTAAAAGTAAACGGTTGCTTTTATCTTTCTGTGGAAAGTTCATCCAGTGTTTCTATCCAAGAGCGAAAACAGAACCAACGACCATTTTAATTCCTTAAACATCACTGCTTGGGCTTAAAATTTCCTATATGTTATGTTAAGTTAACTTGACTCAATATATTAGAGCTATTTAATGTGAGGCACTTAGTAACTTCGAAGATAAAAGCCGCATAAGCTGATTAGATTTTAAGCAAATTCGCTTAATGACCTCAACGAATCTTCTGAGTGATGGTCTGTGATTCTAACAGAGAGCCTGGTGATAAAAGTCCGAGACAATGAAGCTTAATTAGAAAGGCTGCGAGCTTAAAGCGTGATTTGATGAAGCCAGAGAGTGACTCCAGATATCCTCGGGATCCAGCCTCGAGACGTGAGAGGCACTCCAACACTACGCAGACCGCCTCACCTTCTCATCAAATTATCGTCAGGGCTCCGATGGGAACTCCTCATGACAAAAACTTGAAATGTCTTCTTGAGCACCTTTACTCTGCAATGTTTTCAGAATGCTCTTCTACAAAAAAGTTAAAGTGGGTTTTTGCTCGATTTTATCCCGCAATATTTTGAAAATGCTCGTTCACAAAAAACTTAAAATTTTGTTTCCCCACCTTGACTCTGCAATATTTTGAGAATGGTCTTTCACTAAAAAGCTTAAAATTTCTTTATGCTCACCTTTGGTCTGCGTTGTTTCAAGAATGCTCTTTAACTAAAAAACTAAACATGCCTTTTTGCTCACCTATATTCTGCAAAATTTTGAAAATGCTCTTCTGCTAAAAAAACTGAAAATGTCTTTCTGTTGACCTTAATTCTGCAATATTTTGAAAATGCTCGTTCTCTCGTTACGTGTTGCCGCTCTTGATTACAATGTCATTGGGTCGTGTGAAGTCAACTTCTGTGGGATATTCTACAGATTCGTCTTGGTATTCCTGGTAGCAAAAATTTTGCCTTTACAGAACGTATTCAAGCCACGGAAAAACGAGCATCTGTGAGGGCTTGAGTTATAATTCCTTCATTTCGATCATCGTTATTTGTGTTCTTCTGCGTAAAGATCATGTCTAGCCAATGCTTACCCAATCTAACTTTTCCCCACCTGCATGCATATTTTTCGTCGCCTAAACGATTTAAGCAATTAAACCGCTTAGGCGGCAAAAACCATGCATGCAGGTGGTGAAAAAGTTAAACTGGGTATAATGGATGGCCAATTATGACAGGCCGATTTTTAAATTGACACCTTGTTATGAACTAGGTATGATTTTGTTTCGAAATCTAGCTTGAAAGACTTGAAAAAAGAGATGGTAATTTTCTAATTTTAGCACAGAAACACCCCAAAGGATGCATAAAATGGTTCGAAATCCAAAATTTTTCACTAGCACATACCGCGCATGCTTTTTTTTAATATTTCATTCAAGGATGTCTCAAAAGCCTCGTCGTTTGACCAATCAAAATCTTAACATCGCTGGATTGAATTAATCAAAATAACTCACGGTAAATAAGTAGAATATGCTCGGCTCTTGGCAAATTCTTAATCACGAGTAGGCATATTTTTCTGAAATTTGCCCCCTGAGGGCAAAAAGCAATAAGGCCACGAGATGAGGGGCAAATTACACGTAAATTATGGCGTGGGGTCCACGTTCGGTGTCGTCTTGAGGGACATTTTAGAGCGGAGTTATGAGGCCGACGACGTTACTGAGAGGCCAGCGCATCATTTTCGATGGGCAAAACCGGACGCTCGCACTGCAGACTGAAATTATGCGGCCCTAGGGAGGGCAAAGGGAAATTATACGTTCCTAGAGAAAGTGAAAAGGAATTGGAGGAAGTGAAATTATAAGTCCCTCTATGATAGTTTGTTACTTGCTTACTTGCTTGCCTGCTTGTCTGCTTGCTTTCTTGCGGACATGTTTCCTTGCTTGCTTGTCAGCCTGTCTGCTTGCTTGTTCGACTGCTTGCCCGCGTGCATGTTTGCATGCTTGCCTGCTTGAACACCTGTTAGCCTGCTTGCTTACATGCTTGCTTGCTTGTTTGTTTGTTTGTTGGTTTATTTGCTCGCTTGCTAGCTTGTTTGATCGCTTACTAGCTTGCTTACTTGCTTAGTTTGTTCGTTCGTACCGCCGCCTTGCAAACACGATACATGGACGATACACATCCTCGGCAGATTTCTATGTTTCAACTGTATCTTCTTATCCAAAAATTTTTTCAAAATTATCTGAAGATTTGAAAGAAAAAAAAACTAAAAAGAAATGAACACGCATAAATGTTTCATTTAGAAACAGTTTTTATCAATGAATCATTGTTTAAACTTATGAATGTCGGTGTCGTTTTTGACAAGTGTGTACAGCAATTCGTAAAAGTCTGCAAAACTCATCTTCCCGTGCTGAGATGAGTCACTGTTCACCTGAGTACGATCGAGCGAGAAGGAAGAGATGGCAGGTCAATAATATAAGATCACTTGGTGCCCCAAAAAGTGCTTAAATTCAACAGCAATTTCAGCTACTTCTCCCAAAACATGCTCGTCTAGAAATCAAATTCTCTATCAATGATTCATTAAGAGCTGTACATTGCAGCAATCATTGAATGGTAATTTCCAATCTCTCAATATTTTCTACCTGTTACCCGAACCCATATAAACTTCAGAAAAGCAAGTCATTAAGTATCCCCAATATCGAAAACCTCGTTCATTTTCGATCATGGCCGGACAGCGCAATTTGTTGCGGTGACCACTCACTAAAGGATGTCGATACGGTGCCCGCATTTCTCGGCCCAAGTTCGAACAGTTGCGGTTTTCCCGAAAAGATTTCGGCGGTTCCTAAGTTACTTAAGGGATGTTGCGACCAAAGTACGAAATCCTCTTACCGAAAGCCTTCATACTTCGTTAGCATCATTAAGCCTTTTTAGTAGAAAGAGACAACGTACTGCACACACAGCTTTTTTTTGCGCACTCGATAAAAAGATGTATCATTTTCACTTGTGTGTAACGTAAAAGAGTTCGATAATGCATAGGATTGGATATCACCGTGTTTTTGGTGTATTTTATTCATAGTTTTTCATGAATTCATGTTTAGTAGTAACCACAGTCGCTCGCCTACCAGCATGTCAGCAGATAGAAAATAAATACAACGCAAACAGTGTTTAAGGTACGTTTGTAGTACCCTGTGCTGTGTAGCACTTTGTACGTCTTAAATGTGTACGGAAATAAAGTGAGTTCCTAGTAATTGCATGTCGTAGCAAAGGATTTATTCAACTGTAGAGGGCAAGCAGCTTCTGCGTCTATATTATCATCTAGAAAGGAAAATCGATCATCCTGCTTTGCAATACCCTTCAAATGTATCGGAAAAGAAGTGACGGAATTCTGTTAAGTTGTATAAGCAGTCTATCGCTCTCTGCTTACCAGGCAAAGGACAATTTTCTTAAAGGCAGGCACTTATTTGAAATTTGCTGGTCTGGAAAGAATGCCTAGGATTTTCTGGGCGAGGGTAAATTCCCTTACTGTTCATCGAATCCTAAAATCCCCCTCTTAAATTGGATAAGTCTTCCTTCGAATTCTCAATTTGCGTCGGGTCACCGCGAGACTTTCACGGTTCGCTCATTCCTTACTTTGCTAGAACTCTAGAAAAAGAACTCGTTCCGATAACTTAACCACGAAATTTTACGAAATTTTGACCCGATTTAATTTTTTGCACACATAATTATTAGTAGTGTAATCCTTAAACATATTTAAGGCCGGCAAATTTAAATCATAGATGGTATAGATTCACTCCCTGTGTAAATTTTACGACACAGCATCACACACCGCCATTTGGAGCCATGCTATGTATTGTTCAGTGCGATACTCCGTATGAGATATCACAACTAACTTTTACGAGTTAACTCATTTTACAGATATGTAGTAATATTTGACTTTTTCCCATTTGTACACGTTAAGAAATACTCAGAATACACAATACATTGTGTGTATCTTTAATACAAATCAATAAATCAAACAAGAATAGTTCGAAAACTGTTTCTTTGATGTATTTTGAGTATGCAATAATTACTTTGCGTCATTGTTTTTGTCATTCAGAGAAGAGATAAAAGTGTACAAATATAACCAGCCAATTCGATAAACACTAGCTGAAAATTTCATTAAAGAATTGTTCGCCCCAGCGAATCTCATTTGCTGCATTCATCTCCGTCGCCCCATGTAAGGAAAACCTGTTATTTCCGAACATGAACGTCCATGTTTTGAATTAAATGGCCGCGAGTGCGCGATAAGCTGCGCGACGGGGATGTCTGAATGTAATCTAACGAATCAGTTAAATTAAGCGGGATTGACGGGGCAGCTACAGCGTTTAAACAAAAATAAAGGAAATGTTGAGCGCTTTGCAAAAGTTTCCCTAAGTTGCTCGAGTTCTAGATTGACGCTTTAGTCTCTAATTGGAAACTGATGGTTCGAAAAAGCTGCTCGAGGAAGAGACTTGTCTGTATTTTTTGTCTTCTGCGCTCTAGGACGCCTATCCTTTGATCCGCGTACAGCATCGATTCTTAAACACAAAGTCTCAAAGCGAAGTAACGTCGTCATGCTGGTTGAATGAGTTACATAGGGATTGAAAAATTACTTCAGTTTATTATTTTTAGCGGACATGTTTTGGGGAAACACTGAGAGTTAGATTGGTTTTTTTCTGAATTTTTCATACTGAGATTAGTGACGATTCTAAAGGAGTGTTTGAGAGCATATTTAGGCACAAGCGAAAAAAGAACAGTTGTTTCAACTGTAGAATTATTCGTTTTAGGAAGAACTTTAGAATTTACAGCAGCCATGTTTCGAAATTCAGTGATGAGAATGGTAATCATCAGAACGGTATATCTTAGAACATTTTGAGACAAAATCTAAATGAAGAACAATATTATTAAATTTGGAGCTGTTGATTCATAACATACGAAGAAAGTAAATAAAAGACAAATATTTGTCTTGTTATATTTTCATCATTTTATGTAGCGATCGCTTCTTGGCTCAAAAAAAAAATTAGAGAACAATTAGTCAATATACATATAACTGAAGACGAATATCAATGTGATCGAATAAAGAAGAAAAATAATTTCCCAACCTACGCTTTAATTCTACTGCTGGATCCATGTCAACATGGAAGGCTTTAGAGCGTTAAAAATCAATTTACGAGAAGAGAAAACCCGAAGCAGAAAGCTTTCTTGTTGCTTTGGACTTGGAAGATTTTTCACCACGAAGAACTTCAGGTCATGATTTACTTTGGAGTAACTCTCCCTCGCTCGTATCAAAGAGGACTCATCCCTCAGTACTTCGTTGGTGACAGTCGCCTGAAAGCAATAGAGGTATAGATATCTGCATTAGGTCATTTTACGTCCCCGTGCTGCTTAAACATTTGAGGTTCGAAACCCTGCTATGGATTTATTAATGGGGAAGTGATGTTAGACTCCAAAAACTGCTTCACAGTCAATTTTCCTAAAACTTCTACTGTTTGTTGCACCGAATACCACGGAACTTCTGCAACTTAGTTCATGGACTAAGCAAGAATAAAGCTCTTAATTTCGCAGTCGGAAACTCTGCATGGTTTTTTGCTTCATGGTCCGACGGAGGAATCAATTTATTATCGAAAACCGTGGCAGAGTGAAGTCATGCGTACTGTGTGTGCTAACAGAGGCACGATGTTATCACGCTGCTACTGAGTGATCAAAGATGAGTGACAATTTTGAATAGTACAGAATCTGGTGAACTAAACAAAGAAACTAACATCATCAACGTTTTTCCAGCTCTCCGCATTGAGAGGTTTTAGTCTTCCGTGGATATGATACCAGATGCATGGAATATGTTGCTGTCTTCGTATCAACTCGACTTTGAAAATGGCTGCCCCTGCACATCAGAAGTTCAGCTTCAGGAAAGATTCGCCCTTCTCAGCCGAAATTTTTTCCTGCAGTTGAACTTCTGGTGTGCAGGGTCAGCCATTTTCAATGCCGAGTTGTGTGAAATGGCACAAAGACAGCAACATATTCCATGCATCCGGTATCATATCTACGAGATAATAAAACCTCCCTATATGGAGAGTTGGAACACCGTTGGTGAAGTTAGTATATTTTTTTTAGTTCACCAGATTTTGTACTATTCAAAATTTTCACTCATGTCTGATGACCCTGAAGCATAGCCAAGTAAGACAGTGTCACCGAGACCGTCACCGTAGTGAATCTTTTTTTAACCTTCCCATGGCTTGAACGTCTTCAATCTCTTTAAAATAACAAATTAGCGAAAGAATTGAAATTTTTCAGGCACAATGAAATGAATGTTTTTGTTCTTTTTAAAACACATGAAATATCCACAAGCTACTCAGTGCTTACATGCGTAAATGATTCTTTGCGATCCATAGAAGCAAGCAAAAAACTTTGTTTCCTACCAGCCTTACATCACAAAATACAAGTTTTTATGTTTACCAGAATATTTCACTCTATTTTTACACACATGAATCCAAATTTCACTTTCAGCCAGCCTTTTAACATGGATCAGAAATTTCTATTTCAACTTTTATATTTTGCTCCACTGGCGAATATTCAAATCTAAACGTCATTTTTCTGCGTAAAACATTCCGGAAGTAACTTCATGCTCAGCTCAAGTATAATAAACTTTTTTACAAAAAAAATTTCCTCTAACTTTATCGATTTCAAATAAAAATCTGGCCCGCTGTTTGTGCCTTGCTGGTCGGAAATCTTTTATTTGCCAAACTCTGCACAAATTTGACATCAAAGATTTTAATAAATTCTGTAGCCAATCGAATTTGGGTTCGGAGCTCGAAAGAGTTCGGATTTTTGTTTTCAGTTGTAAAAAAAAAGTAAAAGCTTCGTTGATTTGAGCAAAAAACACGTGCTCGTAAACATGAAGTTTGCTTTTATCTCTAAATGAACGGCGTCGCGCTTGAATGAGTTTTGAAGAAATATTTGGGCTTCTGAAATAAAATTACTCAAACCAATGCCACAATTTGTTTCATTTAATTTCCTCAAGCAAGGTTCTCCTAACTAACCAACACCTATGACAACTTCAATTGTATTTAGCAACTCCCAGCAGTTAAAAACTAAGAGGGTAAAAACTTTGGTGGCCTTCGTGTTTTTGATTTCACTCCACGACAGACATGCTAGATTTGTTTAAAGCTCAAAAACTTCTTGACCTTATTGAGAAATAATCTAAGTCCGTTTTATCAATCACTTTGCTAAGCGCTCACAAGAACGTGTGCTCATCGAAGCAGATGGCCGGCTAGTCGGTTCAGCAAAGCCACCTTTCAACTCGCTCGACTCCATCAAGGGAAAACTGAAGCGGCCCAAATCTGAAGGTAGCTTTCACAAGCAAGATACCGTGGCTCAGGCCGCCTAATGCTCTGTTTGCTCTCCTCTCAGCGATTCGCAGCACATTTCATTTTAGCGCCAATCTCTGCAAGTTAGGGGAGCGGGCCCGAGCAAAACGATTTAATTAAAGCTGGCGGTGATGAAAAGTGCTAGCGATGGAGAAACGGTCTCTCTATCACGAGTCTCTGCTCCGATAACTCCCAGGCGACGTTGTTCTCGATTTGCTTTAGAATTCGGCGAAAAGACGCGTGGCAACGCAGACTACACAGTCAAATGCCGGGGTGCTCACGAGCCGTGGGCTTTAGAGTTTAATTAAAAGGAATTTGTAACCAGGCAACTACAAGGCCGAAATGCTGAGTTTATAAGCAGCAGTTGTTAGGGAAATAAGGCAATATATACCGGCCTAATGAAACCAAGCTGAGCTCCTGGCTTTCATAGGCCTCGCCAGTCTTGTGTTCTAGTGAGAACGTAAGATTAAATAGTGTTTTCTGCGTCGTTTTATTTACCAAAAAGAGTGATTTTAGTGACTGTAAAATTATCTGATATTTTATGCTTTTTATTTTACGTGACGGATTGATGAAACTTTGCATCGAGAAGAAATATTTCGATTCTGGATACATTTGAAGAATTTCTCAATGTGAAGAATTTTTTGGCAGAATATGATCGAAAAATGTCTAATTCGGGAGGATGAAAAACAGAAGCAGCGACACTACAAAAAAGACTAGTCGTGTTTGAATCTGAGAGAAAAAGACATTCATATCGTACTATTGCCTTTAAACAGGGGATTTTACCCATCACTGTCCGCCAAATGTCGCTATGCACAAAATGAAATTGAGTCTGTCCGAAAATTCCTGGTTCAAATCAAGTCCCACTCATAAGTGCACTTCCCTAAAAGCTAAAGCAAAGAATGAATATCCCAGATCAGTATCTGAATTTGAGAAATCGTGCTGCGAGATCAAATAAAGACCAGTTTAAGCGAGTAAGAGCACACAAGTCTTGATCAAGATTGAGAGCATGGATGAACAGCTCATGGCTTAGAGAGAACCGTGGACAGCACCAGAGCGCTGAACAGCTCGTGGCTTAGAGAGAACCGTGGACAGCACCCGAGAGATGAACAGCTCATGGCTTAGAGAGAACCGTGGACAGCACCAGAGCGATGAACAGCTCGTGGCTTAGAGAGAACCGTGGACAGCACCAGAGCGATGAACAGCTCATGGCTTAGCGAGAACCGTGGACAGCACCAGAGCGATGAACAGCTCATGGCTTAGAGAGAACCGTGGACAGCACCAGAGCGATGAACAGCTCATGGCTTAGAGAGAACCGTGGACAGCACCAGAGCGATGAACAGCTCGTGGCTTAGAGAGAACCGTGGACAGCACCAGAGCGATGAACAGCTCGTGGCTTAGAGAGAACCGTGGACAGCACCAGAGCGATGAACAGCTCATGGCTTAGAGAGAACCGTGGACAGCACCAGAGCGATGAACAGCTCGTGGCTTAGAGAGAACCGTGGACAGCACCAGAGCGATGAACAGCTCGTGGCTTAGAGAGAACCGTGGACAGCACCAGAGCGATGAACAGCTCGTGGCTTAGAGAGAACCGTGGACAGCACCAGAGCGATGAACAGCTCATGGCTTAGAGAGAACCGTGGACAGCACCAGAGCGATGAACAGCTCATGGCTTAGAGAGAACCGTGGACAGCACCAGAGCTGCCAGAATGAAGTTCTATGAAAGACGATAGGAGCGAAGGAGGGATGATTGTTCCTAAAAATTGCAGAGGATTGCGCCTGAGACGATTGTGTAGGGAAAATATGAGTGGGCAACCTTGTTCATCTCATACCTGATGAAGGCCCGGCTCTCGTACAGGTTTTTGTGGTGCGAGTGGCTAAGAAGTCACAAAAGGTCTTGATGTAACTTGAATCTCCCTCAGAGCCATGCTGATATCCTTCCCCTCTACTGGAACCAATCAAAATACGAATTGGAGAAGTTAATGAAAATAATGTAACGAGAGCCGGACTACCAACATTCTGAGCGTAATTTCTCTCAAGCAAACAAACGGCATTCTCGTTATTTTTGATGATAATATGAAGTTATCAATGCACAGGGTTTAAATCTTATACACTTTGATTGTGAGTAAATACTGATCTTTTTGTGGATTCTTTAGGAATGCACCTTTTACAGAGAACTAGTAAATGATCTCATGTGTGTACTCTTCATGCACGGCAAAAATTTTCGAGAAATTCCCAAAAGGTGAAAAAAATGTGATGCAAGCATCATAAACCAACTTGGTCTCCTAAATAACTCAAAGAGTTTTTCTGGAATTCAAATGCATTTAATTTATCTACTATTTTGGATACTCTCGAAGCACTCACTTTCAATTTTTACGCAAGTGTGTGTGAGAGGACAGAATTTAATTTTTTTTTATATTGCTGTTGAGGCTATGAACTTTTCTACACATGGCTCACAAATTCATTGAAAATATTCGACCAAAGAACATTCTGCAGCGTATGGCAACTAGCTACCAAATTTAAGCCATTGGAACAGATGTTTAAAGAGATTTAGCCGTTGCAAAAATTATACCTGTAATACGGATGCCAACACTGGGCTTCACAGTTTCCACAAAAATAAGTTATGACATCGATAGGCCTATGAACCTGTTCACCGAGAATTTCTTCTACCGTCACTTGAGTGTCTAGTACTTCCTACTTGTGCAAAACAGTGTTTGCATAAGCTCTGCATTCCTTCTGTTCCTATCATGAAGACATTTAATTTTTTTTACGCCCGTACCGCTGTGTGTCTTTCAGTTATTCGCTGCTTTTTTCGTTAATGTATATTGTACACACATAAAATATTCGAAAATCGAACTTCATCAAAACTCCTTAGGTAAATTTTGATCTCTTTTAACAAGAGTTATGCTCCATGTAGACTATAGAATAATTATAGTCATTATAGCCACCTTTCAACTTTATGTGCTTTAGAATTTTAATACTTTTTACAATAACTCTCTTGACATATTTCAGACGCAAGTCTCTTCAAAATAACCTTTGCTGCCCCTAACAGCAGTTCTTTCTCAATGTAAACCATAGAACAATTATTTCCCTTCCAAATTCATATTCATCAGATTTTTATGCAGTCTCTCTCACATGAAATAATTGCAACGGCTTGTCTCGCCAATGAACCTTTGGTGATTCAATAGTTGCCAATGCAATTTTTGTCGTCGCTTCTGGAAATATGAACCAACTCTCACAAGTTTTCAAAAGTTTTAGAAGCTGTCGAAAAAAGATGAAATTACTCAAAATTTCAGAAAGTATCAGGAAGGTTTTACGAAGCTTAGCGCTCGGACTGAAATTGTATTCAATCCACTGGATTTAATGTCAAATGCACTGCAGGAAAATCTAATTTGCTTTGGTGCTCAAAAGAAGCAATGTTCGACGGTTAGGACAGTTCTGGCTTTTTGTGACAGAGACATGAGACCGTTTTTTGCAGCAATCAAAGTCAACAATAAAATGCTAAATCCTAACGTTAGGTCTGTTTTTTTAGCAATTTTATTATGGAATGCTGCACAAATGCGTCTTGCAAAAACGTTGATGAAAAAATTAGAGTTTTTTTAACATTTCCTTAAACCAATAACAATCTTAGAACAGTTCCATGTGTTCGTTCCCAATAATTTTTTCATGTTAATGTTTATCTTAAAAACCAATAAAAAAAACCTTCACTCGCAAAATCATAAGGAAGAATTAGTCAAGGACCAATTAATGTAAGCTTGAATGCATCAAATTTACTGAATGAATTCAAAATGAGACTAAATTTTTAATACCGAGATGCATTCAGGACTTGAAATGAATTTATCTCATAGCAAAAAATTCAGCGGCTTAGAATAGGATGGTCCATGCTTCAAATGCGGTGTTCAGAGTAAATAAAAAATTGTTCCATTCAAAATAAAACTTTCAGTTATACTTCCTCAAACAGACAACAGACGTCTACTTGACTGTCATGACCACACATGTAAACGTTGCTGCGCGCTATGTGCAGACTAAAACGCGTGCGTAAAGTACTCAACACGCACGTCTAGTACTCAGCACGCACGTCAAGTACTCAGCGCGCACGTCAAGTACTCAGCACGCACGTCAAGACTCAGCACGCACGTCAAGTACTCAGCACGCACGTCAAGTACTCAGCACGCACGTCAAATACTCAGCACGCACGTCAAGTACTCGGCACGCACATCAAGTTCTCAGCACGCACGTCAAGTACTCAGCACGCACGTCAAGTACTCGGCGAGCATGTCAAGTACTCAGCACGCACGTCAAGTACTCAGCACGCACGTCAAGTACTCGGCACGCACGTCAAGTACTCAGCACGCACGTCAAGTACTCGGAACGCACGTCAAGTACTCGGAACGCACGTCAAGTACTCAGCACGCACGTCAAGTACTCAGCACGCACGTCAAGTACTCAGCACGCACGTCAAGTACTCAGCACGCACGTCAAGTACTCAGCACGCACGTCAAGTACTCAGCACGCACGTCAAGTACTCAGCACGCACGTCAAGTACTCAGCACGCACGTCAAGTACTCAGCACGCACGTCAAGTACTCAGCACGCACGTCAAGTACTCAGCACGCACGTCAAGTACTCAGCACGCACGTCAAGTACTCAGCACGCACGTCAAGTACTCAGCACGCACGTCAAGTACTCAGCACGCACGTCAAGTACTCAGCACGCACGTCAAGTACTCAGCACGCACGTCAAGTACTCAGCACGCACGTCAAGTACTCAGCACGCACGTCAAGTACTCAGCACGCACGTCAAGTACTCAGCACGCACGTCAAGTACTCAGCACGCACGTCAAGTACTCAGCACGCACGTCAAGTACTCAGCACGCACGTCAAGTACTCAGCACGCACGTCAAGTACTCAGCACGCACGTCAAGTACTCAGTACTCGCTCAGGAACTTATTCCCATTCTAATTTAATTTCTAATTAGCTAAAAGCTAATACATTGCCGTCAATTTTTAAGGTAGTACGTCACTGAGCAGAAAGCGCTGATCTTGCTACAATTTTTACTGCTTGATCATCAACCGATGCTTGACGGGAAGATAGACTGGCTTCAACAACAGTATATGTATTTTCTGTGACATCATGAACGATTTCGCGCCAAAAAACAGTTCGAAATTACGTAAGCATTTTCGTATGTATTTCAAACATGAAAACTACGGTATTTCTTGTAAACATGTATTTTAAACATTAAAAAAATCTTACTCTGCAAATCAGTTGCAGGCACAAATCATGGTACGAAACCCCAGCGAAACCAAAATGTCGGTTCATGAGTTCACAAGTAATTCAGAACCGTAATTTCGCGGCTGCAAATTAACTGAACTAAGCGCTTCAAAAGCGCGATCCCGCAGAAGGCGATGTTATAATGAGGCTCAAATTATCCAGCAGTCGCCTGCTCGGCTCGCGTCCCGTGACGGTGAAATGTTGAGGCGGGAGCCCTGCAAAGCGATCATTGAGGCGAGATAATTGGTCTCAAGAGGCGACGCGGTGGGTGGTGTTATAAAGAGCGGGCTATTGGTGTCTGGCTGCTGTAATTGGCCGCCACAGCGGATGTGCTCCTTCGAAATACGCGGGTCAAGCTTCTCCAAACGACTGGCTGATGTAATTGGCCGCCACAGCGGATGTGCTCCTTCGAAATACGCGGGTCAAGCTTCGCCAAACGACTGGCTGATGTAATTGGCCGCCACAGCGGATGTGCTCCTTCGAAATACGGAGGTCAAGCTTTTCCAAACGACTAGCTGATGTAATTGGCCGCCACAGCGGATGTGCTCCTTCGAAATACGCGGGTCAAGCTTCTCCAAACGACTGGCTGATGTAATTGGCCGCCACAGCGGATGTGCTCCTTCGAAATACGCGGGTCAAGCTTCTCCAAACGACTGGCTGATGTAATTGGCCGCCAAAGCGAATGTGCTAATTGGCCGCCACAGCGGATGTGCTCCTTCGAAATACGGGGGTCAAGCTTCTCCAAACGACTGGCTGATGTAATTGGCCGCCACAGCGGATGTGCTCCTTCGACATACGCGGGTCAAGCTTCTCCAAACGACTGGCTGATGTAATTGGCCGCCACAGCGGATGTGCTCCTTCGAAATACGCGGGTCAAGCTTCTCCAAACGACTGGCTGCTGTAATTGGCCGCCACAGCGGATGTGCTCCTTCGACATACGCGGGTCAAGCTTCTCCAAACGACTGGCTGATGTAATTGGCCGCCACAGCGGATGTGCTCCTTCGAAATACGCGGGTCAAGCTTCTCCAAACGACTGGCTGATGTAATTGACCGCCACAGCGGATGTGCTCCTTCGACATACGCGGGTCAAGCTTCTCCAAACGACTGGCTGATGTAATTGGCCGCCACAGCGGATGTGCTCCTTCGAAATACGCGGGTCAAGCTTCTCCAAACGACTGGCTGCTGTAATTGGCCGCCACAGCGGATGTGCTCCTTCGACATACGCGGGTCAAGCTTCTCCAAACGACTGGCTGCTGTAATTGGCCGCCACAGCGGATGTGCTCCTTCGAAATACGCGAGTCAAGCTTCTCCAAACGACTGGCTGTTGTAATTGGCCGCCACAGCGGATGTGCTCCTTCGACATACGCGGGTCAAGCTTCTCCAAACGACTGGCTGATGTAATTGGCCGCCACAGCGGATGTGCTCCTTCGAAATACGCGGGTCAAGCTTCTCCAAACGACTGGCTGCTGTAATTGGCCGCCACAGCGGATGTGCTCCTTCGAAATACGCGGGTCAAGCTTCTCCAAACGACTGGCTGATGTAATTGGCCGCCACAGCGGATGTGCTCCTTCGAAATACGCGGGTCAAGCTTCTCCAAACGACTGGCTGATGTAATTGACCGCCACAGCGGATGTGCTCCTTCGACATACGCGGGTCAAGCTTCTCCAAACGACTGGCTGATGTAATTGGCCGCCACAGCGGATGTGCTCCTTCGAAATACGCGGGTCAAGCTTCTCCAAACGACTGGCTGATGTAATTGGCCGCCAAAGCGAATGTGCTAATTGGCCGCCACAGCGGATGTGCTCCTTCGAAATACGGGGGTCAAGCTTCTCGAAACGACTGGCTGATGTAATTGGCCGCCACAGCGGATGTGCTCCTTCGACATACGCGGGTCAAGCTTCTCCAAACGACTGGCTGATGTAATTGGCCGCCACAGCGGATGTGCTCCTTCGAAATACGCGGGTCAAGCTTCTCCAAACGACTGGCTGCTGTAATTGGCCGCCACAGCGGATGTGCTCCTTCGACATACGCGGGTCAAGCTTTTCCAAACGACTGGCTGATGTAATTGGCCGCCACAGCGGATGTGCTCCTTCGAAATACGCGGGTCAAGCTTCTCCAAACGACTGGCTGATGTAATTGACCGCCACAGCGGATGTGCTCCTTCGACATACGCGGGTCAAGCTTCTCCAAACGACTGGCTGATGTAATTGGCCGCCACAGCGGATGTGCTCCTTCGAAATACGCGGGTCAAGCTTCTCCAAACGACTGGCTGCTGTAATTGGCCGCCACAGCGGATGTGCTCCTTCGACATACGCGGGTCAAGCTTCTCCAAACGACTGGCTGCTGTAATTGGCCGCCACAGCGGATGTGCTCCTTCGAAATACGCGAGTCAAGCTTCTCCAAACGACTGGCTGTTGTAATTGGCCGCCACAGCGGATGTGCTCCTTCGACATACGCGGGTCAAGCTTCTCCAAACGACTGGCTGATGTAATTGGCCGCCACAGCGGATGTGCTCCTTCGAAATACGCGGGTCAAGCTTCTCCAAACGACTGGCTGCTGTAATTGGCCGCCACAGCGGATGTGCTCCTTCGAAATACGCGGGTCAAGCTTCTCCAAACGACTGGCTGATGTAATTGGCCGCCACAGCGGATGTGCTCCTTCGAAATACGCGGGTCAAGCTTCTCCAAACGACTGGCTGATGTAATTGACCGCCACAGCGGATGTGCTCCTTCGACATACGCGGGTCAAGCTTCTCCAAACGACTGGCTGATGTAATTGGCCGCCACAGCGGATGTGCTCCTTCGAAATACGCGGGTCAAGCTTCTCCAAACGACTGGCTGATGTAATTGGCCGCCAAAGCGAATGTGCTAATTGGCCGCCACAGCGGATGTGCTCCTTCGAAATACGGGGGTCAAGCTTCTCGAAACGACTGGCTGATGTAATTGGCCGCCACAGCGGATGTGCTCCTTCGACATACGCGGGTCAAGCTTCTCCAAACGACTGGCTGATGTAATTGGCCGCCACAGCGGATGTGCTCCTTCGAAATACGCGGGTCAAGCTTCTCCAAACGACTGGCTGCTGTAATTGGCCGCCACAGCGGATGTGCTCCTTCGACATACGCGGGTCAAGCTTTTCCAAACGACTGGCTGATGTAATTGGCCGCCACAGCGGATGTGCTCCTTCGAAATACGCGGGTCAAGCTTCTCCAAACGACTGGCTGATGTAATTGACCGCCACAGCGGATGTGCTCCTTCGACATACGCGGGTCAAGCTTCTCCAAACGACTGGCTGATGTAATTGGCCGCCACAGCGGATGTGCTCCTTCGAAATACGCGGGTCAAGCTTCTCCAAACGACTGGCTGCTGTAATTGGCCGCCACAGCGGATGTGCTCCTTCGACATACGCGGGTCAAGCTTCTCCAAACGACTGGCTGCTGTAATTGGCCGCCACAGCGGATGTGCTCCTTCGAAATACGCGAGTCAAGCTTCTCCAAACGACTGGCTGTTGTAATTGGCCGCCACAGCGGATGTGCTCCTTCGACATACGCGGGTCAAGCTTCTCCAAACGACTGGCTGATGTAATTGGCCGCCACAGCGGATGTGCTCCTTCGAAATACGCGGGTCAAGCTTCTCCAAACGACTGGCTGCTGTAATTGGCCGCCACAGCGGATGTGCTCCTTCGAAATACGCGGGTCAAGCTTCTCCAAACGACTGGCTGATGTAATTGGCCGCCACAGCGGATGTGCTCCTTCGAAATACGCGGGTCAAGCTTCTCCAAACGACTGGCTGATGTAATTGACCGCCACAGCGGATGTGCTCCTTCGACATACGCGGGTCAAGCTTCTCCAAACGACTGGCTGATGTAATTGGCCGCCACAGCGGATGTGCTCCTTCGAAATACGCGGGTCAAGCTTCTCCAAACGACTGGCTGCTGTAATTGGCCGCCACAGCGGATGTGCTCCTTCGACATACGCGGGTCAAGCTTCTCCAAACGACTGGCTGATGTAATTGGCCGCCACAGCGGATGTGCTCCTTCGAAACACGCGGGTCAAGCTTCTCCAAACGACTGGCTGCTGTAATTGGCCGCCACAGCGGATGTGCTCCTTCGACATACGCGGGTCAAGCTTCTCCAAACGACTGGCTGCTGTAATTGGCCGCCACAGCGGATGTGCTCCTTCGAAATACGCGAGTCAAGCTTCTCCAAACGACTGGCTGATGTAATTGGCCGCCACAGCGGATGTGCTCCTTCGAAATACGCGGGTCAAGCTTCTCCAAACGAGTGGCTGCTGTAATTGGCCGCCACAGCGGATGTGCTCCTTCGAAATACGCGGGTCAAGCTTCTCCAAACGACTGGCTGATGTAATTGGCCGCCACAGCGGATGTGCTCCTTCGAAATACGCGGGTCAAGCTTCTCCAAACGACTGGCTGATGTAATTGACCGCCACAGCGGATGTGCTCCTTCGAAATACGCGGGTCAAGCTTCTCCAAACGACTGGCTGATGTAATTGGCCGCCACGACCGATGTGCTCTCTTGGCCGCCACAACGGATGTGCTCCTTCGAAATACGCGGGTCAAGCTTCTCCAAACGATGCTGTGGGCTTTTGATAAGTTTAAACACGTTCCCCGCGTTTCCGCGGTTGTTAACGGTTGGTTTGGTAAGGTTGTGAGTAGCAGAATAGGAAAACCGACTTTACTGGTCGAATACGTTTTTATTTTTCCCGAATATTATGAGAAATACAATTGCACGATATTTCACCTCGTGTGATTAAAATTATTTTTTCACAAATGGTTGCGAAACCGATAAAATTATAATTCATTCATACCGGTACTTGAATGAGCAATTTGCCTACTAGGACACATATGACCCATTACGCGGTGAACGTGTTACCACCACTCCCGTGCACACATAGCTTTGTCTTTAGGAGCTGTGTGGACTTTTGGTCGGTGTCCGTACAAGTTTGTGAGCGTGTTTGGCTTGTAGGAATGCTTCTTCTCACGCTACATCACAAATAATGCCCTGCTCAATATAAAGGCTATAATAATTTGTTCCCAGGTGAAAAATAAAATGTACGAGGATGAGACTTTAGCCAAACACATTTGGGACGATATCTATTTGATGGCTAATTTTCATACCTCAAAACAGGGTCCCTTTCTAAGTCAATAGTTCTAGAATTGAAAACTTACTTGGCCATATATTTTTCAGCGTACGAAGAGGATTTGAAATTTTCCTGAAATTTTATTGAGTGTAGTTCACCGAGTATAACTTGAGTCCAGTATTTCGCTTTCTCTGACACCAAATACATAAACTGCTTTGATATATCAGAGCATGATGATTGTTTTTTAGTTATTCTGCAACGAGAATTATCGAATAAATCGAATGGAAGGACTAACAATTCGTGGATATAAATTGTTTTGGTAATCTGCTTAATTTTTCAAGTGAATCGCCATTATTTTCTGTTCCTAAATGAAAGAATAATGACCTTTCCGGTGAACTGATACACATAAAGCCTTGCCTGATCCTGTACGATAAAAATGATATACGTCAGACTAGCTTCTACCACGATTTAAACCAAAGTTGCGAATCGTTGAGCGCCTAACTGACGACTTCACAGCCCGAAGAAGCCTCATCAGAAACTTCTGGATCCACACCATCACGATGAAGCAAGAACTAGAGACGCTGATTAAATAACTTTTTAATGTGAAGCGCAAAAACAAATTCGGCATTTGAGACTTGAGATTGCATTTACAAACTCTCCAGCACCGGTGGATGGTATAATTACGCGCAAGATAAAAGACCCAAACCGCGCCGATTAATGAAGCAATTCCCCTTTGTGCGCGTGTAAAAATGTCTTTTTGCTCCGCTGCGCTGAGGAGAAAGGAAGAAGATCTTTAGATTTTTCTGTTTCAATAAACAGTTGAATGAATTCTCCTATTTGCTGATAACACTCTTTTTAAAAGCGCAATATTTTCGACGAGCGCAATAAAAAATGGCCACAATGACATCTTGTGGGATGAGTGAAGCACTTGATTTGAATATTAAACTTGGCTCGAATTAAAATCGTCTTTGGCATGCAATTCAATGTGTTTAAGGCTGGAAAATTCCGTAGTTTTTTCGCTCTCGGGGCGAACAAATCGTCAAGAATGAATTAATTGTACCTAAAAAAGCGGTAATTTATCTCACGAGATGGAATTATCATTTATGGTGTCTCAGAGTCTAAGAATCCATCGTCGGTCGTGCGGCAGTAACTAACCGTGGTAGTGAACTCGACACTATAATAACTGCAGCTGAGAGCCCGATACCTTCTCTCTACTGATAACGACAACTATTTGTTATGGGATCACGATGCAAGTTCATAATGAGATCGCAATAAGTATTCGAAAGCTGGCGTACGATAACCAAGCGTAACAGATTATGCTAATTCATACTGAGAGCTCGATAACTTATCGCAACAGAGAGCACGATAATGTATCGTAAAAGATTACGGGATTACTTACGACAACAGAGCACGGTAACATATCGCAAAAGAGAGCACGATAACGTATCGCAACTAAAAGCACGATAACTAATCACTCCAGAGACCACAATAACTAATCACAGCAGGGAATGCGATAACGTATCGCAACAAAAAGCACGATAACTAATCACAATGGAGAATGCGATAACGTGTCGCAACAGAAAGCACGATAAAGTATCGCAGCAGAAAGCACAATCACTGATCGCCTCAGACCACAACGAAACTTGGATGGGAGTGCGGAAAGCCATCACTTGGGAACGTAATGAAACTTCAATTTTGCACTTTCCAGCTATGAATTTGACCGAGCAAAGCACTTCTTCGCAGGAATCCAGCTTACAAAACTTATGCAATATAGCGGGCCGGCAGCCTACCATTGAGATCGCGTGTTTTTTGCGAGGAACTGCTCAGGAATCTAAAGCAGACCAGGAATCTGAAGGGGAAAGTTGCAGTCCAGTCATGTCAAATGTAGAAGTCAAGTCGTGATTATCTGCTTTTTACTCTGCGTTTTGATCATTTGCCCTGCATTGCAAATCGCGTGCTACGCGTAAGATACAAGTTCAGTCCATCATGGAAATAATTTTTTAATTTCTACGTGTTTTTAAAAATCTGTTGTAAAACTGTTCGGTAGTTTGCCTGAATTTTTTTTCTTTGTTGATCGAATTTCACGTTTCCATGACTTGAGATTGAACTCCATTGCACAAATTTTGTTTTATTCGCTCATATTTTCAGTCTACTGAAGAGTCACAATTTTTAATTAAAGCAGGGGGAGAGTTATCGTGAAAACTAACGAATGCTAACCTCACAATAAGAAATGCAGGCGTTTTGCTCACACATAAGCATCGAGAGATTAGCGTCCTCAGATATTCTGTGGGACAAACATAAGCCTCATACACTGCACCTCTCACACACTGCTCGTACCCCATGCCCTGCACACACTGCACTACTACACACATCACATGCACTGCACACACTGCACCACTGCACACACCGCACACACTGCACCACTGCACACACCGCACACACTGCACATACTGCACCACAACTCACACTGCACCATTAAACCATTGCACACACTGCACCACTACACACACTGCACCACTACACACACCGCACACAGCCCAAACACTGCACACAGCCCAAACACTGCACCACTAAACCATTGCACACACTGCACCACTGCACACACTGCATGCACTGCAAACACTGCACCGCTGTACACACCGCACACACTTAACACACTGCACCACTGCACACACCGCACACACTGCACCACTGCACCACTGCACACACCGCAAACACTGCACACACTGCACACACTGCACCACTGCACCACTGCACACACCGCACACACTGCACACACTGCACACACCGCACACACCGCACACACTGCACCACTGCACACACCGCACACACCGCACACACTGCACACACTGCACCACTTCACACACTGCACCACTGCACACACCGCACACACCGCACACACTGCACCACTGCACACACCGCAAACACTGCACACACTGCACCCCTGCACACACCGCACACACCACACACACTGTACCACTGCACACACCACACACACTGCACCACTGCACACACCGCACACACTGCACACACTGCACCAATGCACACACCGCACACACTGCACCACTGCACACACCGCACACACCGCACACACTGCACCACTGCACACACCGCACACACTGCACACACTGCTCCACTGCACACACCACACACACTGCACACACTGCACACACTGCACACACCGCACACACCGCACACACTGCACACACTGCTCCACTGCACACACCACACACACTGCACACATTGCACACACTACACACACCGCACTCACCGCACACACTGCACCACTGCACACACCGCACACACTGCACACACCTGAGGATCCTGAGGATCCTGAGGATCCTGAGGATGAGTTCGGGTCGTCCGCCCGGGCCACGCGTTGCGCCGCCCTCGTGCCGCCACGCCTCCTACAGCGCTCGCGCTCTCCGGTCGGCGAGCTGCTGCAAGATGCTGTTGCCAGAGGCGGTCTGGTAGTAATGTGGTAGAGGTGGCTTATCCGGAATCAATCTCAAGAACATGTCCAATTTTTTTTGAAGCTTTCAGCTGACCCCTCAAACTCACGCAGCTCGGCTGGGAGACAGTTAAAGAGTCGTGGGCCCATCACGGAGAACGACCGTTCATGCCTTGTGCGAATGCTGGCCGCAGCTCTGTTGTTGAACTCCGGCACGACACATTGCCTCCCAAAACGCACGTGCTGTTTGGTTTTCAGCTTCAAACCATCCTCTACAAAGTTGGGGACCAGCCCTCTCACAATCTTCCAGGTGTAGATAATAGTATATCTCTCTCGCCTTCTCTGGAGGGAGTAAAGGGCAAGATGTTTCAAACGTTGCCAATAGTCCAGGTGCCTTACTTCCGAGATCCTTGCCGTGAAGGATCTCTGGACTCCCTCAAGCTTGACAATGTCAGCCCAAGCTCCCGGATTCCAGAGCTGGCAGCAATACTCTGCCAGGGGAAGGACGAGTGCTTTGTAAAGCGTCAGCATGGGCACGGTCTCTCTTGTGCGGAATACTCTCCACACCCATCCCATCTGCCGCCTGCATCTGCTCACAATCAGGTCAATGTGCTCACGAAAGGCTCCAGTATCCTCAACGATGACGCCCAGGTCTCGAAGAGAGGGCTTTCTTTCTATGTCCAGTCCTCCCTCTGTTACGTAGGAGAAGGCATCATTTGGGTGACTTCCATACCTTATCAGTTCAAATTTAGCTTCGTTGAACTGCATGTTGTTTACCTGAGCCCACCGGTATATCCGCTCCAGGTCACTCTGCATCCCTCTGCAGTCCTCCGTATCAGTTATCTCCACCATCAACCTCGTGTCGTCTGCGAAAGAAGATGCACGGGAACATTGGAGGTTGGCGTCCACGTCCGATATATGGACCAGAAACAGCAGTGGTCCGAGCACCGATCCCTGTGGCACGCCGCTCACTACCAGAGACTCAGACGAGAGGCATCCATCCACAGCTATCCTCTGCCTTCTGTCTGTCAGGAAGTGAGCCAACCACGTCAGCAGCCGGCCTCCTATGTGCTGGCCCTTGAGCTTACCAAGCAGTATGCCGTGGTCCACCTTATCGAAGGCCTTTGCGAAATCGAGATAGACAACGTCCACTGCGCGGCCGTTTCCCAAAGCCTCGGTGATGGTTCTTTGATGTTCCAGCAATTGCGAGAGGCAGGACCTTCCCTTACGGAACCCATGCTGTGATCTATTCAGTCTGCCGGAATCCTCCAGAAACCTCACCATCTTCCTCACGATCACCTTCTCGAATACTTTGATGATGTGGGATGTCAATGTTACCGGTCTGTAGTTTTTTGGTAGGTGCTTTTCCCCACCCTTGAATATAGGTGTGACAATTCCCAACTTCAACTGATCTGGGATATCTCCGGTGTCCATCGAGAGTTTCCACATGATCCATAGGGGTGTCTTAAGTTGGTCCTGACATTTTTTAAGTAGAACTGCCGGTACTTGGTCTGGCCCCGGTGCAGATGTGGGCGACAGCTCGTCCATACATTCAGCCAGTTCCGCCTCAGTGAACGACACACTGCTGAGGTGGTTGTTGTTTTGATACTGAAGGGGCTCTGACAGTAGGTCCTCCAGATTTGTGTAGGTTGGCGCGCTGAACACAGACTCATACTGCTCCCTAAGCACTTCACTTTTTTGGTTGGGATCGCCTATGAGGTTGCCTTCCAAGCGGAACGGTCCTATTTGTGACTTGGTTCCAGCTTTAGCCCTTGCAAAGGCGTAGAAGTATTTAGAATTAGTCCTTATCGCATCAACCGCCCTTACTTCCTCAGCTTCGGTCTCGGCGTCGTGAGATCTCATTAGTTGGTTCTCTAAATCCAAAGCTCTTTCCGTAATCTGCTGCCTCGCCGCCGGCCTGGATGCTCCCGTCAGCTGTTGCAGTAGTCGCTTTCGCTTCTTCATCAAGATCCTGCGATCTCTGGGGACAAGTCTCTTCGACCTTATCCTCCTCGCTGGTGTGTGTCTCGTGCAGATATCCGTGATAGTCTTCAACAACACTTCATATATTTCCAGTACGGTCAAACTGAGTGTTAAGAGGGCCCAGTCTACGGCCGCCAGTTCTTCACGCATGCTGTCCCAATCTGTCGCATCGCTCATAAAATTTAGCGATCCCAGTCCAACATTGCTTCCGTTGCCTCGTGGGCAAGAACCATCGCAACCTATATCCGCAGTTATTATCAGCAGCCTATGGTCCGACATGGCAGTGTCCTCCACCCGAATTTCCCTCGCCACTTCGTCATTATTCGTCAGGAAGAGGTCGAGGAGGTTATCTTGCCGAGTCGGGAGCACTACATATTGCTCCAGGGCGAATTTCTCCATAAACTCGGTAAGCTGAGTCGCCTGAGCCCTCAACTCCCGCGAGCCCCCATAGATATGGTTCGTCGACCAGCACATTGAGGGGAAATTGAAATCACCCGCCACTATGATGGTGGGCAATGGTGTTCCCAACTCCTCCAACTTCGTGGAAACATGCCTCATTACCGGTAGGAAATTTTCCAATTCGCAGGCAGGAGGGCGATACACGACCACAAGTGCTAGTCTCACCTGATCCAGCCACAGAACGAGGTGTTCAACCACACCATCCGAGTCTGCAGACAAGACTACTGTTTGGGGTGCCAAGTCATTCCTAATGTATGCTGCAACACCTCCCTTTTTTCTGCCATGGCGTCTATCCGATCTGTGGAGTGTGTAGCCTTCCATTGCCACTTCCGCGTCAAGCACGTCTTCGTGGAGGTGAGTCTCCACCAGTACAACAAAGAGAGCACCTTCTTCCATGGCTCTTTCCCGCAACATGCCCACTTTGTATTTCTTTTGGGATGTGCTCAGGCCCTCTATGTTGCAGCTTAGTATTGCAGTGTCGGAGCCAGTGCTCCCCACTTTGTTCGACAGGCGCACGCTTGTCCCTTCTGTGGCGTCGGCTTGTCTTCTCTGTCCATCAGGAGTAGTTTCAGGAGACTCTGGACCTGGACCTGGATATTCAGGACCTGGCGGCTCAGCTCTAAAAAAGCAGAGTTCTCTTCGCCCAGGGTTTCTCCACATCCACCCTCGTCATGTGTTGGGGTCCGGTTTGACTGACGGTTTGGAAAGGAGTCCACTCTCTGCCTATCCACCTTTGCTATACCCGTCACTCGCTGGCTGATCGTAGGTACGTCCCGGCGGACTGGTCCAGTGGTACTCAATCCCGTCTCCTCCTTGGTCACGGTGTCCTCCTTTGGTTTGAGACCTGATATGTGGTGGTATTTGCATTTATTCCGCTCACAGGGCTGCCCTTCCAACGCTTTTCGACACAGCGCTGGGTGGTAGAAGTCGCACTGCTTACCTTTGCTACAGCCGCCCTTTAGTTTTCCACCTAGTTTCAAAAATTTGCGGCATAACCTCGGGTGAGAGAATGGGCATTCCTCGCCCTTGGGTCCATATTTGCATCTTTTTTTAAGATAATAGCTGCATACGGCCTTTTTCTTCGGTGGTGGAGACTTTGTGTTGTCCTCCCGGCTATCTTCATCCTCTAGGTCGCTAGCACCCTCTCGGCTGATTTCGTTGTTGGTCCCCGAGTCGGGGACCAGAGCATCACCAGCCAGAAGACCAGGCAGTTCAGTTGTGGCACACACTGCACCGCACACACACACACTGCACACACTGCACACACCGCACACACCGCACACACTGCACCACTGCACACACCGCACACACCGCACACACTGCACACACTGCACCACTTCACACACTGCACCACTGCACACACCGCACACACTGCACATACTGCACCATTAAACCATTGCACACACTGCACCACTACACACACTGCACCACTACACACACTGCACCACTACACACACCACACACCCCAAACACTGCACCACTAAACCATTGCACACACTGCACCACTGCACACACTGCATGCACTGCAAACACTGCACCGCTGTACACACCGCACACACTGAACACACTGCACCACTGCACACACCGCACACACTGCGCCACTGCACCACTGCACACACCGCAAACACTGCACACACTGCACCACTGCACCACTGCACACACCGCACACACTGCACCACTGCACACACCGCACACACCGCACACATTGCACACACTGCACACACTGCACCACTTCACACACTGCACCACTGCACACACCGCGCACACCGCACACACTGCACCACTGCACACACCGCAAACACTGCACACACCGCAAACACTGCACACACTGCACCACTGCACACACCGCACACACCACACACACTGCACCACTGCACACACCGCACACACTGCACCACTGCACACACCGCACACACTGCACACACTGCACCAATGCACACACCGCACACACTGCACCACTGCACACACCACACACACCGCACACACTGTACCACTGCACACACCGCACACACTGCACACACTGCTCCACTGCACACACCACACACACTGCACACACAGCACATACTGCACACACCGCACACACTGCGCACACTACACACACCGCACACACTGCACACACTGCACCACTGCACACACCGCACACACTGCACACACTGCACGCACCGCACACGCTGCACACACTGCACCACTGCACACACCACACACACTGCACCACTGCACACACCGCACACACCACACACACTGCATCACTGCACACACCGCACACACTGCACACACCGCACACGCCGCACACACTGCACACACCGCACACACTGCACACATTGCACCACTGCACACACCGCACAGTCCGCACAGCAAGACAGCGGCCAAAAGTCGCCTAACTCTGTAACAAAGTTGCCGTTTTCTCACGCGGAGCTCGGCTGAAGTTCATCCCAAATTACCGCTCAAAGTTAATGTAACTTGATCATGATATCGGGAGTTTTTCAAAAGGAAATTCTTGGATTTTTATCCGAGTTTCGGAACATTTTTTCAGCGAAGCTCACGAAAGAAGTAGCCAGCTGGCAGTCTTGGCCGGACGCTGGGCAGGCGTCGGCGATCGTGGAGTATGGAGTACTGTTGCGTTGGAGTTAGGCTAGTACTGTTGCGTTGGAGTTAGGCTAGTACTGTTGCGTTGGAGTTAGGCTAGTACTGTTGCGTTGGAGTTAGGCTAGTACTGTTGCGTTGGAGTTAGGCTAGTACTGTTGCGTTGGAGTTAGGCTAGTACTGTTGCGTTGGAGTTAGGATAGTACTGTTGCGTTGGAGTTAGGCTAGTACTATTGGGTTGGAGTTAGGCTAGTACTGTTGTGTTGGAGTTAGGCTAGTACTGTTGCGCTGGAGTTAGGCTAATACTGTTGCATTGGAGTTAGGCTAGTACTGTTGCGTTGGAGTTAGGCTAGTACTGTTGTGTTGGAGTTAGGCTAGTACTGTTGCGTTGGAATTAGGCTAGTACTGTTGTGTTGGAGTTAGGCTAGTACTGTTGTGTTGGAGTTAGGCTAGTACTGTTGCGTTGGAGTTAGGCTAGTACTGTTGCGCTGGAGTTAGGCTAATACTGTTGCGTTGGAGTTAGGCTAGTACTGTTGCGTTGGAGTTAGGCTAGTACTGTTGTGTTGGAGTTTGGTTGGAAGTACAGTTTCGTTGGAGTTTAATTCCCTGTAAATTTAAAGAACAACGTAGACATCGCAGGAGTAATAATGGTTTTTTGAATAAAAAAAGGCTGATCGTGGGGTTTTGAATCGCTACCAAGTCTTTATGTGATTGTTTTGATTATTGACTGTTTACATCAGTATCTTGTATGTTTTACAGTATATGCGTGAGTTCGATCGATTGCACTCAATCCACCTCTGGAAAATAGGTAGTTTCAATTCAATTGAAAATAATTATTGGTAATCTAAATTAAATTCTCATGAATATAACAAACTATTCTCGCAGTAGCAGTATTGATAGAAAGCAGGGATTTTATATCAAATAGTTAATATCACGGTATTTCTTAATACTTCTAAGTGTTCGCATCTTTAACTTACACTGAAACAAAATTAAAGAGGAGTTCTTCAGGGTTATCAAAGATGAGCGAAATTTTTGTAAGTCAGTTGAATCATCAACATTATTTTAAATTCCCGTGGAAAAGTTTCTTATTCAGAACTGTAAGCTAATTTCCCTTCACAAAGTTCTAAAATTCCTAGTGCCACTCATCACGAACTTTCGATGATGAGCTAATTTACGCATGGAAGCCCGCGCTCGCAACAGAGGTGTCTCGCCGGACACTGTTTATTTGACCCGACTCCGTCTGTGTATCCGAGGGAGAACAGACGCCGAGGCAGGCTCGAATATTACGCCCGTCACGAGGCATATTAGTCAGGCTGCTTATTTTCGCAGTCCTAACGCCTGTTTGGATGCACTTCGTCTTCATTTGCGACGTACAAATAAACGACTCTGAGCCGTACCTTATTTTCGCGAGACACACGCCTGATCGACTCGCTGCTGCAGACAGCGCTAGGACTGCTCGCGTTGCTCGATGTGCGCCGCGGTAGAGGAAACAAGGTAGAGTCATTTCTACGGGGGAAATGCACTTCCTCTTGTTCGGTCAGCCAAGAGAACGGCTTAATTTAAAACAAACTTTATGACGTCACCATTGCGACATGTCGTTAGGCCAATAGTGGTACCAGATTTGGGGCTAGTAATGTTGCCAGATGCAATATGAGATCTCACTACTATTGGTCCGTTGCCATGACGCCAGCATTGCCACACGGTCGACGAAAAAGACTGGTTTGACCCTACCTTGTTTCTTCTACCGTGATGTACGCTCAAGTAAACACACTGGTACCGTCATCCCCTGGATTATCCAGTGCAAATGCACGAGTTTGCTTGGAATTTTTGAATTTTATTCTCTGCGTTTCCGATTTAACGTCTCTTTTCCTGTAATTTTCGTTTACAAGGGTAGGCTGTGAGATTCGAGTCACGAAGTTCTGAAATAAGAGAAGATTCTAAACTTCTATCGATATTGCATTAGATAAAAAAAAATAAAACTCGCGATATCAACTCAGCAGCTATTTTTGTTCACTAGTAGAGTCAGTTTTTGTTTAAGTTTACGCCTTTGTTTTTATGTTTGAATTGTATGCTGTTCCGATACCTCAACTTACATGACTACATATTTTGATCGCGCTAGCCCCAATTTTGGTTCTAGCCCTCCGTAGAGTTTTGGTTGAACAGCTTTACAGGTGTTCTATTGATGCTATATAGTTGGGTTTTCTAATAAAAATTACCACTGACTGGACAGCAGCCTTTTCGAACGCGGTGATGGAAAAAAGCGTGATCTAAAATAACATAATATATTAACTCCTTAATAATTAGGTAGCCTTGTTCGTTTGTAGGCATGCTTGTATGATTATGTGTGATTGTCATCGTCCACTCTCTGCTTTCCGCAGTGACATGAGGTAAAATTCAGCATCTTGCTTTCAGTTATAACATAGGACTAAACGCAGCGTAATATAGTCAGTAGCACCACATGGCAAAATTCATTATTTTGATTTCGGTTCTAAAAAAGGGTAAAATTTTGCCTTCTTGCGTGCCGTATTGTGAGTACGATCCAAAATAAATTCTAACTTCCTGATAAATATTTCCCATAAATTAGTTAAGCACGAGCCGAGAAAAAAGATTCAGCGAGTTTAGAGGCTACAAAAGGAAGAGCTCGTAAAGATGCAAGAAAAACTTTGAAGAACTTTTCTTCACATCTAACGCAATTTTGCTTTGAAAGTTTGGAAATCTTATCCCTTGAGTTGCGCACACTAATGTTGACTCAGTTTTGAAGTCGCTTCCGGAGGTTCACCATGATCATTTGAATTTATGTCTCGTGCAACATTGATTCCGTGAGTTATTGCTGCCATTGGATCTTCAATATCTTGAACTAAAAACATGTAGTACGGGATTCCGAGTGAATATCGAGAAGCAAGCTATGTTGAACCATCTTGGACACATAGATTTTCAGGATCATAATCGGTGAAAAATTCGATGACGCGTGGCTAGAGCAATCTCGGTAATGCTATAGCGTGAGGTCTACCACACTATAGCATGAGATCTACCCCTAGCTATTACTATAGCGTGAGCTTAGGTTAGGTTACAAACGGAGGTAAATCTGAAGGATATGTCAGTTATCGATTTTGTAAATTTCGATGCCTAAGCATAGTTGATTAGATCGAAATAAACAAGTTTTCTTCTATGCACTTTCCTTCTCAAATGGGTATTTTATTAGTTATAGCGGTAAATGACTTACCGCAACTCCAGTGTTCGAAGCGGCAAGTAATTCAAGAAGCACGTCGGACAGCAACACTGCAATGCGCACTCGCTTCCAGCGCGATCGTCATCAAAGACGAAACCAAACCTACCGCTATACCTCGTTAAATACTCATTTGACGAAAAAAGTGTATAGAAGAAAAGTTGTTTATTTTGATGTTATTACCATGATTCAAGCAACAAAAGTTCGAAAATCGATGAGTAGCTGTTTATTTGAGCGCATTCGTCATCAAACTGAAACTAAACCTACCGCTATAAATCGTAAAATACTCATTTGAGCCGGAAAGTGCATAGACGAAAACTTGTTTATTTTGATTTAATTAATTATGTTCAGGCACCAAAATGTGGAAAATCGATAACTGACATATTCTTCAGATTTACCCAAATGGGTATTACTTATTTCCATACATTTAATACAGCGATAAACAGTTTGTACATCTCAAACTGCACCTTGGTAGGCGATATATGGCGGTGGACCTCCCGCTATCGGGGCACCGCAATCTCTCTAACATTTTTACAATTACGAATCGAAATCAATCACAGTAATGCCACCTTCTTCAGAAATATAAGGGCCCCACAATCCGAACTATTCCAAGCCCCAGACAGGAATCTTCACACAGTGCGGTTGCCATTGGAGCAATTCAAGAGGATTACTACCAGACTAGAACTAATAATTAAACATTCTCGATAATTGGAAGTGCACTTCAATCCTGCGGATCAGAGCAGCTGTTCACTGAAAGTTCTATATATTGTTCCTCGTGGAATCTTCAATTAATGGGTTTATCTATAAGTCCACACAAAATTCTGGGGTATTCTAATCTCTTTCTACATATTCCTGTAGATCGAACTTCACATTGGTATTGGGCAATTATTTTTACGTTCTGCAATGTTGCATATTGGTGCAGTAAATAAGTTAATATATTATCTTTAGGGTATTTTTCATAAAAAAACGAAATCTAAAGTAAATAGAAAATGAGCAATGCAGAAGGGTTTCACATCAAGATTGTCCCACCGTGAGTGTCATTTTACCAGCCTCCAAGAGGTACTTCATACACGCCTTAAGGTCTCAGCAGCAGAGCAGTGGCCGAATTTCCAAAATCCTTTTTCCTTATCGGAACTAAAGAGCCTAGCAGCGTAAGTTTTAACGGAACTTAGCAACGTACTACATTAAGCAACGGAACTTAGCAACGTACTACATTAAGCAGCGTAAGTTTTAACGGAACTTAGCAACGTACTACAGCGAGTAGCGTAAGTTTTATCAGAACTTAGCAACGTACTACATTAAGCAGCGTAAGTTTTAACGGAACTTAGCAACGTACTACGTTAAGCAACGGAACTTAGCAACGTACTACATTAAGCAGCGTAAGTTTTAACGGAACTTAGCAACGTACTACATTAAGCAACGGAACTTAGCAACGTACTACATTAAGCAGCGTAAGTTTTAACGGAACTTAGCAACGTACTACAGCGAGTAGCGTAAGTTTTATCAGAACTTAGCAACGTACTACATTAAGCAGCGTAAGTTTTAACAGAACTTAGCAACGTACTACATTAAGCAACGGAACTTATCAACGTACTACATTAAGCAGCGTAAGTCTTAACGGAACTTAGCAACGTACTACATTAAGCAACGGAACTTAGCAACGTACTACATTAAGCAGCGTAAGTCTTAACGGAACTTAGCAACGTACTACATTAAGCAACGGAACTTAGCAACGTACTACATTAAGCAACGGAACTTATCAACGTACTACATTAAGCAGCGTAAGTCTTAACGGAACTTAGCAACGTACTACATTAAGCAACGGAACTTAGCAACGTACTACATTAAGCAGCGTAAGTTTTAACGGAACTTAGCAACGTACTACAGCGAGTAGCGTAAGTTTTATCAGAACTTAGCAACGTACTACATTAAGCAGCGTAAGTTTTAACGGAACTTAGCAACGTACTACAGCGAGCAGCGTAAGTTTTAACGGAACTTAGCAACGTACTACATAAAGCAGCGTAAGTTTTAACGGAACTTAGCAACGTACTAGAGCGAACAGCGTAAGTTTTAACGGAACTTAGCAACGTACTACATAAAGCAGCGTAAGTTTTAACGGAACTTAGCAACGTACTACAGCGAGCAGCGTAAGTTTTAACGGAACTTAGCAACGTACTACATAAAGCAGCGTAAGTTTTAACGGAACTTAGCAACGTACTAGAGCGAACAGCGTAAGTTTTAACGGAACTTAGCAACGTACTACATAAAGCAGCGTAAGTTTTAACGGAACTTAGCAACGTACTACAGCGAGCAGCGTAAGTTTTAACGGAACTTAGCAACGTACTACATAAAGCAGCGTAAGTTTTAACGGAACTTAGCAACGTACTAGAGCGAGCATCGTAAGTTTCAACGGAACTTAGCAACGTACTACAGCAAGCAGCAAAAGTTTTAGCGGAACTTAGCAACGTTCTACAGTATGAAGCGAAAGTTTTAACGGAACTTAGGAAAGTACTACAGCGAGCAGTGTAAGTTTTAACGGAACATAGCAACGTACTACAGTAAGCATCGTAAGTTATAACGGAACTTAGCAGCGTACTACAGCAAGCATCGTTCGTTGTAACGGAACTCAGCAACGTTAGGCAGTACTTAACGTAACCAGGTCGACTCTTAAAACGCTGCATACTGCGGTGACATGAAACATTTTATAAAGCATGCTCATAGTGGCATTAGCGTCAGTAACTTAGCATTTCTGAAAACATTTTTTTTTCATGCCTGCAGCCGCTCCCAGCTGCCTGCATCACAGCTGACATGTCACATCTGCTTGAATTTGTACTCTCAACCTAAACATCAGTAAGAATTTTATAGAAATGAGAACTTAAGATTTGTTACGTAGTACGGGCTGCACAGCGTGGGCTACAATCAGTGAGTGCCAGGTGAAAAAATCTAGTCTCCCTGACTGACTCATCTAAACACAATTAATTACTTATGTAGAGTATTCCTATTCCGTTCATCGTGTTTCTAAAGATTTTATTCTTAAATATGTGAAAAAAATTAATATTCGTAAACTCCCTCTGATACCTGTGCATTTGAAGTTTAGAACGCGGATAAGTAGTGGGGATTGCACAGCACACCATACAACTTCACGTTATAGTCAAGTGAAGAACATTGCTCTAAATTTAAAGCTTAGAGCTGTTTCATAGCAACGAGCCATCGTGAGAAATTAAAATGAAGTTTTTATTATGTTGAGCCGAATGTAGAGACTGCTAACCCGCCAACGACTTTTACGGCAGTTTTACGAGCACCAGGAGTCAGTCCCTGCTCTTGAGTGCTCTCAATAAACGTTTGGGTTGTGTAGGGGCGGGGTACAGGGCCAATAGAGCATGGAAATATCACGGTCGAACTTCAAGGTGCAATTCGAGAACTGATTTACAAAGACATCACCGAGCAGAATCACCACCTGCTTCATAGAGCTTTAATTTATTTTGTCTGCAAGAAATTAGAACGGGAGCGAAAAAGTTAATGCTGACTCTGGTGTGGCTCAGGTACATATTTACTACATGGAAATGTCGTAGATTTAATTCTGGCCACAGTCATATCAATATTTGATGAATCATTCTTATTTTCCTTTTCATCTTCGAAGTAAACTCGCAGTAATATCCTCAGCATGTTACCTTCTACGCTTATGTAAACGTTTCCGGGGTCCCACCTCTAAATAATGCGATAGTTACTTTCATGGCAAAATTTGTGCACTGAAACATGTATAGGTGACCCTCAATTTCGAAAATCACAGCTGTGATCACGTCAATACTCACCATGTGGAGTAACCGATGCCTAGTCTGTTATGCTTTGTGTAATTATCCATTTGCCCCCAACGTTGCAGCACAAATGGTCAAGCCATCCGTACTTGGAATTTTTGAAAACACCTATGTCTGAATTGTTACTAACTCGCGTCAAGCGAATCCATTATAATTCTTGTTCGAAATTATTGATATGATTACCAATGATACCTGTGTACCACTAAATTTTTGCTGAATTACAAATTTCCGTCCCTGTTACGCAATTTATTTCTTTTGAACTTGAAAATATTCTATTAAATCTCGAGAACTCACGGTTTTTCTGCACGTTTCGCTGTTAGCCCGGACTTGTCAAAGGATATTGCAAAAACTGAACTCAACACTGCCCTCACACTGGATCCATCAGTCCACTCCTCAACGCTACTCGTACACAGTTCAGCCAACTGCAGCCCCTCTCTTCGTGCCGTCCATTTCTTGAATCTCTGTGACATCTCCCCTCCCAAAGTAATAGCATGTACTCGTTCCTTTCATCTCACCTATGTTCAAATTTAATTCACTTTTCTCGAGCGCCGTTGTTTTCTTTCTTTATCCTAGTTCATGTAAATATGTCGTGGAGAAAAAATTTGGGATCGATTCATTCGAAATAGTCTGAAAATTTATTTTCAATTTATTCACGGCACTGTACTAAAGAAGACAAAGCTACTACTATTCTAATTCTTTATCCCCGGTTTTCATTGACTATCACCAAAATACGTAGTCAAAAACTGTTGAGTAATGATAGATCTGTTTTTCTTGAAAACTCAGCAGAGTTCATTTCAACACCGGTGCTAATTGCATGATGCATAAGTAACACCTCTAACCCTTTACCCTATGAATTGCTCCCACATGCTACCGTTACGGCAGCCGCCGTCATTAGACCGGCTCTGGCACCTCAGCGTCACCGACATCAGCATGAGCAAGGAACTTGCTAATCGACAGCGAATTTAAAAAACCATATTGGGATGCAAATTCGAATTTAAAATTAATATCTTAGACTGTTCATACGAGTACGTTTTGAGATATATGAGGACGGTGAAACATCACTGCGAAATTTTTTATGTTTCATGCGTACAGCGTTACGATCTTTGGGAAGAAATTTCATTCTATATTGATTAAAACTTTTGGCAAACGAAAGAAATCTGGTTCAAGAACGCAATTGATTACACCGCTTAAACGGTATGAATTTTATCTACTTATGGATGCACGCCCGGACAGTTCACTTATCAGCTAAATCGAGTACACGTCTGCTAGCCCGTTGGATCAAACTAGATCTGGCCATCGTAAAGAAACTTGTAAATCCTCCAACCACTCAGCCGTTCCTCAAGCTGTCAATACCTACAAATCAAGGCTTCGGCCGGGCTCTTCAGCTATGCGAGACCGAGTTGCAGCTGCTGCATCTGCATTCGCAGTTGCATCTGTTGCAGTTGCTGCATTTGCATTTGCAGTTACAAATGCTACAGTTGCTGCATTTGTGTCAGCAGTTACATCTGCTACAGTTGCTGAATTTTTAATAGCAGTTACATCTGCTATAGTTGCTGAATTTATGTTCGCAGTTACGTCTGCAACAGTTGCTGCATTTGCATTAGCAGTTACATCTGTTACAGTCGCTGCATTTGCGTCAGCAGATCTGCTGCAGTTGCTGCATTTGCACCGCCGATACGAGCACACATGATCAAAATTACATTGAGGTCCGGAAAAAAAATACATTTTACTGTGTTTCACGGATTTTAAAATTAAGCAAGAACACCAACAATCAACAAGTCTGAACATCTGTTATGGGGAGGTAAGCACCTGCTACAACGATTAATGCACATACAGCTGAGACAAAAGTGTTTGTATCGCACAAATAAACAGTTACTGGTGCAATCAAAGTAGCTTCGGCAGCAATAAAAGCTAGGACTCCGACAATAAAAGGACAACTCTTGCGAAGAAAGCAACGGCTGCAGCGTTGAGTGCGGCAGATGTAGCAATGTTTGCTATGTCTGCAGAGATAGGCACTGCTGCTGAAACGATACGAGTAGCAGATGTCAGGATCAAGCGGTTTTAAGCTTTTAGCTTCGTGAACCAGTTTTATACATTGAATTAGTGAAAAGTTATGGAGGGAGGAAAAGCTACGTGAATTAATATATGGAGGAAAAATTAGCTTTAAAGACGGAATTTTGGAGCAAAAATCAGTTTTAGGGACAGAATTATATGGCATGAATAAATTCTGTGCAAAGATATTAAGAGGAAGAAAACGTTTTGGGAGCGGAAATATGGTAGAAGGCTAAGTTTTGAGAACGGAAATACGGAGGAAGAATAAATTTTGGTTACGAACATATGGAGGTAAAATAAGTTTGGTTAACCGAAAGAATTAGGAAAAATCAGTTTTGGGGAAGGATTGCGTTTAGTACAAGTGGCGCTTCCCACTTGTACTTAAACCTGTAAGAACCAAGTTATTTTCCCTTGAAGTGAACACAGTATTATTGTACATTATGTCATACAGTACGTGCATTGCTGTATACTGCGTGCATCATCCCTCATATTTTACCTCCATATGTTCGTAACCAAAATTTATTCTTCCTCCGTATTTCCGTTCTCAAAACTTAGCCTTCTACCATATTTCCGCTCCCAAAACGTTTTCTTCCTCTAAATATCTTTGCACAGAATTTATTCATGCCATATAATTCTGTCCCTAAAACTGATTTTTGCTCCAAAATTCCGTCTTTAAAGCTGATTTTTCCTCCATATATTCATTCACACAGCGAGGTAAATTTTACCGAGAACAGCAAGAGTAGAACAGTAAAATAAAATAAACAACTTAAACAATTTAAACAATTTGTTTAGCCCGAGTGATTGACGAAGTGAATTTTTCTTGAGACTATTAAATACGCGTGATGTATTTCAGAAATGACAATAGTTCGTATAGAGTTAATTTGTCACCCACGGCAGACGTCGTCTCTTTACTGTAACTCCTGCCACTCGAGCTCAAATAGAGCCACTGATCAACATCATGCATGCAGTGACTGATCAACATCATGCATGCAGTGACTGATTAACATCATGCATGCAGTGACTGATCAACATCATGCATGCAGTGACTGATCAACATCATGCTTGCAGTGACTGATCAACATCATGCATCCAGTGACTGATCAACATCATGCATGCAGTGACTGATCAACATCATGCATCCAGTGACTGATCAACATCATGCATGCAGTGACTGATCAACATCATGCATGCAGCAACTGATAAACATCAGAACGCGACTTGCGCGCAACACCAAAAGCTTTATAAGCTCACCGCCAATTGCCATTGGCCTTTCAATCAGCATCACTCATTGGACGCAAAAATTCTAAATGTCAAAACCACGGTGGCAGAAATTGAATGACGACGAAGTTCAGTAGACGCCCCCTCGCAGCGGAAACATTGCCTGTTCTTCCGCGTTTTTTTTCCTTCAAATGGTAAAAGTAGCTGCAGCTGCCAATCAAAACAAGATGCAGTGATATGGAGCACATTTTCAATGTACAAGCGTTCCTAAAATCTTCCTTTTTTTGTCTACAATAAGTGTGACAGGGCTAATTATGTCATTCGAGAAAAGCTATCCGAGAAAAGAAATTTTGTAAATGAAGCCATCATAGCGTATGAATCGAATGCAAAGTAACTCCAAGATGGAATGAAACAAAAGCGCGATGACATCAACGGACGTCCAAGAACTTCAACAAAGTGCAGAACGAACGCTCGATGGTATCAACATAGCGTAAAATGATTGCACGATAATATCAACATAGCGTAGAATTAATGCACGATAATATCAACATAGCGTACAATGAAAGCCCGATAACATCTACTTAGTCTAGAAATAATGTACGAATAACGTCAACATAGCGTAGAATTAATGCTCGATAATTTGAACATAGTGTAGAAATAATGCATGATAACGTCAACATAGCGTAAAATTAATGCACGATAATTTGAACATTGTGCTGCCTTTAGACGCAATAATGTAAACATAGCGTAGACCGAACACACGATAACGTCAACGTGGAGTAAAACTAACAGTAAAATCAACGCAGCATCGAAATAAAGCAAGATATTTCATAATCCCCACAAATGTGCATGGATCTAAAAAGAATCTGTACATATGTTTCGAAAACAGTAAAAATTAACCGATGGAGCATCAACGATGTTTGGTAATAAAACGGCAAACCTGCAGTTAAGGCGTCATCTGCACCAGTGGCAATGGTACTCCCAACATAGCCCGAAATGTCGGCAGCGGCCATAGCTGTGGCAGCAACTACAGCAACAACAGCAGCCACTCCAAAACAGCAATAATATAAAAACATCAGCAATAGCAATATCAGCCGCAACATCAGCAGCAATAGCAGCAACATCAGCAGCAATAGCAGCAGCGGCAGCAGCTATAACAGCAGCAATAGCAGCAACAGCAGCAACAATAGCAGCAGCAGGGCTCCACAACAAAGGAAACAATCTCCGGTGACCGACACACTCTGCTCCTGTTGCTCTGCTGCTGTGGTGGTGGTGGTAGAGAGGGTGGTACCTTCTAAACGTGGTTGGTGGTAGGCACTTAGTGTTAGCAGGCTCGAAGTGGTGGTGGTGGTGGAGATAGTGGTACATTCTAGACGTGGTAGGGGTGGTAGGCACGTAGTGGTAGCAGGCTCGAAGTGGTGGTGGTGGAGATAGTGGTACATTCTAGACGTGGTAGGTGGTAGGCACGTAGTGGTAGCGAGCTCGAAGTGGTGGTGGTGGAGATAGTGGTACATTCTAGACGTGGTAGGTGGTAGGCACGTAGTGGTAGCGAGCTCGAAGTGGTGGTGGTGGAGATAGTGGTACATTCTAGACGTGGTAGGGGTGGTAGGCACGCAGTGGTAGCAGGCTCGAAGTGGTGGTGGTGGAGATAGTGGTACATTCTAGACGTGGTAGGTGGTAGGCACGTAGTGGTAGCGAGCTCGAAGTGGTGGTGGTGGAGATAGTGGTACATTCTAGACGTGGTAGGTGGTAGGCACGTAGTGGTAGCGGGCTCGAAGTGGTGGTGGTGGAGATAGTGGTACATTCTAGACGTGGTAGGTGGTAGGCACGTAGTGGTAGCGAGCTCGAAGTGGTGGTGGTGGAGATAGTGGTACATTCTAGACGTGTTAGGTGGTAATCACGTAGTGGTAACGGGCTCGAAGTGGTGGTGGTGGAGGTAGTGGTACATTCTAGACGTGGTAGGTGGTAGGCACGTAGTGGTAGCGGGCTCGAAGTGGTGGTGGTGGAGATAGTGGTACATTCTAGACGTGGTAGGTGGTAGGCACGTAGTGGTGGTGATGGTGATGGAATAAACTCGCAACTACGATTTAATATACGTTAATTCATTAATAACAATACTGAAGCCCTGAAATCGGCCTGCCAACTTAATTTTTACCGCAATAAGACCTTCAGCTATTGTAATGTGGAACTGGAGGACCGCAGACTTTCACCTTTTAATTCCTAACACATTATTACATTAAAAACACACACATGTTAAATAACTCAGTGAACAAAGATTGCGTATCATCCGCAAAAACTTTTAAACTCCTAATGCCTTTATTTAGACTCTCGTGTACAGTTCATCCCAAGACAATTTTTTTTTTTTAATGAACACTGGATGCGATGTGCAGAATAGATTAAATATTTCCAGGAAAGTAACTTTTGCAAGCGATCCTTTTCACGACCGCTGCGCACCTGACATTACGATACAGATGAGGTTTGCTCTTTATGACAGCAACAAAACGCCCTCCACCTGCAAGAAAGAACTGGTCTGTTTATTTTTGCCATATCGCATTTGAATGCAGATCAACATATCTCTATCAACTTTTTCTTCATTATATAATATGCCAGTATATTTAAATATTTTCACTACTCAGAAACTTTCGAGCCATTCAAAATGATCAAGATGGTATTTTTTTAAACAATAACTTCCGAACTCGCCTAAGCCTATTCCAAGTGTTGACTTTCTCTAATCACGTTAGATCGTTAAAAATTGTAACTTCAAGGTAGACATTTGTGAAGCAATGATTGAACACAATTTTTTCAAAAAACATTCTATCTTTTTCTGTAAATTCATGACCAATATGTATTCAACTATTGTATGAGTTATGAAGTTTGTCACCTCTATGTGTGAAAAAGACTTATCGCTCATTTGCGTGATTTTCGATGCAAATTGTAACATTAATTACTGAATACTGAATGATGCTTCTACTTACGACTCATCGTTACCTGTTTGGACATTGATATTTTGCTTTTATATTTCTCCATTCCGACGAATTTTAATTTTTCATCATTTCTGCGCGGTGCTGCCTACTTTTATTTTAGCAAACAGTATGCCTCTTTCCCTCGTATTCCACATTACAGCAGCCAAATAAGCAAAAACTTCAAAGGTACCTCTTCTTTTTGGCTAAAATTCTCTTCCTATGACAACACATAATGCTTCAGAAACCTATTTTCCACTGTATTTTTTTACTCAATTTGTAAGACAATCTAACGGTCCTGCCCGATAGCTTGGGTTAGTGTCACAAACATTGCTTCGGCCCTTCCATGATCTGCAACCCTCCGCTACGGTGGGTGCTCGCTAAACATTGTTTCTCTTATTTGAAATAGCACACCAGCGCTCAACCTCTTACTCCACCACGTGGTCGCTGGTCCCAAAATTGTTGCAAAAAACAATCAGATCCCCGGCAACAGTTATTTTTCATTTACTAGTATCCGTGGTAATATCCATGCATAATTATATTCGTCGTATTATTTGTCACAGAGACGGTACATTGTAGACGACTTTGGTGGTAGGCAGGTAATGTTGATGGGAGAAAGTAAGGGAGGTGCGAGAGTTTCTTTCCTCATGGATCATTTACTCTAAATACGGGCGTATAGATGCCAAGCAATCAAAGAAACTCTGGCCCAATTGAATGAGCTGCGCAAGATTTGAACCATTCTTGTATGGTCACCCGTTCATCCTTACTGAGACCATAGAAGAGAATTCTACACGTAATTCAACGATTTAAACCTCAATGTCAGAACACTGATAAAAATATAAACGATTTAAATCTCATTTATATTTTAGAAACACGACAATGAAAGCGGAGAAACGCCGTATTTCACTGATTAAAATTAAAACAAACGTGGCGGAGCGTGAGGGCGTATTTCTAACTTAAAATACTGACCGCCATGTAAGCCAATTCGCGTAACGTCCACGATGCTAGAGGTCGAATACCTTTAGAGATTCGCTTCTCAGCGAGAATGTAGTCGCAATGATTGTTTAATGAAAAATTTCTCCCGACAATGCCTTTGATCCGCTCGAGAACAAAAGGAAAGTCCGAAGCTTTATTCTAAAAATCCTTTAAACCTGCACAGTCGGGACTACTTTTCAGAAAATTTGTTTCACGCGGCGTCATCTCGAATTTCTTGACCTAGCATTCTTTCATGAGGAACTAAGGTAAAAGTTTGGTAAAACAAAGCGTTAATAGTCGTTCAACAGTGATGATGTACCTAGATGATTTATAAATCTTAACAGCAGAAAATTGAGCAAACCTGAAAGTATTTTTTCATGAGTTGAAACAATTATATTTTTCCCTCCGAGTGATGGAAAATAACTCGCCGATAGTAAACGGTACAAAAGTGTTCAAACACGGTAGTTTCGCTAACTTATGACAAATATTTAACAGTCAAACACTGCTGAAACTCTAAACGTGCTCTAAAGTTCATGCATCTCTCATGCGTCAATATGGCCATTAACTACACAGCCTTTGGTAACTCTTATTTCCTTACATGATATGCGTACCTAACTTACAGGTTCTGATTAGCAGAAAGGACTTCCCTATTGAAAATGTAAGCCGCTTTTTGAAGTGAATGGGCTTCATTTTCCGCAGTGTTACCATATTTAATTTAAAGTTGAAGACTGCATATGACTGGGACGGAGTATAGGACCATACCCCGCACATTTGAAAGAACGCAGAGCCATCGGAGTGCCTTGCAAACCTTGAGAAGCGACGTTCTTTCAGATAATAATGTGAGGCACAGGATATTCTGCCTCAAAATATCCTGTCAGGGCTGACACATCCTGGATGTGATGGCGACCTGATATAGCTGCTGCAGCAGCTGCTGTTACAGCTGTTGCAGCTGGTGCTGCCACAGCTGCAGGCAGATTGTTGCCCCACATGTAATTATTTAAACAATGCCGACAGATTTCAGAGAGGCTCGGGATATTGCATTTCAAAACACGTGGAGATCAGTAGAGCTGATAAAAGTGACATTCTCAGTTCTCCTGCGTAAGAGATTACCTGGCATTCGAAAGACCAGTTGAATGCTGACTGGGGAGCACAGGCAGTGTTAGAGAGCAAAATTTAGTAAATTTTCAATTTCACAATTGTGATAAACCTGCATAAATATTGCTGATTCATACTCTCGGTCGCAAAATTTCCGAACGACAATGCAAAGAGCATTAAAATTTCACAATGACAATTGCAAAGTGCAATAAAATTTGACGACGACAATAATTATTATTGTAGAGCGCAGTAAAATTTTTCAACGACAATAACACAGCATCCTAAAATTTGCAAGGAAGAGTTACACAACCTCATAAAAATTGCCGAAAAGAATTGCACAACATCGAAAAAAAAGCAGACTATGTGATCAATCACACAGCATTGTAAAACCGCGATCGACGATTGCACAGTATTTTAAAATTTGTCAACGGCACTCACACAGCATCGCCAAATACGCAAATGACAACTGCAGAGCAAGTTAGAGTTTAGCGGCAGCAACCGCAGTGAAAATCTTTAAGCACGCAAGTTACATAGAAGCTGTAGAATGAACCTGAGCGAATTCGGCAACAGCGAGACCTTCAGAGAAGCAACGAGTCGCAACGCAGTCGAGAACACAGCCCATACAGGAACAACATCACAAACGTTATGCCCCAAACGTAACGTAACAAGAACAACATCAAAGAGCGTAATATATCACCAGGTATTGTGTGACATCAAAGCCAGACACAAGCAGTTCAAAGCCGGGCTGTTCGCTACGGCGTGCCAACGAAAGCAGTGGCTTAAGAGCCAGAAACGCGAATACATTCAATCGTTCTAACACAAATGCAGTCGCAACAATGACTAAAATAATGCACTGCTGCTCCTTGTGAATGTAGCTCGCCTGTAATATATACCAGTATTAGAATTAGAATATATACCAGTATTAGAATTAGAATAAAAACCAGTATTAGAATTAGAGTATATGCCGGTCATAGAATTAGAATAAAAACCAGTATTAGAAGTAGAATATATATATACCAGTATTAGAATTAGAATGTACACCAGTATTTCAATTAGAATAAATACCAGTATTGGAACTAGAATAAATGCTAGTATTAGAATTAAAATATATACAAGCATTAGAATCAACTCTTTACACACCGACGGGTCACTAAACTGTTGCTGTCTTAGAAATACAACTATTGTACATATATATGTAGTTGCTGAAATAATAGATCTGCGTGACAGAGTCAAATAATCTTCTGCGACATCCATAAATACATTAGCACCTGCAAAAAACACGTCAGCACCTGCAACAAACACGTCAGCACCTGCAACAAACACGTCAGCGCCTGCAACAAACACGTCAGCACCTGCAACAAACACGTCAGCACCTGCAACAAACACGTCAGCACCTGCAACAAACATGTCAGTACCTGCAACAAACACGTCAGCACCTGCAACAAACACGTCAGCACCAGCAACAAACACATCAGCACCAGCAACAAACATGTCAGCCAGGATACTCTGCGTCTCAGAGAGTCAGTCGGCCAGCGAGACGAGCACATGTTGCAATCTTTATCAAACAGATGAGATGCGCAACTCCATCAGTGCGCACTGAACGCCTTCTCCGCTCGGCGTCGACGACTTTTGGAGGCCTCTTGCAGAATTTGACGGCGCCTGAGATTGCAATAGCTTGATTTTTACGGCACGTTTTGCTGGTCTACGAGTCAGTTGCGGCTTCCAGTGCTTCTTGGTCACAAATTTATGCACTGCGTCGCGAATAGAATATGTAAGCGCGAATTCTCTTTTTATGCTCGGGGAAAGTAAATTTTAATAGGAAAACGTAAGTTCTTGTAAATCACAGTGTAATTGTGTGCTATGTCATTTGCAAGATTCGATTTCAACAAAGAACGTAAATAAAATTCTACTTAAATTCACTCCCGTTGAAATAGAAAGTTGGTGAATCGTTCATAATTTACATTCGTATACAACGCAGTGTTTTCCTTGTTAATATATTTATTTGAGGACCACACAATGCAGGCTGTAAGAGCCTGCATTGTGTATCGGCATGCATGTTTTTCGTCACCCAAGCGATTTAATTACTTGGGCGGCGAAAAACATGCATGCCGGCGGTGAAAAAGTTTGACTGGGTAGTACCAGGAAAAAATCGACCTGGCTCGAAGAAAATGCATTGCGATTCAAAATCTCCACTCCAATCGCAGGACAGATGGTCGCTCTTTTCAACGAGAAAGATTCGCAGCTTTCAACGTATCAAAATTTACGACTGAAGCAGACGGAAATGTTTGTGGCGATTGCGACTCACGACAGTCAAATTTTTCGCGTATGATAGAGATTGAGTTCAATGACATGAAAATGGGCCAATTTTCATGATATTGAAGATAAAAACAATTTTTATTCTAACTTGCGTTAAAATTTTCACTTTGAAATACATGCAAATAGAATCTTTTTGGTCAACTTCTTAAAACTAACCAGAATAAAAAGCATTTTGCATCCTGCAAAAATGAACTCCATACATACTATCTTATTTTCAAACTTGTACAGAAACCAGCGTCCGCTATTCAGTAAATTCCATTTTCATTATTTACGCTTCAAATGAACAGCATCCTTAAGATTGTGTTGCACCAAGAGCTGAATATTTGAGCACCAAGATAGGAGGTCAAATACACTGCATGCTGCTCTCCACCTCGAACACTCAGCTCCGTTACAGCCACCTTGAAGTCCTGAACGGATCACATTATTTATCCATTGCGGTTCATCACAATCAATATTGATAAATGGATTTGACAAAAGGTTACGTTGTACGCTAATATTACATCCAATCGAAGGTTCTAAGAATGATCCACGTAACTTAACTTGCAAGTTTTTAACGACGGTGAGAAAAAGGAGGAACGCAGATCGCTCAACGCTCCGATCGATCCGTGTTTGATATTCAGGTCGTCCTTTTCCCTGCCTAAGCAGGCGATACACTGGGCTACATGACTGTCATCACCGCCGCTTGCGCAAGGCCATTTTGCGGCGACGCGGCCAGGAAACGATTAACTTCGACCGCGACACTCTAGGTACGCTGTTCCATCCTGCCGAAACAGTATTATTTATTAAATTTAAAAGTATATCAGCTGTTTACTTTTGAAGTAGTTTCCTCCAGATGCAGTATCCCCCGGACACAGTTTTTCCTCGCTAAAATTTGCGTTCAAAACCATTTTACCAATGATTTTTCCTCGTGACTTGACATAGAGCGCTAAATTTATTACACCAGTGCCACACTTATACGTACACTAGTGCAGCAAGCCGCGACTGGTAATGGTCTCACTCATGAAGAAATTACTGATGAAATTTACAGATGAATTATTTAAAATTGTGCATTTCAAAACTGCAGTTTTATATCGCAAGAAGACGTTTATTCCAGTTCAACTAAACAATGAAATATTTCAAATTACGTTTTCACCATTAGTGACAGTATGCAATGGCGTTTACACCAGGCTGTTGGTAGCCATTCACAAACATAGGTGGATAATTTTGGGGTGACACTTCTGCCCATGGTAACAACACCGTGGATATAGCCTTGCATCGAGAGGGCTCGTGACCGATGCGATACAGTCGCCTTTGTTGCTGGTGCAAGCAGCTCCTCTAGTGATGCACTGTGTGGAAAAGACTTATATGAAGTTGGATGAGAGACCCTCCGACTCATTGAGCTTGCATTTCCCCCGCCTTTTTCAAGAAATTTGAATTGTAACAACTTTGAAGAAGAGCGATAGATAAAAAACGTTGTAAGAGGTTAAATGGGAATCCCTCCTACTCAATAAGCTTGCATTTAACTCAGTATTTTTTAGATTAGGAGCTGAAAAACTGTTTTAATGATAATGATTTTAAATAAAGCAATTAATAAAAATCCTGGTCTCGCAGCGTCCTCTCTCAGAAGAGTGCCACATAGACGGAGGGTGCTTGTTGTGCCCTGTTTTTTGTAGCCCTGACATTTTCTCGTGATCCGACCATCAAATATCCATATCACAGAATGTGTTGCCTGATCAAAGTTGAGTGTAATACCTCATGTAACTGTTTGGCTCTGTTTGTAGGAGCCACGAACGGGCTTCTCAAGCAATCACTAGCCAGTCGAGTAACCACGTTTAATGCAGAGTCGAAATAGATTTACCATCATAAAAGAACTGAATGCTCAATGAACTAGATGTTAACAAACTGAGGAATTTGGGGTTATTTTCTACAATTGTTCAGCTGAAAGCCACAGAACAATGTGCCTAGCTCTCATTGCATATAATGCAACAGTTTAAATTGACATTTTTAATTTCCCTAAGTAACGTGTTGAGAGTCCGCATAAAGTTGCTCTATTGACCGCGCAAGCGGGTTACCTAGCTGCACATTATTAATGAAATACTTCGAATTTTCACGTACAGCACGAAAATTATCACCCACATTTGGAACAATTCTAGCAAGAGCGTAAACTAAAGGGGGCTACTTTCAACACGGTTATGATTTGTTGACCCTCAGAATTTAGAAGGACTCGCAAATCCATCTTGACGCCCTGAAAGTGCTTGGAATACTTCGCGGCCAATATTGCAGCAGATAGCTCAGATTAGGATGACTACTTTAAAATAAACGCTGTCAGATCGATATTTGTGTTCTTACTTGACGGTCTGCCCATTTATATTTCATTCTTAATCACTACAACTACTTGCATGGCAGAGTTCATGCAGGCTTCAATCCTTAAACGCTTAGCTGTAACGATGCATTGCCGTCTTTGTGAAGTGTCAGTGGTTCCGGTCCGCTGATTGTTTCTGTGAAGGGAATGTATTTTGTTGGAAAATTTGAGTAATAAAATACACTGGACAGAAAATCTCATCGTTTTTGACTAAACGAAACTATTTTGAGAAGAAGATGTAAAAGAACACCTATGAAGAGGTTGTTCAAGACAAAGGGTTCAAATCACTCCCATAAAATATCTCTTTCCTGTTCTCTCAATTTACAATTTTTCATAGTAAGTAAATTAACGTTGAAATGATATTTTCAATAGCTTTGTTAATATTAGTCATAAAACTCGTATGTTCACTCACCTTCTCCAGTCACGAGTTTGCTAAGGACAGTTTTCATTTCTGGTTCCACCTAAGGCAGAGCGTGATTTCATTCTCTAAATAATGCAGCGTCTTGAAATAATGTGCACAGATTCGTCACTCTGATCGCAACAGACGGGATAGCTACGAACTTTTCGGCTCGTCTTTTTTAGCTGCAAGAACTTCTATTTGGCCTGGAACAACTCGAGGTCTTCTGTAGTAAAATTGTTGACAATTATGTACTTTGACAACACCGTAGAGGCTCAGGTGTCGTAAAGCACTTGATGTCTTTCTGTATGAGGAAATGCAAGTGGTTAATCCGGGCTGTCTTTAACACCTTGTTTCAACGACTGGGGAGAAAAGTAAGCATAAGGACGATTTTTAACAAATAAATTCGAAATTTCGCCTGCTCTCGTTTCGTACGTCCTACGTGTGAAATGTAGTATAAGACGAGAACACTGTAATATAAGACAAGAACACTGTAATATAAGACAAGAACACTGTAATATAAGACAAGAACACTGTAATATAAGACAAGAACACTGTAATATAAGACAAGAACACTGTAATATAAGACAAGAACACTGTAATATAAGACAAGAACACTGTAATATAAGACAAGAACACTGTAATATAAGACAAATAAAAACCTGTAGCGAAGCCAAATCGACAACTAAGAAAAGAATTTCGCTGCCTCAACGTCGGCGTAAATTATTTAAAAATCAATCGCTTGAGCTTATGAGCATCGCCAGCCACTGCGGGTACAGCACTTATGACGCGTGAACTCTACGACGCGAACTGAAAAAATAATAAACGCCTGCAGTCGGTTACCTTTAGCTTAAATTTTAAGCCCGTGAATTGCATATGCATTCGTCCAAGCTGATAATTTAGCAAATCACAGCAAGAAAAATTATTAAATCTAGTAAAAAACACGAAATGTGGTATAAAAATGAAATAGTTTCAGAAAAAACCTGCGTTTCGTTTGTTCAACTTTTATTGGATGTATGTATGCGTGTATGACATGGAAGCCAATTCAATAACTTTAACGAGATAAAATGGTGGCCAACGCAATAACATGGTAGCCAATGAGATACATGGTAGTTGACGAGATAAAATGGTAGCCAACGCAATAACATGGTAGCCAATGAGATACATGGTAGTTGACGAGATAAAATGGTGGCCAACGCAATAACATGGTAGCCAATGAGATACATGGTAGTTGACGAGATAAAATGGTGGCCAACGCAATAACATGGAAGCCAATTCGATAACTTTAACGAGATAAAATGGTGGCCACCGCAATAACATTGAAGCAAATTCGATAACTTTAACGAGATAAAATGGTGGCCAACGCAATAACATGGTTGCCAATGAGATACATGGTAGTTGACGAGATAAAATGGTGGCCACCGCAATAACATGGTAGCCAATGAGATACATGGTAGTTGACGAGATAAAATGGTGGCCAACGCAATAACATGGAAGCCAATTCGATAACTTTAACGAGATAAAATGGTGGCCACCGCAATAACATTGAAGCAAATTCGATAACTTTAACGAGATAAAATGGTGGCCAACGCAATAACATGGTAGCCAATGAGATACATGGTAGTTGACGAGATAAAATGGTGACCACCGCAATAACATGGTAGCCAATGAGATACATGGTAGTTGACGAGATAAAATGGTGGCCAACGCAATAACATGGAAGCCAATTCGATAACTTTAACGAGATAAAATGGTGGCCACCGCAATAACATTGAAGCAAATTCGATAACTTTAACGAGATAAAATGGTGGCCAACGCAATACCAGTAGCCAATGAGATACATGGTAGTTAACGAGATAACATTGTAGCTAACATCATGAAATGAAATAAAATGGAAAAGAACAGAAAATGAATTTCATAAAGATAGAAAGTCAAGGAGATGACATAAATGTAGGCGCGCAGAAATATGAGTAAATAAAATTGCCTGGAAGCTAACGCAATAGCATTGAATTCTTAGCGATATAATGAATGTTAACGCGCAGAAATATAAGTTAGCGCTCAAGTATAAAGGTGTTTTTCAAAGGTAGGCTTCTAGACGAATTCAAAAGTATCAGTTCAGGTAAGATCTTACATGGAGACGCAAGATTCTGACCCAGAATATATGGTGAGAAGATCACTCCCTTCGAGGTGTCTCTTGGTTTTCCTTGAATTAACATCTTTGACGCTATATGAACTTTTAAGCAAATAAAGTGCGCATCAGAGGAAAAATACAGTCTTAAACTTACACATGTTTTTCATTCTATTCATGTAAAATGAAGTGAAAACCAATAAGAAAGTATGGGACAATCATGTGTTTGCTGCAAAGCACCGTGTTTACGTGGAAGATGCACTAAGTAATTGTAGACCACGGGCCAAATATTACAGAACGCGCTCTTAACACGAGCATAAATAGAGCAGAACACGGGCTTAACACTCGTAGAACACATACAAAATACGCACAAGTTCACACGCACAGAACACGTTCATTACACACACAGATCACGCACAAAACACTTACTGACTAATAACGTACATAGCACTCACAGAACACTTGCAAACGCATAGGCCACGAACAGAATATGCACAAAAAATACACAAAATATGGGTCAAACACCTAAAACACGCTCAGAACACGCACAGAAAAAAGAGGAAACGCGCCCAAAACATTCATAAAACGTGTTTAAAACACCCATAAAACATAAAAGAACACGCACACGCAAAGCGCAAAAAGAACACATTGAGAACACGTGTAAAACCTGCACAGGACACGCTCAGAACACGCTTGAGCTGAGCGCTGCTGGGCACACGCGCGGTGCTGCAACGCGACATGGCGGCGCGTGATGACGGTGCCGCACTTGCCATACACGACGACGGCTCGAACTCTTTGCAGTCATGACATACTCGCCGCAGTTACCGCGGGTCATGACCCCGTGCTGCCATAAAGGCTCGACTTACATGATGGCGTGCGTAAAAGGACGGAGATCGCCCACCTTCAAGATGTCATTTTGCTGCTGTTGCTCCGGCTGCTGCTGTTGCTCCCGCAGCTATGGTTGTTGCTCCCGTTGCTGCTCCTCTCCAGCAGCGCCCGAAGCTAATGCTTCACGTCTTGATGCTGCTTGCTGCCGTAATGAAGTTAACTGACGATGCTGCCGCGAGAGTGATTTTGCAGCTGCCCTGATTAGGGTGGTGTGTGCGGCGCATGGGAACAGAGGTTCTATAATATTCAGGATATTCTGTGTGATATACAGGAATTCTGCAGTTGTGTGGAAGGGTCAGACGTAAGCTTCGGAGCTCTATCTGACTGTGAGTGTAGTGTGGTGATCCCAGCGGCAAGCCGCGGACCTCCACAAGACCTGAGAAAAGCTGCCTCCAGACTACAACCGCATCCGTTCCAGAGCACCTCCGGCCCCGAAGCGCCTAGTCAACCAAACACGGGACCTGAGAGAAGCCGCCTCGCGACTATGAGAAAAGGGGGGGGGGGGGCGGTGCCATTAGGAAAGAGAGGAAAAGGGAAGAGTTTGACACAGGGCGTGCCTGAAGAAAATGAGAATAGGAAAGGGAAGAGGATAGTAGGAGAGAAAATAGGCGAAAACGCATTATTTGGTGTTCCCTTTTAGTTACTATTGCTTGAGTACTCAGGGTTTTTTGGACGAAACCCGTCAGGGCTTTGTATGTACATCTATATACATAGTCTCCCAAGTTACCAAATGGAAGTTACTTTGTACAATTATTGACAGTATAAATAGGCTGCTCCTAATATCAATGTTAATTAGGATTCGAGGCTATTTTATGAGAAAAGGTGCCCGTAAGCTACAACGGCTTCCTGCCTCCAGCACCACAGGCCCACAAACTCGCGACCAATCAGGACTCACGCCCGGACTCAAGGCTTGCACTCGAGGCCTACATAAGGCGACCCCAACAAGGCTCGCACTCACTCAAGCCCTCGTCCTCGTTCAAGTCACATCTCCAGCACCAGCCTCGTGTTCCTGCATCTAGCTTCCGAGATCGACTTTATCTCTCACGTACCTGCAACAAGCTCCGGAGACCGGCCCTGCCTATCGACGCCCCAAGGTGTTGCACGGTCTTAAACCTAGTAGCGTCTTGACGCTTCAAGGTGTTTCAAAGCCTTAAAAAAGTCACGTTGCAACGCCCCGCGCCGGCGTCGTCGGCCAAGCCGCTCTACGACATCTCTCGCCCGCTCCGGCCGGCTAGCCTCGCCGTTGCTACTTACCAGCTACAGCGGTGAACCGCGTGGCGGCCGGGCCCGACCCAGCTGACTAGCCTCGTCTCGGCGCCCCGCTAGCACCAGCTGACCTGTTCGTAACAGTCGCACGACGTAGCACCAATCATCACGTCTCGCCGCTGCGTTCGTAAGTAGCGTCCTCGCGGACGTTACCCGCTATTGGTGCTTGTTTCATTCATTACGTAATTCTCGCATAGGATTGTGTTTCAATCATTACGCAATTTATGCCATTTTCGAATAGGATTGTATTTCAATCATCACGTATTAGTACTATTCTCGCATAGGATTGTGTTTCAATCATTACGTCATTCCCGAATAGGATTGTGCTTCAATCATCACGTATTTGTGCTATTCTCGCATAGGATTGTGTTTCAATCATTACGTCATTCCCGAATAGGATTGTGCTTCAATCATCACGTATTTGTGCTATTCTCGCATAGGATTAAGTTTCAAGTTAGGTCATTCTCGAATAGGGTTGTACTTCAATCACCACATATTTGTACTATTCTCACATAGGATTGTGCTTCAATCATTACGTACTTCTCGAATAGTATTGTATTTCAACCATCACGTATTAGTGCTGTGTTCCAATCATTACGTAATTTACGAGTAACGAACAGTGCTCATAGTAGTCACCGAGGGCCCAGTGTAATGGTCCGTGTTCCGTGTACCTAACAGTCACCAATATAATTACCGTGTTACCCCCGTGTTGTCCATATCCTGCCGAATACGGTTGTACCTCAGGCACTCGCTTCGGGCTATCCTATCACGATAAAGATAGCTCAAAGCCTGCCCGAAGCGTGTTGCAGCCTGGGGGAGAACACTACAGTAGTCCAATTTTTGAACCTGTAAATGCAGTCCAATTTCGAAGCTGTGAATGTAGTACAGTTTTGATGTTGTGAATATAGTCCAGTTTTGATACTGTAAATATGGGGTTTTCATTCCGTTAGCAAAATTTTTTACGAATGATAACTTTTTATTAACCGACTTATCATTCAGTGCATTTTGACCAATTTAGGTAATTACTCAAACCATTTGTCATTTTTACATTCTAAATATAGAAACCAATTCACGACCGCGATGTGTGTTCTAGGATACGCTTGTTTATTGGTTCCCTGCAGCCGAGATTTGATTCCCGAGAGTAAAGATTTCCACCGCGATATTTAGATCATTCTGCACATCACACGGAGATGGAAATTATCACCATGTTTTTAAACTTGCACCGCAGTAAAGGAAATATGTGCGGTGCCTTTATATTTACGCAAGAAAACGCGGCTCTCAGTTAGAACAAATCGTCCCCGTACGTATTTCGACCGAGTAAAATTGTGAAAATTTTGAAATAGAATAATGTAGAACAATGGTAAATGGGTAAATTTCCAACATAACGAATGCGCTAGGTGCTTTTTGACCTTTAAACACTCCTGAAGTATTTATTCGGGAAATATAATTTAGTTTACCACCGAAAATGCGCAAAAATAGATTAGCTAGAGAATAAATGCAGACAAAATGAATATGGAAGAAATGTAGCTAAATTTACAACATGATTATATAAATAAAATGAACAATAAAAGTTATTACGAATATAACAAAAGCTGCTTGGCAAGTTTACCATGTACTTATGCCAACCTAAGTTAACGGACTTGTAAATGTGATGTTGAAAATGACCATTTGGCTTTGAAGAAATACCATACCGCATGTAAAGCAAGAGCCATCACATCAATGTACACTCAAAATTTGCAGTCCATCGTCTAAGTTCTATTCTCCATTGTTCGGTCAACTACTCCCTGCTCAGAGTTGACACCGGTAATTCCATGAGTTTCACAGACACGCTCCATTACACTGGCTCTCCAACTATTTAACATTGTTACATTTAAGCTACCCGTCTTGCTCCTGCCCTTCCATCAGCACCGCACGCTACAGTGGACTGGAACTTCTCGTGACCAGCCAGCGAGATGGAGTTTCGCATTCATTTATTTGCATTGTCAAAATCAGATTAACGCAACAAAGGGAACGCATTTTTTCGCTTTTTTCTCTCCATCATTTGTTTTCGATAATTGGCATGGGTATCACGATACTCATGTGTAAATATCAACGAAGTATCTTAATATTAAGATATTTTAAAATCCACTGTTATGCATTTCATGTATAAACTTTATTGGAAAGAAACCATTTTTCTTTCTTTCTTTCTTTCTTTCTTTCTTTCTTTCTTTCTTTCTTTCTTTCTTTCTTTCTTTCTTTCTTTATTTCTTTCTTTCTTTCTTTCTTTCTTTCTTTCTTTCTTTCTTTCTTTCTTTCTTTCTTTTTTTCTTTCTTTCTTTCTTTCTTTCTCTCTCTTTTTCTTTCTTTCTTTCTTTCTCTCTTTCTTTCTTTCTTCCTTTCTTTCTTTCTTTCACTCTTTCTTTCTTTCTTTCTCTTTTTCTTTATTTCTTTCTCTCTTTCTTTCTTTCTTCCTTTCTTTCTTTCACTCTTTCTTCCTTTCTTTCTTTTCTTAACCTGCACCGCCACACTCAACAGAACAGCTCGCTTGAACTGGAAATATTGTGGAGTATTTACGTGTTCAAGATTGAAATCTTCAAAGATATTTTAATTTTCTATTGGAGCTTCCGTAGTGCGTCGTAACATTTCAAATGTTGAGTTTCAGAAGGGTTTATGTTCTTGTGTATTTCCAAGTATTAACCAATAATGAAACAAGCGCCGTTTTTTATGTTTATGCGCGAAAATAAGGCACTCAGCCTCAATAGAACGTCAATGTGAAGAGTTACGAAAAAAATATTTGTGAATATTTCAACCTTAACAAATGATAAAAAAAAATAAAAGTAAATTTTTACCTACTGCATCACCCTACTCAAATGGAACAGGTAGCCAGCCACCTCAAAATGAACCCTGCAGCCATACTATACTCTAATACAGTGATTCTCAAAGTGGGCGCTGCTGCCTGGGGGGGGGGGGGGTGCTTAAACGCTCAAGAGGAACTCATCTTGGAAAAAATTTTATGTATAGCAAATACATCTTTTTTGATAATATACTATAAAATTTCAATATAGTTAACCACAAGGGGGCAGTAAGATCTCAAGGGGGCGATAGATAAAAAATTTACTGAGAAAGCGGCGGTAAATAAAAAATTCTGGAAACCACTACTCCATAATTATAATACAACATCCTGCTGGACTGCATGCAACACGAGGCCATTACCATCGACTGGAGCATTAATTTGATGCTCACGCTGCGCGTTTGTGGGTTTTATTGTGGCGTGAGAGAGCGTTAATTGTGTTAGCGAGCAGCAATATTTGTCCGGCTTCTATATTTGCTCATTAACTCCCGCGTTTGCTCATTAGCTCTAATACACGAACATTAACTGCTTCCGCCAAGGTCCGTTTGAAGAGCTGATGGCAAAGCATCGCCAGGCGTCGGAATCTGGCAAAAATTACAGAGTCAGTTGCTTGTTGATAGAGGATGACGTGAGTTAGGGAGCTAATGTTCTGATAGCGTCCTGAAGTTTTAGTAAAAAATTTATGGAAGTTTCCCTCAGACTCTTAAGCTAATGAATTGAAGTCGTAACAAATTGTGTGAATATTGATGGAAATGTATAAAACTATGCTCACTTATGCAACATTTGCATTTTAGTCGCGGTTCAGTTTACGTGAAGAATTGCGAGGTATCGACCACTGGTCTCAAGATACTGCCGAATGAAAACGCTGAACAAAAACCAACTGTATGAACGATTAGACCATATAAAGCTCAACAAATATGATGGCAAGTTCAACATTGATTCCCGTTTAAAAGAAAGACAAACTTCAAGGATCACTTCATCATTTAGTTGGATTTGCAAGAAATTACATTGGTTTTCCAGCTCTTAAATTAGAAAGAAGGGAGAGAATACAAACTTGAGAAGGAAAAGTTGACCTTCACCTTTTCTTACGCGCTTTCTGTGTTTTTTGCATTACGAGAGAAGCTACTTGCTCCGTCAAATGTAGCGCGCTCAAAAGAGATTCGAACTCTTCCAAATTCTTGTAAAATTAACTTGTAGACTCAACCTTACTGAGTGATACACTTGGGAATTAGCATCATTCTGTAATGCGATGGTAGTGGAAGACTTGCATCAGCTTAACATTATTGAGGTCTGCTTTTCAAATCTCCCTACTTTAACCTCCACCCAGTTATTGCTTTAGCCATATTGAACATGAGTTTCTTTATTGCTATATTTTTGCGAGTGTAGTTACTTTTATTTGGGATTCTCTGTATTGGTATTTAATGAATTTTCATTTGCTAAAATACAGGGTGGCCCAGAAGTAACTGACCCTTTTAATTTGCTAATAAAAAGAAAACTATGAATGCTAAAAAGTTGAAACTTGTCTTATTTGTAAGAATAACATTTTTATAGTTTATTATATGGTATCCTATACATGTATGGAGCCCCAGCCCATACAGCAAGAGAAACTCTAACATTGTTAAGCGATTGCTTTCCAAATCATTTAATTTCACAGTATGGAAACATCCAGTGCCCCCTCGTTCTCCAGATTTGACCCCATGCGACTTCTTCTTGTGGGACTACCTCAAGTCATGAGTTTATGGAACAAATCCAACAAATTTAAAAGAACTTAAAAGCAACATTTCTTCTGAAATAGCTCAACTCTCGCCAGATACACTAAGGAGCGTTATGGAAGCAACAAGGAAAAGAGCCCTAGTATGTCAAAACAACCGTGGTGGTATTTAAAGGATATTATATTCAAAACACAGTGTTAATTAACTATAAAATTGTTATTCTTTAAAATAAAACAAGTTTCAACTTTCTAGTTTTCATGGTTTTCTTTTTATTAGCAAATTTAAAGGGTCAGTTACTTCTGGGCAACCGTGTATAAACCTGTTGATCTGCAATAGCTATCAGTTGGTTTTTGAGTACGATGGAATGCGATGAGCATAGTCAATCACCAAACGATTTGTGCTGAGTGAATGTTTATTTTCTTGTTAAATTTGAATATTACTTTCTTCCAAAGCAACATTTTACCTCTTATTCAACACACTATCGTACCCCCGTCAGTAACTCCCGTCTGATATGAACAATGCTTTGTCGTTACAATTGATGCACGCTCATTAAAATATTTTATATTTTAACGTATTTATCATATGTGCAATGTTGGATGGTTTGTTCACTGCATTCAATTATTTCCTTTTCAGTTTCATATTTCGTCCGTCAATTTCTGTAAGTGCACACATTTTGTGCAGCACATATTAATGCACTTACAGCACATAATTTCACATAATTTCAACTTTTAGTTTTCCACCGATGGAATAAATCCCCCAATCGCGAGTCGTCGTCGCGGTTCACTCCGATAATAAACCGAAGTAGCTGCTACTGAGGAGGTCTCCACCCTGCCTCACCACCCCGCGATTTGCATAACTAACTCCATGAGTTTCATCAACTCAGATGGAACTGCCAAACGGTGTTTCTGTGGACCAGCCAGTGCCATCTAGCCAACGACGCTCTATCTTGAGAATGGCCCCGTCTCTGTGCTCGAAATAATGGAGATCTCTTTGCCAACGACATACAATCACATTGGAACAGCACCTGATCTGACGCCGACATTGGAAGGCATTGCCGTTGGTTGGTTTTCCATGCATGGTTAATTTTTGCAGCCATGAAAAGTTATCAGCGAGTGATTGCATCAGAGTCTGCCACTTGGCGAGAGAATTGATCTGCTGCCCTGTTCCCGGTGTGTTGCTCGACTGGTAGCGCGTTATTTGAATGCAAATTGGAGTCTCTGTCAGTCATTTTAACGTCAATTTTGAAGTTTCGAGTCTATTCTCGAGTCGTCTGTGCTGTCGTCAGAGACATTTTGACCTGGATCTAAGTCTTATAGAAGTTGTCCCCTCTATAATAAATTGAAAATGAGAATACCTAAACTTGAACATCAGAATAACTTCCCAGAATAGCTTTGCTATCTTGTTCTAATTAACAAACTTGGATTGTGTATCTGGGAATAATTTTGTTTTCCCCTGATATGCTTTAAAACACGAAGTACTTCATATTCTGCTCCATCAACTGAACAATAACAATGCGCAAGTTCTTTCAAATATTTTTGTCACTCTTTGGGAAAATGCAGCTTAGTTATCTTCATTTTTATGTGGGAAATCAACGTGGGGTTTGAATTTACCTTAGTAATCTCACTGAACAGGGATTCTAATGAGGATATAATTCCCGGGTAAACCGATTTAAAAATTTAAAAAATTCTTTGCTCTACGTTACTAGAACAATCATGTAGCATAACCATGCACAAGAGCTGTAGGAGCGAAACAATGTGTACAGTGGCGATAGAAAGTATACAGTGTACATCTATAGCGGTGGTAAGGACTATGTATTTTATGCGTCGTGCGATTGTATGGTATTTACTGAACATTTCACTACACGCCAAAACACGCAACTCTTGCTTATTCCTTTAATTCAAGTGGCTCCGTCGTTCACTTAATTAAACAAATTTCACGCATCACTGAACTGTAAACACGCGTAAACCTGGAAAATAGAACACGCTCCCTTTGATATGTCTGATATTCCCAAGTTCTTGACAAAATTGAACATCAACTTAGATCATCGTTATTGTTCCTAATTTCTTTTGATGATTTCTTCCCTCATAACAACTTTTCCTATTATCAGCGGAAGTTACTTTCGTCAGCTCGCTTGCATGACTTGCTCGGCTACAGACATTCCAGAGGACGATGTTGCTTGTGTCAGAGATATGGTTCCCTTATATCTAACTTGTGTGAAGTTTGAGCCATTTTCCCATCACACGAGAAAGAACCCTGGCGGCTCGTGGATCCCCTGCAGCATCGTACAAGGTGTGAGCGATGAGAGGAGGAGGAGGATTACAAGTCTCGTGCTTCCGGACTTAATTGATATTTATCTACCACAGGTATTGCCTCCATTTTAGTGAATATCGTTTGTTTTCTGGATTTTTCAGAGGAGTTCGACTGAGTGTTTAGTACTCTGTTCATTTAAATGGTGTTTTCTTCCAATCAAGCCTGATACATACTACCTTGTACATTGGTTTTCTAAATGCCTTGTAACTAACTCTAGGACGCGATGACAGTTACCCTCGGTCAAGCCGGTACCCATTTCCAACACCTGGGAAGAGTGGGGAATTGTGGCTGAGTTCTCCGTTTCCCCAACGAGGAGAATCATGAGTTTTCTTGTACAGTTTTTAGGTGCAAACAAATGCAAGCCAATGTTTAAAACCGAATTATATCAAGACTGTTCGAATGGGGAATCGGTTATAGTTAACGTTACAACAACTAACTTTTTATCCAAAACGTTGTTAAGGAGAAACAAATCAAACTACGCAGACTAAAGACTCTTAGTTCTATTTATTTATGAACATTGTTTTTTGAATTTTGCGACACTATATCACATTTTCCTCGGGTTTATTATACTTCGAAAGACACCCAGAACTTTTTACCAGTGCCGCGAAAAAGGTGAGATCGATTTTGTTGTGCGTAATTGAACGAGAATTTTCAGCCGGATTCGAAATGAAATTCGATAGAAGCTCGTAACATTTGGCGACCCTGCGCGGAGTTCCAATTAATTTTGAGAAAAAAGCTGTTTCCTACAATCCTTGCACGGCGCGAGTACAGAACTGTTGTGCTTGCTCAATGTGGACGCCAGCAGCTGGTGACTAGAGTACTTTGTGGATGGTTTTGTTTTATGTAAACGCCAACACATGGTAAACAAGGGTACTTTGTATGTTATTTTGCTTTACACAGACAATAGCAGCTGTTACAAGTGCCTTATATGCTGTTTTATTTAATCTGGACGCCAGCAGCTGGTGAGACGGCTAACTTCGCACGTGATCTCACGTACAAAGTGAGCCATAGACGCTTGCAGTTTGCGACAACACTAATTTTTAAGTCACTTTAGACGCATGCCTAAATTTAGGGAGTGAGATCGTTTCCTGCGTTTTCGGGCTCTATCAGAAAACTACCTATTTTTAATTTACCTTGTCAGCAGACTTATTCATAGATCGGGCAAACATCTTGAATTTTGCAGCAGTACTTGGGAGACGTGCCTATCTGGTCACGGTGAACTCATGGAGAATTTATACAGAATACCTTCTTTGGTTCAGTTCGGTGTTTTCATTGTAAATTTAAAACTGGAATTTTTAAATTCAGCTTCGTGAACAGCGACATTTCAGAGTTTGTAAATGTTAATGATTTTGCCTTTAAAATCAAATTCTTTTCGCTACTAAACATTTATTCAGTAACGGCCCGGCATCTTCTATGCAATCTGCCGTGAGATCCAGGTTGCAATCTCATAAAACTCTCTCAAAATGTAGCCTTTTAGAGAACATTTTTAAAATGAATATTAAATAGTCAGAAACTCAGAATGAGACATTCTGGAGAGATGTTATATCAAGCTGCAAACCGTAACGTAAAAATTTACCTCCCTTGGCTGTCAGGTCTCGAGCATCTCCATTTTTTTCATTTTTATTTATGAATATGATACAGGTGGTAGATATAAATAAGCGGAGCGCAATACCGTGTGCGCGTTTTTAATAACCCGACTCCGATGCTTTTTAATAAGAAGCCGGACATGTAGTTGATGGGTGATGTTAGCGGAGCTGAATCAGCGAAATGAGTTATATTGATAAACTTTTCTCGCTTCTAATGTCATGAGTACAAAATTGAACCTCACGCTTCAAATTAATTTTAAGTAAAAAATAGATTAAAAAAATAGAAATCGGGATAGATTTATCCGATGGAAAACAGGTTCTTTCTCGTCCATATAAAGCACAGATGGGTGTGGGTTCTATTTTTTTAAATTTAGATGAATATTTTCAGTGAATATAATTTCGGAAATTCTCCATGAATTGCCCCCATGCTTAAGACTTTTCCTATCTCATAATTACAGTAACTCTAAAGCTAATATGCAAAGTGATAGCCCGAACTTCATTTGCAGCCAAACAAACGACCTGAATCTTTAACTAAGCATAAGCTAGAATTAAAGTGCAGCATAAAATAAGTATTTTCGAGTGCAGCTTGGAGATGCTTCGTTTATATTGATAGCGTTTAATATTCACGCTCCAGTTTCTGATCCTATTTTGCAAGCGGAGAGAATTTATAGAATATCGTGTGGGCGTGGAGCTGGCGAGATCTTCCATAAATTTCGGAGGGATTTTAAGGGGATGGCAGCGTTCATTTAGCGCGCCGTAATGCGCTATCGGCGCCTCGAGGACCTGCAGTAAGCGCCCCTATAGCGACGCGCGCCCTTAACGAAAACTACGCACATTACAGCCTAAATAATCGGTTGCGCCCTGTATACGGATTTATCTTCCCCACCTGAGAAAATAATGAAGCAGAACCCGGGAGAGCGCTGGAGCTCTGAGAGGCGCTATTGATTTCAGTAATCGAACGTACAGAGCTGGTATTAAACCAACTAAATAATGAAATCAAATTATATTGGTAGAAGTTATCATTAAGCACTAAAATTAAATAATGAAATCAAATTATATTGTTAGATGTTATCATTAAGCACTAAAATTAAGTAATGAAATCAAATTATATTGTTAGAAGTTATCATTAAGCACTAAAATTAAACCGCCGAAATCAAAACTCAAATGTTATAATTAAAACTTACTGTTACGCACCAAATTAAAGCACCTAAATAATAGAATCAAATGGTATAATTAAAAGTTACCGTTACGCACCAAATTAAAGCACCTAAATAATAGAATCAAATGATATAATTAAAAGTTACCGTTAAGCACCAAATTAAAGCACTTAAATAATAGAATCAAATGATATAATTAAAAGTTACCCTAATGCCACGGCTTGAACATCAGGTGTCGGTTGTAGGGCGCACCGACATTATCGGAGCTAAGGGGAACTTTTTATCGCTTTAAAACAATTCGTTCGGTCACCCAAGAAAGATTGTCCGTAATGCGGTGAAGACTCAATAAAAATTCAGTGGTGGACAAAGAAGTGACGATGCGAATGCCGATCATGTCTGTCCTCGTTGGCATCCCAAAAAATATTGCTTCACCAAAGTTAGTTAAAAAATTTTATTACTAAAAACTTGGGTTTATTTTGATCGTGAGAAGACCTGTTCTTTTCAGCATTTGATGTGTTCTGCGCATCGTCAATTGTTATATCTGATTCGTTCTTTAATTTCTTGTGTCTCCAATGTGTTGATTCAGTGTCAGGGTATTAAATTAACATATTCACATCACCGTAGTTTTTATAGTCAGTACCTCTTGGTTGTACGATAAAGAGAGATGAAACTACTTTTGATTGCGTATTCATTGAAAGAAATTCAAACGCTTAAGGTCGTTAATTCAGGTACGCTGCAAGCTGTTGGGCTGACCGCAATTGTTATGGAATTCCGTTTCCAGGCAAGTTGACGACGGCTGAAACCGACATGATGTATGATGACCATTATGCATAGTACTTGTTATGCCGAGATTTTCAAAAACATGTCTACTTAGTGAATATATATACAGCCTTGAGAAATTAAAATAGATTTGAAATCATGTCATCCAAATCATTGTATCCTAAAATCAGTGTTGATGGATGTCACAAACATATTCATGAATTTTTTTCTTGGTGAAATCCTCGCTGTAAAAGCTAAAATTTAAATAACCGGTAGAAAGTTCTTACGAACAGTAATTAATCCATTTTTGGAATGAGAATCGATGTTCATCAGCTCCACAAATGACACCTTTTGTAAGAATGTCGTATTTTTTAATAAACAGTAATGAACTTAACCATTTGTTATTCACATATTCCGCCCTTATTTAGACGGTCATCGTGCGTAACATTTCACTTCGGAAAACCTAACCGCTTGTGCGCTCCACAATAAACTTTACGAGAGCAGCTCTCAGGAATCATTATTATCATTCGTGCGGGCTCCATCTAAAGTTTTTGAGCACAGTGCAAGTCTCAGCACATTTCCTTGGCTGTGTATGGCGGGCCTGAAAAGAAACCAGCTCTTAGCCGTATTGCCTGCTGCCGGCCGCGTGCCGCGCAGGCAAACAAAACACAGAGAGCCAAACCTCGTGTTGCCTCTACACAACAGCGCCTTCGCAAAGGCTTTGTCTTGTCGTAAATCTCGCTTCAGTGTTCCGAGAATGCCGCATTTAATTGCACTTTATCGGGCGAATGTGATTCATACCTCGCCATTTGTGAGATTCTTTTTCTATAGCCTCTGGAGATATGAGAAACGCAGGAAACATCCTCGTGCGCTGGAAATGCGTACTGAGACACAACCAGGGGTGTGTGTAGACCCAACGTAGCTTGTCTTTCGAACGCGGTGCAGTGTGATGCATACATAATTCCGGGAGAACGCGCGTAATCTTCTGCGCAATGTTTTTACAAACAAAGATGATTTTAAATAGAATTGATTCCTTGTATACGTGAAACAGAGCTAACATTGGCTTTTTCCCAATGATGTCACAAACACTGGAAATTTTACGCAGAATTGTATTCCCTATACGTGAAAAAGAACAAACATTGTGATGACAGTTTGATGTTACAATCTGCTAATCAAATATTATGAAGCAAGCATAATCAAGAAATCTTAAGAAACCTGAATGAATAGAAGCCACCATTGCTTCCAGACGTTGTTGGCATGGCCATCAGGTGGCTTAGAACAATCCAGCAGCCTCTAATAGCTTCAAATATTAAACATGTTTAAATATGCTCAGCATAATAACAAGCTCACTGTGTCTAAAGTGCAAACTTCAGCTTGATATGAACTCCAGACTTCTGGATCCGCCGCTGTCATTCCTTAATAGTTTCAGATTGCTATGAAATATCACTAAGAAGGGATGAGCATAACTCGTGAAAAAAAAGTTCGAAGTCAGTCCACGACCTCGTTGCTTCTGAATCCGCTGTTGCAACTCCCTAATACCTTTATCTTGGCATGAAATGGTGTTAAGAAGGATGCATATACCTTTTTATGTTCATAACTCTTCAGCAAAAATGTTGTATATGTTTCCCATGGAATCGAGTGTTTAAGTTTTAACACGTTCACAACGTTTAGATTGGCAGAAGCAAAATTTAAAAGACATCTTCACTGCTACATTACATTCTTACATATCCTTCCTAACAAGAGGGGAAAATATAACTGCACGATAACATTTTAGCTTAAACGCCATAATCCAATTTAAATAAAGGTAGTAAAATCAGTGAATTGGTACCTGTTGTTACTGGTTTCAAACACTGGTGATCGACTTCTATGTCGATCTTGGTAAACGAGCAATTCACCAAGTAGTATACATTTGTACCAATACGTAGTGAAGGTGTAAATTTACTGCAAGACATGTTAGGAGTGCCCTAAAGTCCCGGAAGAAAAGCTTTCACTGTATGTTGTTTGCAGGCCGAACTGATGCCCATATCTTTGAACTTTTGCATTTAAATTGATTTGAGTGAAAACAATTAAGCACTAAAATAAGCCCTTTGTTTTCCGAATGTTAAAAAAAAGCTCTGTTAGTTCCGTGTAATTTACACAGAACAAGCGTAAAAGTCATTTTATCGCCCCCATCACTTCGCACTTTTAAGTTCTTTTAATAATTTCCTTCTATGAAGGTTAGAAAATATTCGTTGTAAAATATAAGGAGGCTCTGTGCTGCTGTGCGAGGGATGTAATATTCGGTGGATGAAGCGATCAAATTTCCTCAGCACACAATTAATCACACAATTACATTGTTGTCTTTGGTCTACGACCGGCAAGTAGTAATTCATCCAAGCATCGACTTCTGGTCCAACAGAGTCGGTTAAATCAACTGTCATAAGGCTAACAATGTTGTTAATGAATACGTCTATATTTCAAGATGTGTGCTTCCTGGACCTTTGTCTACACAGACCATTAATTCCATCAAGACTGCGAGCTCAGACTGATAACAGACCGTTACGTGTGACGCTAATAAGGAATTGAAACACAAACGGAACTAAAAGTCCGGGATAAGTTAAGGACAAAGGGAATTTAAACTAAAATTGCCTCGCACAGTGGCATATCGCCAGCATCTGCTCGATAAAATATCCGCTTCTCCCATATCAGAATGTTTATTTTCCTTTTAATTAAAACACAAACGAAACTGAAAGTCAAGGATAACTTAGAGACGAAGAGCGTCTAAACTGAATTTTCACCCAAGAGCCCCACAATGATGATTCTGGGACAGCTCAGCAAAAAAACTGAAGATATAAGAACATTTTGAACCTTGCTTCCCAGCGCGAAATTTAAATACAAGCTATCGTTCGAGATGATGTGGATTTATTATTTAACATGAAAACGAGTCTCTCTACACTTGGGGGTACCACATGTTAATAACATCACAAATTTCACAGTCAAATTTAGTCAAAGTTTCTGTGATCTGGCATCAAGCAGTTCTATGAGTGTAAATGTTGTGATGTTCTGAGCTGATGAAGAATTAAATAGTCGCACGAAAAAATGGTACTGATCATGCGGTGAACTTTTACATATCAGCTGACGTGTCCAAAGTTTTGAAAAATATCACTAAGGAACAAAATATCCTCGCTTGAATTTCTTCTCCATGAAATTTGCTTTATTGTGAGGTGCAGTAAAATTAAATTCTCTCCGTTCACGAGTGGATTATACAGAGTTCTTTTATTTTTACCCGATTTTTGTTCTATTTGGTTTGTGTTTCTTGAGTTCTATAACCATAGCCTGTCATTTACTGGACAGTTATGCTATTCTTTTTTGAACGAAGTCCAGTACACTGACAAGCTCTCTAAGCTCACTTGAACTGACCTTCGCTATTCTAACCAACTCTACGCATGCTGAACCACATCCAATCTTACGACTGAACGGAGGTACCATTAATGCGTGGCACATTACCCATTCTTTGATGACGAAATCATGAAACGCTGCATTAACTGCTGTCTGCTCCTTTATTACCCGTCTTCTGAGATCGTCACCCCGAAACTGCTTTGAGATTCATAAAGACGCGAGAATTGCAGAGTGCAGTGCCTTGTGCATCCCTCACAGAGCTTCTAATTCACGTCGCATCGACGTCACCTCCACGTCGCGGGTCCAATATGCCTGGCCTTTGGCGAGGCAACGGTGCTCCATGTGTCATTTTTATAGCCGCAATTATTTCTGCCAACTTTTTGCCTTGCAAATGGAAGAACATTCCATCTGAGCATTCTTGTTCTCCTGCGCACCGTCGGGACGTGACACCGCAGGAATAGACTTCATTTGGCCTATTTGTTGTGTGTCTTGTGAGACCGCATAAAGCATTAAAGCTACATGGAATTCTAATGGGCTTAATTGCTTTCATTATTGCCCATACAAATGAAGTTTTTTCTGTTTTTATTATGGACAAAGTTGGCTTACTGATGGCCAATTTCTTCAATACCATTTGCACTCTCTAAAAAACTTAGAGCTTCATAATTAAAACACGCTGTACAAAAGATTTCAATAAGACATTTGTAGCAGTTTTATCGCAGGTATAGAAGTAAATTAATCTGGATACTATCTAACTAAATTAACCAAAGAAAGTTTGAAGTGTAATTACTCCCCAAAATGGCTTTTCATTTCAGCTCTTTTAATGAGGACTTTTTTTATTTTCATGAATTAACATTTCCAGTATTTTCCAATAGCGAAAAATGATTGACTGGTAGCAAAAAATAGTTACCTGGAAACCTTGCATGGTCACCAGATGCTGATTGGACCTTTTGATCAAATATAATTGGATCAAAATTGTGAAAGTTTTCGGCAACAACGAACACAATCCAGGTTTAGTGTCCTGTAACACGACACCTCGTCGCTCTACCTTGCCTACACTGAGTGGGGAAAATTAGGCATATCGCTGTATAATAGCAAGACCGTTATAATTAAAAAATTTCAAGTATAGAGTTAAAATGTTTATAAGAATGCTGAATTAATTCGGCGTCTATTGGCAGTAAAGTCGTAAGTCTAAGTGCATTTTTGGCCGAGAGATGACGTTGGTTGATTTGCGTAAAATTATTAAAGTTATATGACTTAGGAACTTTAAAATGCTTCTCGTGAAAAATCACGAAATTTGAGTTATGGCAGTCCTGCAATGATGTAGCGAATCAGGTGGCACCTATGTGTTACATTCAAAGATCTCTGCCGACCAGACTCCTATCTTCGTAACAACTTCAGTTCTTTCAGGAAGAGACAACGTAGCGCGAGAGTAAACTCGTCGAATGATAAATCACGTGGTTAAGCATGTGCTCATCATCCTATTTCGATTATGAAACTGAGCTTGTGGAAGCAACCAAGATAAATATTAGTAACTGATGCACGGTTCGCAGTTAGGACTGAGGAATTTCAAAGCTTGATTCCTCAAAAGATGCATTTTTTGGTTGTTACTCCCCCATACTTGGTAAAAAAAAGGGCATTAACTCTTCTCTGAATCTGTCATAGATTATTCAGTCAAAACCTTCTTCAGAATCGACGTGTTGACATTAACGAAAAAAAAATGACGTTAAATCTTACACTCAATCTGTCATAGATTTAAAACCAGCTTAAGAGTCAACCTGTTAGTGAAATTAAACACTAACATCAAAAGGGACAACCGCCTTTCAGTCTCTTAAACTCTCGTGTCGCATATACAGTTTCCCAAACGTAGCAAAGCAGCGCGACTCACATCTAAGCGACCCAGATTCCAATAGCTGCGCTCATCCGAAAATTTGTCTGAAGTCATCGCACTTTGGAAGTCGCTCGGCGTTGTGGGGTGGCCAGTGGACTGCCCCACAATGCCTGCTGCTTCTCACCAGTCTGTCCGTGTACGGATGATCGAGGAGCCGTGAGGGACCTCCACCCTTTGTTTCTATGACAAAGACATGCTGGACATTGATTGAACGTCGTAATTAAGACAAGCGAAGCAGAGGGGAGAGGACGTCCGCAGATAGACAGGAGCATGTCAGAGCAAACGTTAACTTCATCTGCAGGACAAAGTTGTGAAGAAAAGTTGGCGGAAATCTTAATCCAATGAAGGAGGAAGAGGGGTCCAGTTACCGACTCGACGGCAAGGTAGCAGCGAAGTTTGAAGCAGATGAAAAATATGCAAACTCACTTAGCGGTGAGAAAACAAAAGCACAAGAAAAAATCATAAGATTGGTGCGTCTAAGTGAGATTCTAACAAGTAATTAGTAAAAACATAAGATTTTGAAGTTTATGAGTCATGGAGAAAGCTAAATTTTATGTGTATTAAACACCGGTGCTTACAAATGAATTTATTGTAGTTTTTTGTTTCTTTTATTACTAGTACTGAAAGCTTTCTAGGAACACTATGGGAACTCATGTTTCCTAACACTTCAAAGTTAATCCCCGCATACTCAGAGTGTTTTTTAAAATTTGCTAACTTTGGGATTCGGCCCTGGACAAAAATACCATGAGGAAGCGGCTTAGAAAAGGAAGGTTATTGCTCCTTGTTTGTTTATTTTCTTATTCAAAATTGAAATTAAGTCTCAGCAATCTTTTGGGTAGGTTCATATTTATTCACAGCGCTCTACCAAAGTTCTTTGATTGTCAAATTAGGGAGTATATTTTGTATTTTACTGAGAAGCAAAATGACCTCTGAAATACCATAATTACGATTTTTATTTACCATTCGGAATAAAAAATTATTTCTCATAATCTTGCTCTTTACAGCCTGAGCCACAAGCCCTAGCCGGTCTTTAAAATTCGTGGTCGCATTACGCCGCAGGTCTCGAGCATTTTTCCTTCTTCATTTCGAGAGAGAGGGAGAGAGAGAGAGAGAGAGAGAGAGAGAGGGGCCGCTTCAGAATCCCAGTCCCTGTGAGGGAGAAAGTACGAGCGCAGACTCCAGAATAGATTGAGTGAAATGGAGTCATTATTGTCGCTAAAGGTGACAAAAAAGTTGTTTAGTGTACTTCTTCACTTACTGTAAATTTTATTGCTGGTAAGTTTTTTTTTTTTTGAGATGCTAGACAAAACGCTAGCTAAATTTTTCGCTCTGATTCTAGTCGTAGGTTTATAAATAAAAAGGGAAATACAGGACGTTTTGGATTATATCGACAGTCGAAAAGGTTTATAATGGCGTCAGTGAAAGTCATCATTCCCATGCATGAATTTTCTTAAATTGAAGTATCATAATTCACTGGTGCTCCATTTTTTTTACACGAAACTTTCATTAGTTAGAGAGTTTTCACAAAATTCATGTTCCGGAAACCACGTTTGACATCGGCTTAGTTCTACATATTTCTCACAAAACATAATTATTTCCCGAGTCACGGCGCGCACATTCCGCCTGCCTCAGGAGTCGGGAGTGCAGGCAAAGCAGCTGGACGGGACGAAGCACATGTCCTCTTTAAAGGCTAATCCTATCTTTTTATTCAGACGGCGATTTCTGTCGCACGGAGCGTCTGCATTATGCTCCCCACACTTGTCTTCCAAACCTGCGTACTCCATCTAGCATTTACCCTTGGTTGCGTCCTCCATCTACTCCACCCATCTAACATTTACCCTTGGTTGCGTACTCCATCTACTCCATCCATCTAACATTCACCCATGGTAGCGTACTCCATCTACTCCATCCATCTAACATTTACCCTTGGTTGCTTACTCCATCTACTCCATCCATCTAACATTTACCCTTGGTTGCGTACTCCATCTACTCCATCCATCTAACATTTACCCTTGGTAACGTACTCCATCTACTCCATCCATCTAACATTTACCCTTGGCTGCGTACTCCATCTACTCCATCCATCTAACATTTACCCTTGGTTGCTTACTCCATCTACTCCATCCATCTAACATTTACCCTTGGTTGCGTACTCCATCTACTCCATCCATCTAACATTTACCCTTGGTAACGTACTCCATCTACTCCATCCATCTAACATTTACCCTTGGTTGCGTACTCCATCTACTCCATCCATCTAACATTTACCCTTGGTAACGTACTCCATCTACTCCATCCATCTAACATTTACCCTTGGTTCCGTACTCCATCTACTCCATCCATCTAACATTTACCCTTGGTTGCGTACTCCATCTACTCCATCCATCTAACATTTACCCTTGGTAACGTACTCCATCTACTCCATCCATCTAACATTTACCCTTGGTTGCGTACTCCGTCTACTCCATCCATCTAATATTTACGCTTGGTAACGTACTCCATCTACTCCATCCATCTAACATTTACCCTTGGTTGCTTACTCCATCTACTCCATCCATCTAACATTTACCCTTGGTTGCGTACTCCATCTACTCCATCCATCTAACATTTACCCTTGGTTGCGTACTCCATCTACTCCATCCATCTAACATTCACCCATGGTAGCGTACTCCATCTACTCCATCCATCTAACATTTACCCTTGGTTGCTTACTCCATCTACTCCATCCATCTAACATTTACCCTTGGTTGCGTACTCCATCTACTCCATCCATCTAACATTTACCCTTGGTAACGTACTCCATCTACTCCATCCATCTAACATTTACCCTTGGCTGCGTACTCCATCTACTCCATCCATCTAACATTTACCCTTGGTTGCTTACTCCATCTACTCCATCCATCTAACATTTACCCTTGGTTGCGTACTCCATCTACTCCATCCATCTAACATTTACCCTTGGTAACGTACTCCATCTACTCCATCCATCTAACATTTACCCTTGGTTGCGTACTCCATCTACTCCATCCATCTAACATTTACCCTTGGTAACGTACTCCATCTACTCCATCCATCTAACATTTACCCTTGGTTCCGTACTCCATCTACTCCATCCATCTAACATTTACCCTTGGTTGCGTACTCCATCTACTCCATCCATCTAACATTTACCCTTGGTAACGTACTCCATCTACTCCATCCATCTAACATTTACCCTTGGTTGCGTACTCCGTCTACTCCATCCATCTAATATTTACGCTTGGTAACGTACTCCATCTACTCCATCCATCTAACATTTACTCTTGGTTGCGTACTCCGTCTACTCCATCCATCTAATATTTACGCTTGGTAACGTACTCCATCTACTCCATCCATCTAACATTTACCCTTGGTTGCGTACTCCATCTACTCCATCCATCTAACATTTACCCTTGGTTGCGTACTCCATCTACTGCATCCATCTAACATTTATTCTTGGTTGCGTACTCCATCTACTCCATCCATCTAACATTTACCCTTGGTTGCGTACTCCATCTACTCCATCCATCTAACATTTACCCTTGGTAACGTACTCCATCTACTCCATCCATCTAACATTTACGCTTGGTTGCGTCCTCCATCTACTCCATCCATCTAACATTTACTCTTGGTTGCGTACTCCATCTACTCCATCCATCTAACATTTACGCTTGGTTGCGTCCTCCATCTACTCCATCCATTTAACATTTACTCTTGGTTGCGTCCTCCATCTACTCCATCCATCTAACATTTACTCTTGGTTGCGTACTCCATCTACTCCATCCATCTAACATTTACTCTTGGTTGCGTACTCCATCTACTCCATCCATCTAACATTTACTCTTGGTTGCGTACTCCATCTACTCCATCCATCTAACATTTACTCTTGGTTGCGTACTCCATCTACTCCATCCATCTAACATTTACTCTTGGTTGCGTACTCCATCTACTCCATCCATCTAACATTTACCCTTGGTTGCGTACTCCATCTACTCCATCCATCTAACATTTACTCTTGGTTGCGTACTCCATCTACTTCATCCATCTAACATTTACTCTTGGTTGCGTACTCCATCTACTCCATCCATCTAACATTTACTCTTGGTTGCGTACTCCATCTACTCCATCCATCTAACATTTACTCTTGGTTGCGTACTCCATCTACTCCATCCATCTAACATTTACCCTTGGTTGCGTACTCCATCTCCTCCATCCATCTAACATTTACTCTTGGTTGCGTACTCCATCTACTCCATCCATCTAACATTTACGCTTGGTTGCGTACTCCATCTACTCCATCCATCTAACATTTACTCTTGGTTGCGTACTCCATCTACTCCATCCATCTAACATTTACGCTTGGTTGCGTACTCCATCTCCTCCATCCATCTAACATTTACTCTTGGTTGCGTACTCCATCTACTCCATCCATCTAACATTTACGCTTGGTTGAGATAAATTTCGGCTTTATATACTTAGTACATAAAGCCGAGGGGGACATTGATGGAGGAAAGGTTGAGAATGGCAGATCTAACAAGGAGCGCTCTAGGCACAGCTATGGGGCTGTACCTCGACGTGTCACTTTGATTTAGTCCCACAATTAAAAGAAGAACGTCGCTAATGATAAGTTGATAAAATAAAGCAGTAGACTTTCTTTACTGACATTCTTTTAGCAATTTTCCTCGTAGATATGGCCGCGATTTTCCTCGCAAACATTTCATTAATTTTCCTCGTGGGTAATTCAGTATTTTTCCTCGTAGATAGTTTGACAATTTTCCTTATAGATATTTCATTAATTTTCTTCGTAGATATTGTAGCAAATTTCTTCGTAGATGTTTTAACAATTTTCTTCAAATATATTTCTTTATTATTCATTCCAACTCGCGCTGCAAATACTCATGATTCAGAGTCTGTAGTGAAGGTTATTAAGAAATGACAGTTCAAACTAAAGCAGAAATGATGCAGTGCTGTATTATGCTCACGTATTTCGAGCGCATCTGAGTAACTTTTGAGCTGTTCCATTCGTCAGAAATTACTACAAGAAAAACCCTTTATCATTTCTTTTCTCATGCCTGCTGGATGTGCATACCTAGAAGCTGCATGAAATTTAAACATAGTGCATTATTAATTTTATGTTTAAATAAAGGGTCCTCGAATACAAATCAAATCATATTTTCATTCAGAACAAATTAGATGCATAAACATAAAAAAATAATCGTCGTAAGATTTATTTTTAGATAGTTAAAATCGTAATATTGACCAGATTCATAATTATATCGTCATATCAACATCTATTCTTTTACGATGTTATAAGAATTACTGGCTGAAATTCTCACTCTCACGATTGCATATCCCAACTTTTGTACGGAATCCGAGTCATAAAACTCACAGCTTGACTAAACAAGCGTTTTAAATACTTTACTAATTTAAAATCTCTCATAAGTGATGTGCCAAAATGCTGGAATTCTCCACTAAAAATGTTAACATCGATCAAGACCAAGTCTCTAACTTTTTATCGAGGCATTAATGATTGCAGCCGCCCAAGTGTAGCTTCGTCACAGAACGGCGAAAATTATAAATGATAAAGCGGAAATGTTAGACTTGGTAGAGTCGTTGCTGAAGAATCACGCTGCTAACTGTAGACATGTCAGGGAGTTTTTATGTTACCCACTCTACGCCAGCAATGGAATCTTTCAAGCTGCCAGTCGACGTTACTTACACCTGGGGACTAAAATAGAAACACTGGAACAGTTCGCAAGTTATTGGCTGAGGTGACCTGCGATTTACGTGTTAATAGAAAATAATTCATATTTAAATCACTCTTGGTCAATACAGACGAAAGAGCAAAATAAAGGAAAAATGAGCGAAATAAAATGTGTTTCCACTCTCCGACCGAAAATTACGAAATGCCAAGTCACAAGCACTACAAAATGTTACGACTCTGATATACGGTAGAGCTTCTCTCTTGCCTTGCAATGAAAAGTTTCCTGTGCACCGAGCATGCGACAGATGATCCCCAATACCTAAATGTGTTTTCTTGTAATGTATGCGGAAGCACATTTCTCCCAGCTTTACTCAAATTTGAATATGTTTCTCTGACGTGTCTGACTGGGCACACATTTGAATTTAAAAATACAACGCTAAATACTTAATTTTTAACTTCCTAATATTTTGCCCACAAGCTTTAAAAAAACGTGTATCTGAGTTCAGAATTCACAAAATATCCCTATAATTGAACTCCTTCGTTTTTCATGTGTTTAAGTTCCTGCACTCTAACAGTAAGGGTTCTGCTTCTCAGTTCTGACGCTTCTTTGCAAGTTAAACAAAGTTGCGTGTTGTTCAAAGCTGCTCCTGTGTACCTTTTGAATAAACGAAGTCGGGTGTATACTGGGCGCTCTCGCTTCTTTCGTACTCGAAACTGAATGTTTTTAAATATTTAAAGCCCTCTTCTCGGGAGAGAATGCACAGAAATGCTTGCGATTAAACTAAGAGCTGCCGCAGCCTTAACAAACCTTTTGAGTGCATGAAAATAGTCCCAGAAGACGTATGAAAAATTGACCAACCGTTGACTGACAGCAAAAACATGCAATATTTTCATCACACATCGCAAGGGATGAAAGTTTATTCAAAATACGAATTCATGAGTGCCATAGAAACCATCCGCACCAAATAATTACCGCGACCGTTTTGCTGCCTCCATGTACACAAAGATAAGTTCTTGTTTGATTTAACTTCTCGGTTTATATCTGACAACCTAAATAAACTTTGACGGGACCTGACCTTGGCCCAACTTCTCTGTTGACGAGCTCAGTACTAATGGATAGCAGAGTCGGTCTCCATATTTTTGATACGCTTTGCCCTTATCAACAAGGAATGTTGCCTGACTGCCTTCATGATCCCCTCAGGCGATACATCTCTCGAAATTTTTGTTCTAATTCTTCGATATTTTCTCAAACGGGTATCATGGCTAACGAGTTGCTACTTATGGCACAATGAAGGGTCTGAAAGAGTTCTTACAGTGCAAATGTTAAACGATTTAAACAATTTGTTTAACATTGTTTATTATCGACAGTGCTTTAAAATAAATTTGTGGGGTAACTTATGATGCTGTTTCCTGATTTACACAAGTTTGACGGATTAAAAATTGTTAACACAAATTATTTTATGCATTCGAATGGGTAAATGTTTCCATACTTCCATTCCATAAAAAATGTTTCCAAATGGAAAAAAATGTTTCCATAAATGTTTCCAAAAACGGTAAATGTTTCCATACTATGAAGTGATAATAAAAAATAAAGATTATTATAATGCTCGAGTATCGTTGTTTACTCCTTTCTCGTTTCACCCACCAACTTTCATTTCTCCCCCTCTTTATTTTACGTTTTTCCCTTTTCGTCACAACGCCATATAACCCTGAATGAGAGCAATGGCGGCTAGTGTAAGGAGTGCACAAAATGACGCGGCATCTCAGCTACTCAAAAATTTCTCTACAGTACTACCTCGTTAAGCAAACGGCTGGCACGCTTCTTTCGTAATAACAGCTACTTCTCGAACTCAAAAGTACAATGAAGCCTCTTTTATGAGTCACCGCGCTTTTCATTTAACTGCACTCTGCCTGATGTGCACCGAAAATGTCAGAGTTCACGGTTTGATATTTTCTTCGAGGTTTGCGACTCTAAAATTTATGCAGCGATGGTAGCTGTCACCGCTGTCTTCGACGCATCTCATGGAGATGCCCGATTTGTCCAAAGATATGCCGAAATAAATGAAACGAAACCCCAAAAATTCCTTAAATTCTATTTTAAAATTTTGAATAAATTACCGTTGTTGTATATAATGAGCATGAAAAGGTACTGCCATTAACTTTCTTGAGCGTTTGGCGATGGTTTGGATTCGCGGCGTGCCACATTCAGCAACACTGGCTACCAAAATCTGTAAAAGATTTGCACGTGCGACAACAATCGCAGTTCGAGTACACGCTTCGGTCGGAGATTGGAGAACAGTCAATATTTGTACTTCCACTCTCACGCGCAGCGAAATGAATTCTCATCTCGGTTCCATCCCACTTACGTCCGACTTTGCCGAGTTGATGGACGAAGAGATAACGTGAATAGCTGCCGTTATCAGAGCGCTCGTTTGTTGATGGTATCTAATCCCCTGTAATCCAGCTGAAGCGGTGCTTCATTTGCCCAAGTGTCCCTCGATCGCTCTCGCAAACACTCCGCACTTCCACCATTCACCAAGTATTAGGGCTTATGCTAATTCGTATTTAGTTTATATCCGTGGCATGAACTTCGGTGTCCGCACATGGTGACTTCTTTTGCGTGTTATTGGAGCACAATTCACTGGATTTTACCGTCCCATGCCATGCCAGTGCGTTCTGCGCTAAGTAATGATGACATTTCTGTGACTAAAGGCCCGTCAACACTATCAATCTTTCCCCCGAATCATGTGTTTTTCGGCAGTCCGCGAACACGAACGCTTATGAAAAACTGCCAGACTTCGGTGTGTTCATGTTTTCGAAACTGTCGGAAAACTTCGAACACAAATTTTCGTAGAAATAGCGAACACTCGCTTGTTTATGTATTGTGGATGGTATTTTTGCTCGTGAATTGCTTGGTTTCTACGTATTTTTTCCTATTATATCGATTTAATCGTGGTTTTCTCTCGAATACAGTAAATTGTTGGAGTACATGGATATTGTATTTATCGAAATTAACTACATAACATGTACAAAATTTATTCAGTAGTAACATATTTCAATACGTTTAGGTTTAATTGATGTAAATTTAATTAAAATAAAAACTAACTACCTGTATACTTCGGCTTCACGCCGCCGAAAACGTGGTCTGGACACGATTCAGAAAAGTTTGTGTTTTTGTTAGCATTTTGGTTTGTTTGTGATTGACGAAAAATTGGGTAGTGTAGACGGGCCTTGAGTGTACTTTAAGTCTCGTGAGCCAATTAACTCGTTAACCGCCGCGTGACGCACTTTTGGTTACCGAAAGGTTTTTATTAAGCAGCTGAACAGCCTGTGGTCACACACTCATTTTCATGAATACTCAAAACTTAGTGAATTCACGATCTATTCGTTATTTACAATATTGAATCATAGAGTTAACTTCAATTCGAGTTGAATATGACTTCAGTTTAACCCGCGTTAGTTAACGTTTTCATGCAGCTTTGTAGCTTTGAGTCTTTTGCTGATTGAGTCATAACTGCTGCGACAGCGAATAACTACCGCTTGTAAAGCTCTAAACAGCGTTAGTTATCAATCTATATACTAGTTAGTTTTGGTGCGTAGCCTCATGTGACCCGGAACCTAAATGAAAATGAAGCAGTTTATGTTTAACATTTTAAAAAATCAAGAGAATTAACATTAGGATTCTGGAACTGACAGCTTTACAACTGACTTCTATTCCACTACAACAAAGCATTTGACTCTTGAACTATAGACGCTCCTAATAGAAATGTGTGCGCATCTCTGAAATCGAGAAAAAATATACGGTCTACAAAACTAAGAGACAGCAACTATACAAAATTGACATCGACGGTAACGCAACAAAATTGACATCGACGGTAACGCAACAAAATTGAAATCGACAGCAACGAAACAAAATTGACATCGACGGCAACGCAACAAAATTGAAATCGACGGCAACGCAACAAAATTGGTATCGACGGCAACGCAACAAAATTGGCATCGACGGCAAAGCAACAAAATTGACATCGACGGCAACGCAACAAAATTGACATCGACGGCAACGCAACAAAATTGAAATCGACGGCAACGCAACAAAATTGACATCAACGGCAACGCAACAAAATTGACATCGACGGTAACAAAACCAAACAAAAGTAGCCTCTGAATTTAAGCTATTCCAGCTTTACTCTGTCCACCGCAACACTGTCCAAGTTACATACTCTGCTTTGTAATCCTTGGAACTTGAGCGGGTAGAGCCAAAGTTGAATTTTTCACATCGGTTACTCAATGAATTCAAGAGAGCGAGGCTGTGAGCACGAGTAGTTCAGGGGATGGTTGAGGAATAGTTTGATAATTAAATTGAAGGGATAGTATTTTATTCTCAAACACTATCCCCTCAGGGGAATGAAACTATTGTATGTAGGGGATTTAGTGCTCCCAGGGGGAAATGCGAGATCCCGAGCTAGGGGTTGGGTAAGCTTTTTCTTTTGTTGAATTAAAATAAGTTTTTTGTTTTGTTATAGACCGTATTTTTTGATTCACTGCTGTCCTCTTTTTCAGCACCCATTACTTTCTGCTGAAATTTTAATCTGGCTTTGCAGTGTTCCATTTCAACTTACCTGTGTGCAGTGGATCTTCCAAGGGAACAAAACTCTTGCATAGATTCCCTGTTCCCTTAACACGTTGACTGCGCATTGGTACATTTGTGTACCATTAGGAAAATTGCTCATTTACGTACCAGTATTAATTAATTAATAGTATTTCAATTAATTCACAATATTTATTTTTTTCACAACCCTTATGTTTAGTAGACGGTGGCGTATAAGTTAAAATGTTATAGCAAAAATATTTTGCTCTCTTCTTGGAAAAGATAAAATATAATCAATCAGTTAAGACTTTTCAATTGTGCTACTTCCAACCTAACCAAATCGACCGCAGCAAACGGTGCATAGTAAATGGTGCCATTATCCTTCCTCTCTTTGAACACTTTTAAACTTATGAGACATAAACTTACTTATAATCCAATCTAATCTGTCGGACACTGAAAGGACGTCCAAATAATTAACGTCTCATTAGCGGTACAGCAAGCGACGTAGGGTCTTTGAAGTCGACTTGGCTCCGCTACGCTCTGGATCACGTATCTACTAGAACTTACGCTACTAGCTGTTCCGCAACGAAGACGTAAATTGGCTAAAATATCGGAATTTCAGTCTTTTATGTCCTCTGTAATGAATTTTCTTCTCTTCTGGTAATAGTAACTATCCTCTTATAACCTGATATTTGAGAATCTTTTTATTGTTATAAATAGCGAAATTAGCTCCCTGCACATTGCTTGACTTTGTTGCATTGATTTCTAAGCAGCCTCGTGTATTTGATTTCAAGCTTTGTTTCATCATTCATCGTAAGCTAATTGAGATAATCCGTTGACGTTTAATTGCATTAATTCCTTCATTAGACACAAATCTGCTCTCGCAATCTGCATACGAGATTGTCTCAACTTTGAGTCATGTTTGTCCAGGCAAATGAAATATAATCCTCAAAGCGTTATATTCATGGGCTTGCTGCCATGAATTAACCTACCACAATGTTTGAAACAAAAACTTGGTAGGATAAATCCAAATTTTGATGTATTTGAAGCTGAAGACTTCTTAACTCGTAGAAGTGAAGTAATTTCGAATCGAATATGCCCTAGAGAAAATATATTTGCTTAATAAATCGCGCGTTAATTTTACGTAAAGTTCTTAAATTTTCGTTCGGTCATATCTTGAGTACTGATTCTAGTGATGGTTGACACAGCACCGTAGCAATACATGGCGGAACAGATTCTTGAATTTTTAAATATCGTCTGGTTATATTTCATATGTAGATTTAAATTCTGATTCTAGTGATGATTGAAGCACAGTGCAATACATAATGAGGCATTCAAGCCAAAAAACTGCAAATTTTCATAAGCCTTCAAATTTGAAGAAGTACGCCGTGGTTTTGCTTTTAGTATCAAATTTTAATTAGTCACGAAGCTAAGACTAAACGAAACTAAACAAATTCCCAAGATATAATTTTTATTTTGCGTCGAATAATAAACTCCTCATCATGCTCGCCGTTGAATGGAAAAAAACTCGCAACAGAAATACGACAAAAAACAATCTCATTATGGAAGTTGGAGCGCAGGAGCGACATGAGAAGAGGATACTCTTGCATCTTTTGAGTGAACTGCAATTAAGCTGGTGAGAGCTCCAAATCAGGCGCATCTCCAGTTCTTCCAACGAGAAGTTATGATTAGGTAGCGGAACTCGGCACCGCTGCAGGTTAATTTACACATTCAAAGTTTACATTTGCCTGCTCTGAAGAACTGAGACTGCATCGTGTCCCATAGCAGCAAGGAGAGATCCAACTGCATAACAGCGTTGTGAGTTGCCTTGATGAGTGCTAAATTGCGTGTGCTGAATGCGTACTTTAACTAAAAAAGCGCTAGTTCACAATGATAATAGCAATAACAATAACAATAAGTCCAAAATAACAGATATGTCCACAGCCATTCCATCAGTCGTCAGAACTAATCACATTCACATGGTCTTATCGTTTACAGAGCGCTTTGGGAAGGTACAAACTGGTCGTGCTTAAACAATTTAAAACAATTTAAACAATTTATTTACCACAGGTGATACAGAGGTAGAATTTTTCTTAAGTCTAGTACAATGGTCAAATTTGAGTATAGCTACCTGTGGGCCCGAACAAGTTCAGCGACTTCTAGGGCATCCTACCATCACGTTATTCTAGGGTGTACGAAATGTTTAACCTAGTTCACTTAACCTAGTTTCGCATTAGACTGATCATTGAGATAATTAACTCGATATTTTATGCTGTATTTTACAATATAGGTCAAATCGGCTATATTTAATAGTATGTTTGATAAAACGATTCAAGAGCAGACAGAATATTGGTTATGGTACCCAAGGCAAGTTACATAATGACATTATCATTAGTTACATGTAGGAGGCAAGATTTTGACACGGTGATCTTACACGACTAGTTTTCTGATAGGAAGTGAGACTCAAGATGTCTTTTGAATACTTTGTACGAGTTACATTCACGGATCTCTGCAGGTATAGAGTTCCAAGTTTTGGTTCCAACGAAGAGGATACTGTGTTGCGTCTGGGCCTTTGAATAATAAGGAAGCATGAACTTACTTCTATTTCGGGTTAAATGGTCGTGATGACCAGTTTGCGCAGTCAATAATTGTCTTAGGCTATTGTCGCCATCATTTCTTAATGTTTTGTAAATGAAATTACTCAAGCTTCAAAAGAGCTTGAGCTCAAATCGGATCTCTTGCAGCGGCACGCACTCAACCAGCTTCCAAAAAGGCTTTTGAACGAGAATCGATATTTCTGAGGTTCTCTTTCTTGTCATCCTATTTTATTCAGGATTAGGGCGATCGGAAAATGCCACGGCAAGAATAAAGCACCCACGTTCACCTGAACCGGGTCACCCGTTCGCCACTGACATGCAGGGCTATTGAACCACGTAGTTTCCCTTGGAGGTTGAAGTACTGCGTTAAAGTACAACATAATGAACTGTACGTGCAGTGAAAGAATATTGTCGGAAGCGATAAAGCGTTAGTGGACAATCGAGATCATTTTTATTCGATAGCTGGGAGGGGCTTTGACACATTAGTTTCGAGCCCTACGAATTACAATTTCATTGATGAACTTGTCGCTGTACGCTTTCCTCAACCAAGGCTTATATAAAAGTAACAACTTTATAGTGAATAAGTCGAAGCATAACAAATAGTTCTATGTGGCCACTCTGCATTTTAAGCACCACATAGTATCTCTGTTACTTGAACCTACCTGGGGTTATATTATTTTAGGTCGGACACTCATATTCAATTGCCTAAGTCGCGTTTGGTACGACATGATTCCGCTGGACTTCTAGTCAACAGACGCATTAATTGACTCGCATTGTTGCCCCTCCCAACAAAATAATTAATTCATTTGACGAGCTGCCGGTGGCACGTTTCTCGTAAACCTGAGAATCAACATTCATTTCTGAAATTTCGAGCGTTATATCACCAAGATGACGGCGCCTGAAAACACTCGAGAGAACATCCCCTGAGTCGCAGGGTACTGTGTCCCAAGTACGAACACATCTGCTGGCGATTACACGTTTCATTCCGCATTCACTCACGCTGTGCTTACGAAGACATCTCCGAGAAGGAATTTCTGTTTGAACAAAACAGCACCCGAGCTAAATTTCAAGCACAGTCACGAGACGGATCCTTTCAAATGGCCCTCAAGCTCACAACCGTCTCACGTCCTTGATGCGTCTCGCTCTCAAAGGCCATTCAGGTTCTGAGCTATCTTTAACAAAGCGAATTTCGAGAGGAGCATTTAGACTCTGCAGGCTCTTGTCTTCATTGGAGATCGTTCTTTAGAAATTCACGAAACTGTCACTAATTTTTGGAGCATGAATTAGGAAGAGCAGAAGGAAAGTGCCTGCTGGAAGTCAGTGAAGGGCGTGTTAAGTGTTAAAAATGCATGTGGAATTTCCTGAGGGAGATGCTCGATTGTAATAGTGAAACGAAATTTGAGAAGGAAGCTCATTTGAGGGCATCGTGCAAGTATGGTGCGCGAGGGTAGCTTGCATAGGTGGTGCGCGAGGGTAGCTTGGCCTACGTGGTGCGCTAAGGTAGTACCCAAACGTGATACATTAGGGCAGCGCACAAAGGTGGTGCGCGAGGACGCTCGCGATGGAGATACGCCGGAGTGCATCGCGCGAGAGTGATGTGCTAAAATGGCATACGAGGTGAGTACATTTGTGAAAGGGTTGACGTGACCACGTTGAGAAATGTACGACGGAGCAGCGACGGAAGTGTGCCACTAACTATACCGCGCGGTAGAGGAAAGAAGGTAGAGTTATTCCTAGGGGGGAAAATACACCTCCTCTTGCTCGGCTAGCCAAGAGAACGGCTTTTTTTTAACCTTCAAGACGTCACCATTGCGGCATGTCGTTAGGCCAATAGTGGCACCGGATTTGGGGCTAGCAGTGTTGTCTGTTGCAATATGAACGCTGCTATTGGTTCGTTGCTATGATGTCAGCATTGCTACACGGTCGACGAAAAAGAGACCGGTTTGACCCTACCTTGCTTCTTCTACGGTGCTACAGGTCTGCATACTCTCTGTTCAGTGGCTTAGGATAGTCAGACTCCCATATTTTTTTTTAAATTCCATAATTTGGCCCTTTTTTATCTATTTTACCCATAAAGATTTAGCACCCAGTTACCTTACAGATTACCAGATGCTGAACGGTCTTATTCGGAAACAAAGTTTTTGCCCATAAAATTCAGGTAAATAATGCCATACGCTTTTAAAACCTCATCAAATACGTGTGTAAAGTTTGAATTAAAATGTAAGAGAGTTGCTGGTAAGCAATGTATTTGCTACGTGCGTACAGCTTATCCTCACGTCGAAGTACAAGTAAGAGTTTAGTAAAATCAAAAATATTCAAAATTGAAGCTGGGATTCAAGCGCAGTTCTACCCTGTTTACTCCCTATATTCATTTAGCAGTAAATCTTCAGCCGACCATTGAAACGTTTTTAAGAGAGGAGGAAAACCTAAAATGTAAACCTTTCGAAAATCTTCAGGCCTCTAAGAAGACATTTAGCTTTTCGAGAAAGGTCGCTGGAACAGTTTTTCTGCGGAAACGGCGCTCGACCACGCGACGCAGAGCTTTGTTGAGATCCTTCGTGAGGCTAAAGTATCCTTTCTTTTACGTCGGACGTTCATCCGTCAGCTGGGTGGTCGGTACTCTCGAGTGGAGCGTGGAGTGGAAAAATCATCAAGTCTCATATTATTGTCATTTTTGTGCAGTATCACTGATACGCTCCTCCTTCCAATAATGGGAACCACGTGAAAATAGTTCGATTAGTTATTGAGTCATCGCTATTTTTATTAACAGGCTTGGGCTTTTGTGACTCACCTCGTGAAGTATATTACTTCTGAAGTATCAGAAGTAATTCCCCCGCATTTGTCTAACTTTTGGGAGAGTGGGGTGTTTTATCAGCGGTTTCAACTGCACATAATGAGCAAATTTACGTCCGCAAAATTTTTGTATCTGGCTGAAACTAGCAAGTCTCCGCAAACGTAATCATAAAACTATTAAATTTAAATTTGTTCCAATAAGCTCTGATTTACTTACATTTAGTTCCGTTCAAAATTTCAGCTTCATTTTCACGTCGTCGTAGGTTGCGTTCACACTCATACATGGGAAATTTTTGCTAACATAACGACACTCGATTTTAGATGTCGAACCATACGATGAAACGTAAAATTAGATTTTTGTTAAACTAAAAGATGACACGTTCATCATACTACGTTACCTCCGATGTACAGGGACTCTTCATGAGAATATTGACCTAGCCGTCCATCACAAGGAGAGTTGGGCAGAGGTGCGCAGGATGGGCACTTAATTCTGTTCCGGTTTTGATCTCACTCAACATAGTCATCATGGTCGAAAAAACGGTTGATTTTTTGATGAAATTCCCAATTTTCTTGTGTTCCTAAAATACTTCCGTACAGGTCTGTCAAAAACAGCAGAAAAGTTTTATAAAGCATGTGAATCATTGCCTTTAATTAGTAATTACGTAAAAATAGCATTACTCTCTAATTGTTCAGACTGGCAGTGTGTGTTAAGCGTATTCGTGATACAAGTTTTTCTGCCTCCTGAATTTTCCTTAGATTAATCACACAAGCATCCACACCAAATAAATATATCAGTCGCAGTAATAACCCTGATTTGAATGTTGCGTGTAAGCCCTGAAGGTTGCAAAATGACGGCGATAATTATCAAGTGAAAGAGCTCGTTTTGTGAAAATTTGAGCAGTTTTACATTAAGATGCGCGACTGGAAAGTAACAACTCTCGTGACTTACAACATGACAAAGCCACTCTCGTGTGATAAGAGGCGGACACTCGCGCATGAGGAGGTATCCTGCATACTGAATCCTTTTTACCCTCATGTTAAAAACTGCTGCTCTCAACCGAAATTCACGAAAGTCTTGACTAGGCACAAAAATAAAATATCCTCATAGTACGGCTCTCTAGTTAATTTAGTGATGAAGTATCTATTTAGACTGTATTTTAATGCTGATGTTGGATCAGCCTATTTTTTGGCTATTTACGCGCGATATCCTATACTTCACAGCGTACATGACTCTTTGATCCCAGATTTATTAATCGTGTCCTAATCGTACTCATTTAATATAATAAATAAATATGAATGTTGGTACAACAACAGTCGCAATACAAATTAGTTGAAATACGCAGTAACGTGAGGAGAGTAAAAGAACTGAAACTTTACAGGAGTACAAATGATTGTGACCAGCCTCTTATTGTTTGAACTGCACTCCACCTAGCGCTGTATATCGAGCAAAACGGAGCAGATAAGGTTGAAGAGAGACCTGCCACAACCTCTCCACCACACAATCTGTCCACACCGCACCGACTTTGGGCTGCGTTGTACGGAATTATTAAAATGAAATAAGTGCTAACTCAGATCTTTGCTAGCCTTTCTTCTTTCGCTTGATATCACAGCAACTGGTCACAGCTTCTAAAATGTCTCGTCCAAATCTTTTTTGAACGTCTAGAATAATATGCTGTTAATATCTACGCATGGTCCGACTGCTGAAATAAGCCTTTTACGAAAGCTTTGCAGAATACGATTGTTTCACAGCTCAAAAGGCTTTCATTTTGCCGTTGTCTCATAAGAACGCCTTCGCCTTGAGACTTACTCCTACTTCGTGAAGGCTGCTTACATTTTTAGACTTTTTCTCGTAAATACACTTTCCACAAGTGAGCAATCCTGCCAGACTCTATAATTATTCTATGTTATCATCAAGTAATTCAGCACTAATTAAACTTCAATAATTAAGTCTTCAACCTTGGATGAGTATTGATATTATTTCATACACAACATCAATATCACTTCTTGACGTATGACACCAAGCTCATGTAACCTCATGTCGTGGGTCCTTAATTTTCTACCTATTTTCCATTTTTTTTTTCTGCCCCCATCATGCATTCTATCCATATTTTATTTTCATTTTTCTGCCCATATCCCACAAACCATATCTACGCACCTAAGAAGATTAAGCTGTAAGACTCGGTGTGTCATCGCAGCTTTTTTCAGACAGAGCTCTGCCAATAAATCTTTCAAAGAGATCCTTTCATCCCGGAGTTCCAGCAAATTGAGACTTTCTTGAAGAAATGCATCCGGAAGACATTATGGCTTGGAAGTAGCTTTAGAAATTTGTCTCGGCTGAGCTCAGTGATATTACAGTGGATCATCTGCGAGAAGTGTGCGGTGGAATATATCATGCCTTGAGTGCATAACCCTTTACCGTCAAAACAGATTTCAAAATCCACTTCCCTTAACAGCTCTAATATATTTTATTCTTTGTGAAATTTGTGCCCTAATGTGTTCTTCGGAGTTCATTGTCGAGTGGCAGTCACTTCCTCCTTGTGATGTCTGTGACTACATGATGCCCGTACCAGTTTAGTGATGGTGGTTTTGATAACGGTAATATGAGTACAAAATGTGAACGTTAAAGGGTTAATGATGGTGGTTGTGATAACGGGGTTATGAGTACAAAATGTGAACATTAAAGGGTTAATGATGGTGGTTGTGATAACGGGGTTATGAGTACAAAAAGTGATCGTTAAAGGGTTAATGAGGATTTTCACAACCTAAAACATTAGCCCAGCAGTTTGTAGTTAGAGTCACACGGTAAGTTTATCAATGTCTTTAGTGTCGCAGTTAGTTTTTTCAGGGTTGATATTTTGTGGAATTCAATACTCTTACTGATTCTTTGTCAATAGTTATATATCCACAGGCAAAAAGGGTAAATTATTGGCCTGAGCTTTGTTGATCGATATTTCAGTCATGAATAAGCATTTCCCATGAAGTTCTTCCGTGATTGTACTCATTTAAATTGATCAACAGTCACCGTCTGAACCTTCCACAAAGCTTCTGTGAACTTTGATATTCGTTTCATCAAGCCTGCCGAATGTGTCGAAGAGCTGCAACAACTTCATTCTGTCTTTCTTCATTATTTGGTCAATCTTTGTGTCCGTTTCGAAACATCAACATTTGACCCATTTCAAATTTCTAAATAGCTCTATGCACTACTAAGTTTCTCTTCTAGAAAGCTTAAAATGTTATTCGCATCTTGTTCTAATGCAGCCCTTGTGTTACCAAGTAGAAAAAAATCATTGCAGTGTCTCCGAGCTCTTTTGTAACTCAGAAGTATAGTTTTTGTAGCTCAGAAACGATTTGCAGAAATGCAATGCACCCTCAGGTCTTGGTGCAGTAAATCGATCGCTGATTCAATGCAGTAAACAAAATACGCGAGCTAATTTGTAAAATAATTTATTGTAATACAGTTAGAATCACCATGCCGAAAACTGCAGTTTGGTGCCACTGAGTGGAGATCATTGACGGAATTACTGCATTGGCGCGCGGCTGCTGCTTAAGAAAACTGCTCTATACAAGAGGCCATGGCGTGTGTACTGCTGCAGAGCCACTGCCTAGTCAAACTACATATACTGTACTACAGTAATGCTGCACTAATTTTTACTTGGGCACCTCTCTTTGTCTGACAGTAGCGCAGCATTTTTGTCCCGTCTTCTGTCTTTTTATAGTTATTTCTGTTTTATAGTCGTCCTTTCTGCTTTACTGTCTTTTCCTCTACCTCCTTAATAACTACAGAGGTTGCTGAGTACACTGAGATGTACTTTTGTTTTTCTCCCTCCTCCAGTTCCCTCATTAAAGACACATGAAATATCCCATGAAATATTAAGATTTCCTAAGAACCGCCCTATAAGTACTGCTAAAGACACAAGTTGTCTGAATGTTTCTTTTTCTCAAAGGGCCGCCCGAGTTCATCAATCATCTATGACCCTTTGTCTCGCAAGTATTGCTAGCGACACCCGCCTCTCTCCACTAAGCCTCATAACTTCATCAACGTCGACTTTATGTTAAATCAATACTTGCTGGATCCGTCATCGTGCTGCATTAGTCCATCGCTAAATTAGCAACAAAACTACAACAGGTCTAGCTTGGTTAGTTGTTTTCTGCCCTTTGCAAATTGTACCTTTTTTGCATATTGATTACTCGTTGTTGTTTGGTTTCAAAAATGTGGATATGAGTTTCATTTGAATCATTGCAGGCTGTCTGTGAATTTTTTTAGCTGAACGGTTAACATTTTTGTATTCATTCGCGCCTCTCTATGGGGAATTTAAATACACATCACTCAAAGATAGCTGTATATGGATATAAAATTTAAATAAATTTCCGACGTAAAAATACGCATGATGTTTTATCATTTCGTTAACATCTCCATCCATTGGTTTATCTGCAATTCATAAATTTAATGAAGTCTCTGCCACTATTTTTCCTCCCTCAGTGCATGGTCTCAGTCTCAACTCCACAGTTCTAACTTTAAAACAATTTACGTCGACGCTACGGTACAGCCGGAACCGAAAGTTCTTTAGCCGACTTAGCTATGATACATCCTGTTTTTTGTTAAATTTTTTTATATATTTCAAAAATCGAAAAAAATTGGCCAGAAAAAAATGAGCATGGCATAGCCAAGAGAACAAAAGAACCTTCATTTCGACGCCGCATGCTGTTTGAAAATCAAACCCGACGACGCATGCTGCTAAAAAACCAAGCCCGACGACGTATGCTGATTCAAAATCAAGCCCGACGACGTATGCTGATTCAAAATCAAGCCCGACGACGTATGCTGATTCAAAATCAAGCCCGACGACGTGTGCTGATTCAAAATCAAGCCCGACGACGCATGCTGGTTTAAAATCAAGCCCGACGATGTATGCTGATTCAAAATCAAGCCCGACGACGTATGCTGATTCAAAATCAAGCCCGACGACGCATGCTGATTCAAAATCAAGCCCGACGACGTATGCTGATTCAAAATCAAGCCCGACGACGTATGCTGATTCAAAATCAAGCCCGACGACGTATGCTGATTCAAAATCAAGCGCGACGACGTATACTGATTCAAAATCAAGCCCGACGACGTATGCTGATTCAAAATCAAGCCCGACGACGTATGCTGATTCAAAATCAAGCCCGACGACGCATGCTGATTCAAAATCAAACCCGACGACGTATGCTGATTCAAAATCAAGCCCGACGACGTATGCTGATTCAAAATCCAGCCCGACGACGCATGCTGATTCAAAATCAAGCCCGACGACGCATGCTGATTCAAAATCAAGCTCGATGACGTATGCTGATTCAAAACCAAGCCCGACGACGTATGCTGATTCAAAATCAAGCCCGACGACGCATGCTGATTCAAAATCAAGCCCGACGACGTATGCTGATTCAAAATCAAGCCCGACGACGTATGCTGATTCAAAATCAAGCCCGACGACGTATGCTGATTCAAAATCAAGCCCGACGACGCATGCTGATTCAAAATCAAGCCCGACGACGTATGCTGATTCAAAACCAAGCCCGACGACGTATGCTGATTCAAAATCAAGCCCGACGACTCATGCTGATTCAAAATCAAGCCCGACGACGTATGCTGATTCAAAACCAAGCCCGACGACGTATGCTGATTCAAAATCAAGCCCGACGACGTATGCTGATTCAAAATCAAGCCCGACGACGTATGCTGACTCAAAATCAAGCCCGACGACGCATGCTGATTCAAAATCAAGCCCGACGACGCATGCTGATTCAAAATCAAGCCCGACGACGTATGCTGATTCAAAATCAAGCCCGACGACGTATGCTGATTCAAAATCAAGCCCGACGACGCATGCTGATTCAAAATCAAGCCCGACGACGTATGCTGATTCAAAATCAAGCCCGACGACGCATGCTGATTCAAAATCAAGCCCGACGACGTATGCTGATTCAAAATCAAGCCTGACGACGCATGCTGATTCAAAATCAAGCCCGACGACGTATGCTGATTCAAAACCAAGCCCGACGACGTATGCTGATTCAAAATCAAGCCTGACGACGTATGCTGATTCAAAATCAAGCCCGACGACGCATGCTGCTTCAAAACCAAGCCTGACGACGTATGCTGATTCAAAATCAAGCCCGACGACGTATGTTGCTTCAAAATTAAGCCCGACAACGTATCTTGTTTAAAAACCAAGCCCGACGCCGCATGCTGTTTGAAAACCAAGCCCGATGACGTATGTTGCTTCAAAATTAAGCCCGACAACGTATCTTGTTTAAAAACCAAGCCCGACGCCGCATGCCGTTTGAAAACCAAGCCCGACGACGTATGTTTTATTTAAACCAAGCCCGACGACGTATTCTGTTTAAAAACCAAGCCCGACGACGTATGTTGTTTCAAAACCAAGCCCCTTGACTTCATCCCTGCGCTGAGGTTCATCGCTCCATCATCCCAGTTTCCCCAAGCCTCCATTTCACTCTCAATTAAAAGCCGGAGTCGCGGTAGCCTCCAATCGCCATCCATCATCGGCGCCCCCGCACATTTTAGGGCTTTTTTCCCCGCTGGGCGTCGGCATCTGGGGACGCTGGCGACAGCCCCTGGCTCTGTTCCTGTTAGCTGTGGGTTGCGTCTGCACGCCTGCCTTGGAGCATGTTTTTGAACATTTCTGTTGGTGAAAGTAGTTTTTCGTTTCGTTCATTAGCTATTTCTAAAACATTTCTATTTTTGAAAGCAATTTTTTTCGTTCAATTAACTGTTTTTAGAACATTTCTTTTGGTGAACGCAGTTTTTAGTTTCGTTTGTTAAGCTGCGTGGTGGTCATTTTGAAAAAATAATTTTGATACTTTCGGAAGATTCCGAAATTGATGCTTCTAGGTTTTCATATATTTTATTTCCTAGTTAGAATATATAAATGTTAACCCACTAATTGTTTCCGTTTGACTTTGGCGATTTTTTCTGAAGTTACAGAGTACCATCAAATTAAGAGCTATCTTTTGGAGCGATAAATTGTTGGCTACTTGATCGGTTTGAATTTTATATCTAATGCGACGATGAGCTAACCTACATTTGAAGCAACGAATATCCTATTATTTCATCATGTATCTCGTTTATGCCTTAAATATTTCACCTGAATCCCTGACAATCACAACGCTTCTCTATCTGGGCACCATGTGCTAAAGTTAGCAGCTAAGCTACAAAACTGATCGTTGTTACTGCCAATACCGTGAAAATTTACACAATTTAATACTAGTTGTATCAAATCTGATGGTAATAGGGTATGAATTGAACTAATTCCTAATTGTTATAAACTTGCTCTCTTACATTTTGCGCGCTATTTTTTACTGATGCTCAATGATCAAGAATTTATTTCCAAGCTTGGCAAAAAAAAATTAATTTTACGGAATCGTAGATGAGGGCAGAATTGAAAACATCAACTCTTTACGACGATTGCAGACGCTTCATGAATCCTGTATTTTAGTGACGCAAGAAAGTTCGAAATTAAAATGTTCTCAACAACATTCAAGATCGAATTCAAAAAGATATCCTCAACTACGATTACTGAATATTACTTTTCTCCGAGTTAGTTTAGCCCAAAACCCCGTATTTTTTTTCTGTAATGCTTGAATTGCCGAAACAGACAAAAACTCGGTGTTGTACTCTTGCATGCTTTGTTATGGTTAAGATATTCTACCTCAAGCACCACAAAAATACAACGTTGATCAATAGTGATACGTTGATCGCTTATCGCGTTGATCAATAGTGATACAGCGGCAATCGGTTCTGTGTCGGCGCTATCTCCCTGACCCATTTCAGGCTGGACCAATAGCCTCCATCTCCCATTGATCGCAAGAATGAGGTTGTCAACAATCCCAATATTCAACTCCAATTGGCTCCAAATATCAAGCCTACGCTAAACTTAGACACAGGTGGACTAAAGTACGAGGAACTGAGCAAATTTTCGGCGTTTGACTGCCAGTCTAACGATGCCAAGTTGATCGATGGTAAATTGTCAATGTGAATAAGAAGATACACAATGTGAATATGAAGATACGTTTTGCAGACTTCTGATCCGTTTCATTCTTAAGCTACAGAGCTCAACGGCTGCATAAGTCAATCGAAACACGATATATGTTAAAAATTTTCAGTGCTATTGGGAAAATACTTCACAGTTGGCAATCTTTCCATAGGGGGTAGAATTTGATGGCATAAACGTATACAACCGTTACGGCGTGATTGAATGAACGTATAAAACCGTTACAGCGTGATTGAATGAACGTATACAACCGTTACGGCGTGACTGAATAAACGTTATACAACTGTTACGGCGTGACTGAATAAACGTATACAACCGTTACGGCGTGATTGAATGAACGTATACAACCGTTACGGCGAGATTGAATGAACGTATACAACCGTTACAGCGTGATTGAATGAAAGTATACAAACGTTACGGCATGATTGAATGAAAGTATACAACCGTTACGGCGTGATTGAATGAAAGTATACAACCGTTACGGCGTGATTGAATGAACGTATACAACCGTTACGGGGTGATTGAATGAAAGTATACAAACGTTACGGCGTGATTGAATGAACGTATACAACCGTTACGGCGTGATTGAATGAAAGTATACAAACGTTACGGCGTGATTGAATGAACGTATACAACCGTTACGGCATGATTGAATGAAAGTAAACAACCGTTACGGCGTGATTGAATGAAAGTATGCAACCGTTACGGCGTGATTGAATGAACGTATACAACCGTTACGGCGTGATTGAATGAAAGTATACAAACGTTACGGCGTGATTGAATGAAAGTATACAACCGTTACGGCGTGATTGAATGAAAGTATACAACCGTTACGGCGTGATTGAATGAACGTATACAACCGTTACGGCGTGATTGAATGAACGTATACAACCGTTACGGCATGATTGAATGAACGTATACAACCGTTACGGCGAGATTGAATGAAAGTATACAACCGTTACGGCGTGATTGAATGAAAGTATAAAACCGTTACGGCGTGGTTGAATGAACGTATACAACCGTTACGGCGTGATTGAATGAACGTATACAACCGTTACGGCATGATTGAATGAACGTATACAACCGTTACGGCGAGATTGAATGAACGTATACAACCGTTACAGCATGACTGAATAAACGTATACAACCGTTACGGCATGATTGAATGAAAGTATACAGCCGTTACGGCGTGATTGAATAAACGTATACAACCGTTACGACGTGATTGAATGAAAGTATACAAACGTTACGGCGTGATTGAATGAAAGTATACAACCGTTACGGCGTGATTGAATGAACGTATACAACCGTTACAGCGTGACTGAATAAACGTATACAACCGTTACGGCATGATTGAATGAAAGTATACAACCGTTACGGCGTGATTGAATGAACGTATACAACCGTTACGGCGTGATTACGGCTATAAGCTTGCACAAAACACTATATTATTTTGATTAAAAATAAGTGCTTCTTTGCTAAAAAAAATTCTGATGAATTTTAATACTAAGCTTTGAATTTTAGATGACAACGACAAAACGTGGGCATTCAATTTCTTATTCGTCGATATTTATTTTGTGAAATACTGAATATTAAAATAATCTCAATGGATATTTGCGCAGTTTATGCGATGATGAATATCAAGATAGTCTTAATGGATATTTCTTGCCAAATACGGTACTTTCGTCCCCTTTTTTACTAACTTTTTGCAAAATTTTTATATAAAAAAAAATTTTGCTGGTCTTCATGTCTGATCATTAGTGCATGGCGGATTTTACTGCAACTTTTTTTCCTTCTTTGATGCACATGCTGGTACAACTGCATGAAGCGAATATTGAAATAAGATTTGATTATTGATTTGTTGAACATTCTCTTTATTAGTTTAAGGACTTTATCCAAAAAGCGTAGAGTATAAAACTAATTATAATATATTTAGGAATAGAATATGAAAATATTACATTACTGATTTGTTTATAGTTTTTATTATATTTGATTGTTTCAAAAACTTGAACAACATTCATAAGTTATTGGATTTTATGTCATTCTTTGAATGTTCAATATTTCCTTTGAACGTCTAACCAAGGAGCAGCAAAAGATTACGCTCAACCTGAGATCCTCTCCCCTTCTCCGAGAACTAAAGATAGTGGAAAAAAACTCCTACCTTCTTCGAAATATTACCAGTAGAAAATAATGATAACATAAGCTTCAAATGACATGAATGAAAAATAATACTCCCAAAGCAGATGAAGCAATTTTATGACAACCTGTACGCTTCTCTGACACGCAATTTCTCTGCTAACAATTAAACATACGCGTGGGTCGTTGCGCATAGCATAAGCAATTACACAAGAGCCTATAGTTTGTTCAAGTGCCTCACGGGGAAAGATTATTTGTGTAATTTATCCTGTTAGGAAAAATCCATTCGGTATTTCTTCGGGAGGAAGTATCTACCTGTATTATCAATTGCATCTTGTATCGGCTGCGAGTAATTTTTGGCAACTGACTTAATAAAAAGAATCCGAAGCCTTGAACTGAGACTTCGTATGTTCTATTTCATTCTCTGTAATTCACTCATTAATTTCCAGCTGGACAGGAATTTTCTCCTCTGTTTTCTGAGGCAACGGTACAAATTGAGGCAACAGATGCGAAACTTAAGAAAAGGATGCATTGAATAAATCTAAACCTACTCTGCATGCGTGGTCTTCCGCTAACAAAATGGCTGCACTATTTTACCACCAATCGATGTCGCTTGACCGCTGTTGCCGAGCTATTTACGAAACTATTACTTCAAAATAATAAATTTTTATTGAAAAACCTGCACTGAAATCCAAAACACTGACTCCCTACCAGCATTATGCATGATCCCAACTGCAGTTTTGAGCCTCATGCAATCGCAAACTATGAGTGAATGTCTGCATCAATGAGCGTATGCAGGATACCAATTGCAATTTTGAGCCTTACGCGGTCGCAAACTATGAATGAATACCTGCATCAATGAGCGTATGCAGGATACCAATTGCAATTTTGAGCCTCACGCAGGCGCAAACTATGAATGAATGTCTGCATCAATGAGCGTATGCAGGATACCAATTGCAATTTTGAGCATCGCGCTCTTCTGAAGCGATGAAGCCGTTGCAGTGACAGAACATTACAGTGTAGTGCGTCTACGTAATTCTACTAAAGCTCAGAAACTCCCAGCTGCCCATCACGGAGGGTGAGTCGTAATTGGCTGCATAGAAATTTCGAGCACATGAAGGCCCGCTTTGCTTTGAACAGACTACTCACGTAATATTACAGGAACGTCAGTGTTCCCTCAAGACCAGCTGGAGTTTGTATACGTCAAACCAAAGCGTCTCCGAAACGATAGAAGTTCCGAGTCCGACTCGTCAAAATTCTTTGGATGTTGTATATCCTAAATTGAATTTTCCGTAACCTTGCAGCGATGCAAACATGCCTGTTGTTTTATTATTCTTTTGGATTGCATAAAAGAAAGCAATACTTCAACGCTCTGCAATTCTTGGGGAACTCTTTGCTCAGTTTTATTACCTAAATGAATTTTATATTCACTGCTAGCTATTCTAAAATGAAAAATCGTGTACTGAGGAACCAAACTTTATTGTCTCAAATATTTCTGCGAAGCTGAAATGTTGAATTTTTACATTTGATATATATTATATTATTGAAGAGTTTATAAAAGATTCACACCTAGCACTTCATCAGGGTTCAGTCATTCTTGGTGAACTCTTCTGTGTATTTGTCGATTAAGTTTTTTTACACACTCGCTGTGAATTATACTTCAGATGTTCCTGTTATTCCTTGAATTTGTGGAAATTAAGCGAATGGTCACATCTCGTCTGCAGTTCCTCAGTCAATGGTTGCAAAAACTCTCAATTAAACCCTCTTTGGATGGAAGCAACCACAAAATCTCAGTTCACAAACCAACCAGACATGCATGTATTTTCTTACTACTCATGCAGTGGAAGACCTCCATTTTCCGACTGAAGGCTTGCGTGCAAGATCCCTCAGAAGAACACCACATTGCCCTCGTAGACTTTCCCGTAATTCCTAAGACCTTCCAATAAGCTTTACGCAATCTCTTTCAGTACCTGAATATTTTATCAGACCGTGCAGTCGCAAATATTTATTTTCACCCACGCCTCTACCGTTCCGCCATCGCGACGCAGTTCGAAGAAGGTAATCAAGAGATTGGTCGTATGGATTTCAGGGCTATTGAGAGGGAGGTCTTCGACAGACAGAAGCCACTTGGTGGCAGTTGGGGCAGCTCTGCGCTTTTGGGAGTTGTACGAGTGCAGGAACGGGAAAAGAAGCGTAGTAAAATATTATCGTCTCGGCAGAGGTCTCTGAGTGAAATAAGTGCGAGGGAAGTTTCCAAAAAGGAACGCACGTGTCGGAGAGTTTTCCAATATTGGAAATGGAGTGCTGTGGCTGAATGGGGTCCTCAAGAAATTCCTGTTGAAACAGTGAGGACCTTAACAGCTGTACTGCTAAAATAAATCAAGATGGTAAGTCCGTGTGTTATTTGTTGCAGCTGTTATTGTGGAACAGGAGGAGACTCAGTGACAGAAATGTCTATCAAGATATGATAATTACGATAATAAAATAGCTGCTTCGCTGAAAACTATTTTCACTTCCTAATAGAAATTATATATATTATAGATAAGAACTTATCTCGTTTGAGATTTGATTGAAAAAGTAAGAGATTTCGGCTACGTTATTTCTGAGATCATAAATTACTTTAAGCATTGTGAGTCAGACGTTGAGTACAACCCAATTGCTACACGTTTACTTATCTAAAACTGAATCCGCATTGACGCGTCTCATTCTTAAAATGAAAAGCAAGGCGAAAATCGCTGTACGAATTGCCATTTTATTATTACAAATAGTAATGTCTAAATGAATAAAATTGAACGTTTCGAACTAAACAGTTCATCTTCAGCAAAGAAAAGAATTCTGCGACAAAACAAAACGAAAATGAGTAAATTGAAACTACATTATGCAAAAGAATACTACAACATATACATAAAAATAGTTTACTTTAATAGTTTACGTTTACTTATGACTGACGTTACAATAAGTGAATGACCCTCATTTCAAAGCATGGGTGCAGCCTGTTACCTCTACCCACCGCAGGCCCATGGCCATCCAGCATCTTGTGTCACAGACCTCTGGGCTTGGGTTCTTGAAGTTATGTTTTTTGTCTCTTTCTCCTGCTTGAAGTGGCAGCAGTTCTATATTAAAAACATACATAACGTCGGAAAATACAATCAAGTTGAATTTTTTTAAAGAGTGAACGTAGATGATACTTGAAAAAGTAATCGCAGAAAAAATAATAAATGATAATTACGTGTTTTCCTCGGTATACTTGCGACTGCTGAGGCAGGCAATTTCAGAGAATCGGCAAAAAAACATGAAAATTCTTTGTTCCTAGGGAATATTACAAATTAATATAGTCGTTCCAGTACAAAAAAAATGAAAATCTATACGAAAGCTAGCGACTTGAGGCAAAAGAAACTAGTGAACACCAAACCTACAAAAAATTCTAGGTTTTGAAACTTGTTTTTTGCTTCAATATAAAAAATGACCGTACCGCTCAAAGTTTTGTAACACGACCACTGACCAAAATTAAGCAGATAACGAAATGCTCAACAAAATCTTGCGAACGGAGTGATGCAGTCAGGTAGGTACCTTCGGTCTGCGACTGACTGTCGCGTACTCTTCTACTCTGATGTTCAGGCAACGAGTGTTCATACCAATGTATCCGAGTGATCACATTATACCGCTGTGTTTATACGCTACACAAATAACACCGTAAGAAGCTTTTCATGACGTTGTTCAATAGTGATACAACAAAACACATGTTGACCAAAGATTTCTAAAAGTGCACAGCGTTTTGAAATGTAAGTAGTTGTACGAAAATCTATTTATAATTTAAAATTTAAAACAATGTTTAGAAATAATGGTATGGGATTGGTTTGCCTCACAGTGCATTGTGATGATTCGTCAGATGTTTGATTCTGTTCAACTTTTTAGTGTAACTAAATTATAGCCGTAATTTCATTTCAAATACGTTTACTCAAACTCTTATGATTTTAAAAGCAACGTTTATTTAATTAACTAATATTGTTATCGAAAAATTTTATTATAAACTCATTTGCATCTGCATTCCTTCTCTCAGATTCATATAACTGTTTTCCAACACTTTCATTTTCACCCTCATTTGCACATGACACTTTTGGAACTTTTTTCTCCCCCTCATCCTTTAATCATTGTTTTCCAACATTTTCAGTTCCTCGCACTCACCTCCCTAAAATTGTTTTCAAGCACTTGCGCACCACATATCTGAAGGGCACCTCTGTTATTGAGAGGGAAAATCCCAATGAATACACGCAGATTTCATTTGTTAGGCAATCATTAGCCGCCGTCCGACTGCTGCTGTGACCTCCGACAGCACTGCTGCTCTCAACGAAGCGTGCAAAATAGCCGCAGACTAATGCATGCATAGAGCAATTCAGAGGCAATTTATTCATTTATAGACGACCAATTCCACGGCCAGGATTGGCTCTTCTCCCAGCAAATCACGTTCAATTTAATGCAATAGAGCCCAGAAACAGAGCGGCAATCTAATTTCCTCCGAAACAGATCGTCTTTTCAGTCTCATGCGACAACTCTCTCATGGGCTGATGATATCATGCATACATTTGCGTCTCTGAATTTGCTGCTTGAGTGGCGTGGTTGAGGTATGAAGAGTATTCAAATCCTTCCAACATGACTTATTCTTTCTTTTCGTATAATCTCTATGGTGTATTTTCACACCAGTGCCCTTTTCCTCTCCAGTTGCATTGGAATTGGAAATTCGTGCTCGAGTTGCGCCCTCGGTTTATTTCCCATCAGCTGCTTTGATATTCATACACCCAACAGCGGGCTTCAAAATATGTATACACTTTTTGAGCTGTAGTAGAAAATTCATTTTTCGGCCTCCAAGGTTCGATTTTGGGTGAAATTTAAATAAAAGTCCCATTTCACAAATAGGTATCAATTTTAGTCAAACTAAATGTTTCCAACGTTAGATTAAGTGTTCAAACTGGTGTCCTTCAGCTTAGATACATACCTGAGTACGGGTTTCCTGCTTGCTCTCCAGACTTTAGGCCGCTAGACTTGTTATGATTTAGACACACGTCGCTGGACACAGAACAAAATGAGTATATAATAGTAGGCCACATGACCCGGACACACTTTAGGATGCGCTTCGAAAGCTGTGCACAGAAATCCATCTTGTTTAGAAGCACGAAATCACTTGTGAACCGTACTCGGATATGTTCCGATGCTGAAGTTTAATATTTAATCTAACCTTTGGAACACTCTAGTTTGACTATGACCGGAAAATATATTTATTCGTCCAATTAGACCCTGATTTTTTCTTTTGCCCAAAAATGATTTCTTCTCGGCTGAAAAAAAAAATTTTCTATGAGCATTCAAACTGTGTACCTATATTTTAACCCTTTTGTTACGCGCTTGTACGTAAAATGATTTTAATTCAATCCTTTCTTGAGGTAAAATTTTGAAATTTCCATCATCTGAAAATCTCATGGCACCAAATGGCCTGATAAGACAACTGTATCAATGTATTAAACTTTACATCTCATCAATGTTAAGGGGAAATGAGAACAAACACCTTTAAAATATCGTCATAAAAAAAACGATATGGATTACAAATAATCCATTCTCATTGTTCCTTCATAAATTTTCGGCGTCAAAAATATTTCAAATGTAAGGGCCCATCCAAAGTTAATGTCACACCCATTTTCAATTCATGAACCTGCGACATCATCTGAACTTCGCCCCTTCACTGAACACCAGCGAAGCTTGGGACGCCCAAGACTCAATCTGATCTTGCGCCATCTTCAACTTAGCAGCCTGCAAGAAGTTACTTATTATCCAAATATTACCACCAGAGACAACTGATGTCCAACTCATCGGAAACTAGTGCCAACTTCTCAACATACTGGGAATATTGCTGTCACTCGTGCGCTCTGCTTCATTACGGCACACTTCATTTCTCTCTCTCTTCTATTATATGCTTATCTCTTATAATGTTTTCCGTTCTATGCTTGGACCTTATCTCTGTGTATTTTTTCCTATTTTTCCTCTACTTTATTGCTCGTATACTTTTCCATGTATTATTTTCTTACCAGGTGTGGCTTGCGGTCTTTACTTCTGCATTTGTTCTCTTAAATACATGCCATGGCATTCAAACAACTTCTCTCGTACCTTTATATTAGTCATAAGCCATTGAAATACATTAGTACATTTTTCTTTTTTCTTTTTATAGGAAGAGCTTCGAATGACCATCTCATCTCATCATTTTAATGATTTTTTACACCAAACAGGTGATCATTTTTCAGTGAGTAACTCCAGGAAATATTATCAGACCTCGTATGCCCATTGATGTCTCAATATCCTTTAGGCCCTTTGCTTGTAACCTCCGTGTAGCTTCTGCCTACATGTATACCCTGAAAAAGAAACTCACTTCTTCGTACGACCTCATATTAACTTATTCTGTCCCAGAACAAAACACGATAGCACTTCATACGTTACAGTCCTCGCGCACAGTCCCTTTCTCCATTTATTCCTCTCCCTGTGTCGGTCCAGCTGCTCTTCAAGATGCTACTCATACCCCAATGCCTCCTCACCTCACAGGTGGGTTCCTCGCTTTGATCTGCACCTTGAAATTGTCAATTAACACACCAAATGGTCCGGAGACAACGGTGAGAGCACACCTGCTACAAGGCACGTAGCGCCCGCCACACAATCGGACGGACTTCTCATCAGAGCGGCCCATACTTGTCTTGTCAAAGCCCATAATGAATTTCCGCTCCGAAATTTGTTATCAGGGAATCGTTGATTGTACATTGTATTGTAAATTTATCTGAGGCCCCTCAGTGCGAATTTGGAGGCTCTCGCGCCAATTATGATCTTAATTGCTCTTCTAAGGCCGACAAAATTAGCTCGTGACAGTGACCAGTCGTGGAGGATTCGTACGTCGAGGACCTTTATGGGAAGATTCATAAGCTAGCTTTATTTTCTGAGCTATTAATTGTGAATCCCCCGACAGCTGTTTATAAAAATTTACTCTCATTTCACATTAAACCTCAAAATAAAAATTGTCTTCTTTGATATTCTTTAACTTTAGGATTTTTATTAAACATTTAAATTGCAAAGTACTAATCTCCGTAATTAAAAATCTAAAAAGTTTGTTTGAGTTCTATTATATTTTGAGTAAAATTGTGCTATGGAAGTACGATGTAAATTCAGAAAACATCTTTACCTTACGAGCATAATACATACAATTTAAATGAGAAACATTCTTATTCCAGTGATTCTAAATGCTTGCAAAAATAGCAAGCAATCCGACTTTCTTTCTAATAAGAGACGAATTAGTAATTCTTCACATCATCACCGACTGGCATCTGATTGCATCCGATAAGAAGGCAGAGATAAATATATGCCAAAAAGAAATTACTTGTGGACGATCTTTCTTTGTTTTAAATTGTAGTTCTTGTAATTTGTTATAATCATTTGTAAAAAACGCCTAATCAAAGACAATGTTGTAACACATTTTGTGAAAGTCTTTTTCCTTCATATATATTAAGAAAAATAAATTATCTGTTTTAGAAATGATTGACGACAGAGGATGGACAATATCATTTGTGTGAGTTTCTTGAAGTCTGCGAAAGGTGGGTTCATCTTTGTAGTGCATGTTCTGAGTCTGATGATAATCAAAGTATTTTCCGTTTTTGTCTTGATGAAATCGACCCAACAATGAATCATACCCAATAATGCCAGAACAGTCCACAAGCCCTGCAATCAGATTGGTCTTCTTTCTTTAAATAAAATGAACAAAATTTTAATTCAGCATAGGTCCAGTGCAAGTAAAATCAATGAAATCAAAATAAAATTGATATAAAAATTAGCATCAGGCGATCAAGCAGAGTTGCTAGATACTGATTTTTTTTAATTTCATCTTCAAAAAAAAACTTTGAGATGCTTGGACCAAAAAAACGATCTGGCTTCGGTTGCAGTCCAGAGTTCCTCCCAAAGTCGCGATTGTGCAGGTGTGTCTTGAAGGTTAATGTGCGATCCGCTGACATTTGGTGGGAAGACCTCAGTCACCGACGTCATATTGAGTATAAAATTAGGTTTTAGAGGACGTTCTAGCGAGTAAACGTAACGAAAAGGCTCCCTGTGCTGACTTTTTATTGATTGGGAACTTTGGAAATTTATAAATTGATAAGTTATTTGAATTTTAAAAAACTTCTCAAAAACTTCTGTTCGCTAATGGCTCAACAGTGAAAATGATCATTTCATTTTTATATTCGAGTTGCAAAATTTTTCCTGTTTAGACCTGCGTGGCTATTCTTTCTCGTTCCTCATTTTCGAAAATATCGTTTGCCGACGTTGTACTGATTGTAAATTTCATTAAACTGCGTTGTATCGTAGTAGAGCATGTTTACTTTGAATGGTACACGCTTACTACTATAAATACTTGATGATATGTAGTCACGAAAAGTTAATTTCAAATTTCCGAGCCGTTGATCTTCTTGTTTTGCGTGCAAAATCAGTTAATCCAACCTTTTATTGCTTTAACGCCTTAGGGTACTTTTCCAGAAACCTGATGCTCATGTGTCAATGCAAATGGTGAAAGTGCTGAATCAACGTCTCACCGTCTCTGTCACCGTCACCGTCTCACGACAGCATCTAAAATCCTTTACAAACTGAGAGCCAATTAGCCAAGAAATATATTTTGTTCTTCTCTCAATTTTTTAGATAACAGTAGACAAGGATGCAATGGTACTGGTTATGGTAAGCACGTTTACCAGCTAAAGAAATGATACTGGTTATGGTAAGCATGTTTACCAGCTAAAGAAATGATACTGGTTATGGTAAGCATGTTTACCAGCTAAAGAAATGTGAAGTCTCAAGACGTTTTGAAATTATAAACTACGATAAATTTTTCTTGAATACGTCATCGTAAATGAACTATCTTTTTTTCTTCCTATTAAGCATAGAATCAAAAGTTTAGTTTTTCTTATTCAAATTAGGTATAGTTGTAAAGAGAAACACTAGAACCGCAGCAAAAACTTCAAGATGCAGAAGAAAACAAAATTTAAAATGTTGCTCAGTTATCACAAGTATCACTTGGGCGTTTTTAGACTTAAGCAGAATTAGTCAGCGTACTTACGGAAGACTTGCAGATACGCTCACATTTACAGATACGGACACCCTCAGTTACAAGTTCTTCAGACAAAAGAAAACACGTACTTCATGGAAATCCTCTATGCTTCCTGCTTTCTCTCGCCGTTATCCACCTTGTGAGAAGACTGTTCAAGGAAGCACTGTGTCCAATTTTCGCCTTCGCTGCACTGTTGGGTTCCACTGCACCCGGCCGGTACGAGGATCAATGCTCTCTTCATTATCCTAGTGGACCTGCCGCCAGGCAACAAGCCTCGTGAGTCAATGACGGTCTTTACGTGAAGGAAATTGAATAATATCCTTGTGCACCGTGCGAGTGCAGTCTTGAGGAGAAAACCGCACAATGAGCTCTTATCTTCAGCGATTATCAACATGGACGGAAGCCCGTCGTGGCAGTCGTCTCACTAAGGGTGTCCACCGCAGAAATAGCGGGTTCTCTTCTGCTCAACACTTTCATGATACTTCACTTTCACTGCATCAATCGGAATTTCATTCAGTGTGTTGTGGTTCTCTGACCTTTCAACTAGGGTATAAACACTGCATCTTTTAACCCCCATCTTTCGCTGCAGCTGCGGCTTTGTATTTCGTATTCACTGCGTCTGACCTTGTCGGCAGACATCTGAGACTTAGAGGTCTCCGTGGGCGGTAGGTTTTGGCCAAGAATATTTTTCATGCAAATTTTAATTATTTATTGTTTATCATTACGTGTTAAATAGCAAAAAACGAAAAGCACTATATTGGAGCCATACAAATTTCAATGATTTTATACAGTGAATGAGAGAAGAACAATTTTTTTAATTTTTCAACGTACGCAGCTCCTTGTTTTTAAAATTAAGTTGAAAGACGCATTTGCTGGTAGCGTAGGTGAAAGTTTATTTCTTTTTAATGCTCACCTTCATCCTAGTCATTGATTTTTTCCCTCCTAACCATTAAACGTTTCCTTTCTAACCATTAAACGTTTCCTGCGTTACCATTAAACGTTTCCCTTGTAACCATTAAACGCTTACCTTCTGACAATTGAGAACTCGCTACGTCATCGTAAAGCGCTTAACCTCGTTACAATTAAGCGCATCCATCTTTACCATTAAACGCTCCCTTCGTAGCCATTGAACCGATACCGTGTAACAATTGAACGCTCCCGTTGTTACAATTGAACGCTCCCGTTGTTACAATTGAACGTTGTCCTCTCCACTATTGAACGCTTCTCCCGTCTCCATTGAACACCTCCTCCATAAAATTTTGAAGGCTTCCTTCACAACCGTATTTATTACACCAACACGAGCAGTTCATTAGAGTTATATTTTCACAGATGCATCGCCGGCTGCGACAGCAAATTAACTTATGCGAGGGCGGCCAATATTACGAATCTGTAGTCTCGCTTACACAAAACACGCCACTGTCGCTGAAAATTTTCTTGCGTTAACAGGCTAACTCGTTCGATGTAGTTAATGTTTTCATAACGATGAGGAGATATTTGTAACGTAGTAAATCAAGGCGATAGCGGAGGTGAATTACAGATGACAATAAAAAATATCGCTTGAACATTTTTGGTAAGTGCGTTTTTAGCCAAGGCTCATTATCAACTTGACGTCTGCAAGTAACGAAAAATAGGTTTGGCTCTTTCGTCAAATCACATCATTGGAAATGATATCGATAAATAATTTTCCCAGGCAATGTTCGAGTGGTGCACTCAGAACAATATTTCAAGATGAAGCTTCTTTCTTTCCTGTCTAACAACTGTCGCCAAAGAGTTCGCGCCTAGAATAAGCCAAAGCGTTTGCACCGAGAAGCATCTGAAAGTTTATTCAGCCACTGAATAAGAAAGATGATTTCTGGGGAAGTTTTCGTATGTATACATTCGTCTTCATCATTGCTGGTACGCTAACTCCGAACTCGTTAGCGAAATTTATGTCTTGAAGCTCTTGACTTCAGCTTTGTGCAACGCTTTTAAGCATTTTTTTGTAAAACTAATGAAGGTGTGTGTAGTAAAATGGTGTTGAGAAAACTAGGCTTAACTCTTTTCGAATGGAAGATTTTTATTAACTTGTTTATTTATAGTTCAGTTAACATTAGCCTCTATGGCGGCCCTCTAATTGTAGCAGAAAGGTCTTCACCCAAAGCCCACAAAATGGGACGCAAGCCATGCTTGAGCACCTTTGCCAGTTCACCATGTGTAGGGGCTTACTGTGTTAATTAATGCGCATTATAACGCGTAAATAAAGTTAATGTTTCGGTTGCTCTGACAAATTCGTGCGTCAGGGGTATAAAAGTACTCAAACTCTTTATGGAACAATTGTACTCTGCATTAGAAACGGCATACACGTGGCATTGTCGAATCAGTTTCTGATTCTGACGCAACCGTGCAAGAATTTGGGTTTGTAGACATCAGAAACACGCCTAAATAAGTAAATACCGTTACATCTACTGCATGACACTTAATGTTACAGGACAAAGACAGGAAATCGCATGAAAATCTCATATAGCAGATAAAGTATTTTCCTGTTAAGTCGCATATATTGATGCTTTTTACTCAGAATGTGTACGATTGACGGCTGTGATCATTCCTAAATAGATTATTTGATATTCATTTGTCATTGCTTTGGCCCATATGTACAAATGCTTATTGAAATATTTTCGATATGAAGCTGATACGACTTATAATTATAATAAATATTAGCTAAATATAAAGCAATAATAGAATGCAAGACATCACTCTTACATCCAATGAATTATTTCTCAACGAAATGCCTCCTGCTGTATTATCCTTGCTTTAACTTTCAATTATTAAAGCTTTAAAGAGTGAACAAAGCGAGACCATTCGTTATCAAGGTTTTACGTCCAAGAACAAATTTTAGCTACTTCAGTGCATCTTGAAGCTCGTTTCGAAGAATCTTATTAAGTTCGTAATGACTTGAGATCATTAGTCCTGGAGCAGCCGCCACCTCCAGTTAGCTGCACGGAGGCATTTTCATTCTGGGGTGTCGTAAAAAGACTAACTATGTAGTGATAAAATTGGCTTTTTTATTTAAAATGAGTCTTATGCTCTAACGGTTATGAATACGTTATGAGAAGGGCATTTTAAGTTAGAGTACCATACAATCGTTGAAAGTTTAGATATCAATTTAAAATCTGCGGTTATTTTGATTGAACTAATTCTTATACCCGAACAGTCATGAATGCGTTATGAAAAGGCCATTCTAAGTAAGAGTACCGTATAACCGTATAAAGACTAACAATACCAGGATAAACTATACTGTTATTTTTAGTTAAAATAAGTTTTAGACTTAAACTGTCACGACTGACTTATGAGAAGGCCCTTCTAAATAAAAAATCCTCGCTAAGTTAAGTGCAAGCACGTATCTTTATTGTAAATTATACTATTTTAATAACGCAGTTCACGTACGGAAGCATATCGCTACTCATTTGGAGAATGCTGTAACTATGCAAGTATACTATAAGGAATATTTGTCACCCTATATTTGTTTTTTTCCTTCTCTGAATGAAGACAACAATTTTTATTTCTTGCCCAAACTTTCGGCCCGACCAAACCCTCAAGAAAATTTTAAAAAGAAGTAATCGCATGGAGCAATTCTCCTAATCTCCGTTTATTTTCTTCATTAGTAACACTTATCTGTTTCGTAAATAGAGTGGGGTCCAACTCTATGTCTATAATAATTTTCAACTTCTGGGAACATAAGTTTTCGAGTACCAGAAACTGTTTTATAATATTGCCTAGAAAATGCTATTGACTCCCGGCTCATAAGGCTTCCCATGAATGTTGTTGGTTTATGCTTTCACTTTGATAACGATGTGAACCCCCGGTGGTCGCTGACGAGATTTTCATAATGCTGCTAAACGACTAGTATTCAAACTCAATTTTCATAAATACCCGATGAAAACTTATGAAGGCACGATCTATCTCATGTTCGATTTGTCAAAATTCATCTCCAAAATCAATTCTAATTTAAGTTCAATATTGAACTTCAGTGTAACATGCCGCATCAACACATAACTTATAAATGTTATTTTGGAGCATACTTTCCCTTGACTAGCTACAAGAACGCTGATGTTTGCATTTGTCATTGAATAAAAGTTATATTCATTTCAATGCGAGTTCACATATTTTTTTATAGCTACTGAGCGCCATTGATCCCAATCAATTGAACGATCATCATTTTGACTGCCGATCAAACACTCAATCAAGGAATCAATCGAATGAACAATCAAAGAATCAAGGAAATACTTCCGTTGAGTAAATTTAATTGCGTTACCAGATATTTAAATTTGAAATTCTCAGCAAGTTATGGGACAAAGTGAATTTTTTTTTTTATACGCAGAATAGTTCAAATGTAAATATGTTTAGTATTTTACACTTTCTTCGAGGAAATATGTGTGGGAAAGAACAGCAAAATAGTGCGAATGTCAATGTATTTAGTATTTTACACTTTCTCTTATGAAATATGTATGTGAAAGAATAATCTTCGCAAATTGTAGAACTATCCCGCTTCAACGCGATCAAAGCTTGCTTTTCATCATACTTTTCTTAAGCTGGCGACATGCCTGACCTTGACATGCATGTCTGTCTGCACTGACTTAAAATTAAATTTTCTTAATCTCATAAATCAAATGATCAGTAAAGGAATAAAAAAATATCCAGAGAAGCTCCGACACAATTTTAATTCTTGAATTTATGTTGAGATCTTAAAATAAACTTTTTTGACCACATATCATTTCAGCGCAACATTCGACAACACAACCATGGTAACATATCAAACTAACGAATTTTGTTACTGGTTGTGTCATACCTGATTTGAAATTATATCTGTTTCGGTTAGCGTTCTAATCAATTGAAAACAAAGTTGGTTTGCATTATTATTTTTTTAATTTCATTTTCTTCCACATAAATATCATAAACTTGAGAATTATCAGAAATTTGAAACAGAGACCCAGAAGTAATGATTATTTCTTGCTTTCATATTTTCTTCATAAGTGTGAACCATGCACACAATTCCGGAAGTAGTCGGGAGTTGATCTAGAAATTAGAACATAACAACGCTGTATCTTGAGTTCTTAATTTCTTATTGACTTGAGGGCGTTCCGAAATTCCATAATTCAACATCCGAGAATGTTCATGCAAACAAGCAATCTCAGGTTTGGTAAATTCACGCTCTAAGACGTCTTTTGCACCATCGTAATCATCATTTTTTCCAAGATCACCGACGTCACGATGCATAGGCTAATTATTTCTTAATTGCCTATCACAAGTTTCATTAATATTAATCCACACCAGCGCCTGGAAGCCAGGGCAAGTCACTCTGCATATTTACAGTCAACGCGTGAAGCGACCGGACGGGGCCAGAGCGGAGCGACCTACAGCTTCACGATCAGAGCTCTCGGGTGACTGATCGCACCTGCTGCCCGCAGTTCTTTAAATGCCACCTGAGGAGCGTGGAAGCACCTGGACCAGCCAGTCGCCCGACCTCAAATTTCGGGCAGATGCTCTTTTCTCGTGAGCCGCGCTCAGTCCTGCCCCTTTACGCACGCAACCGCTCCCTGCGCGCGCCGTGCCTTGTGCGTTCGTACTAAGGTGCTTTATTTCCTTCAGGAGATTCCTCTTTGTTTCATTCAGTGCACTAGAACGATAACCTTCAGGGCATTCCTCTTTGTTTCATTCAGTGTACTGGAACGATAACCTTCAGGAGATTCCTCTTTGTTTCATTCAGTGTACTAGAACGATAACCTTCAGGGCATTCCTCTTTGTTTCATTCAGTGTACTGGAACGATAACCTTCATGGCATTCCTCCTTTTTTCATTCAGTGCACTAGAACGATAACCTTCAGGGCATTCCTCTTTGTTTCATTCAGTGTACTAGAACGATAACCTTCAGGGCATTCCTCTTTGTTTCATTCAGTGTACTAGAACGATAACCTTCATGGCATTCCTCTTTGTTTCATTCAGTGTACTAGAACGATAACCTTCAGGAGATTCCTCTTTGTTTCATTCAGTGTACTGGAACGATAACCTTCATGGCATTCCTCCTTGTTTCATTCAGTGTACTGGAACGATAACCTTCATGGCATTCCTCCTTGTTTCATTCAGTGTACTAGAACGATAACCTTCATGGCATTCCTCCTTGTTTCATTCAGTGTACTAGAACGATAACCTTCATGGCATTCCTCTTTGTTTCATTCAGTGTACTAGAACGATAACCTTCAGGGCATTCCTCCTTGTTTCATTCAGTGTACTAGAACGATAACCTTCATGGCATTCCTCCTTTTTTCATTCAGTGTACTAGAACGATAACCTTCAGGGCATTCCTCCTTGTTTCATTCAGTGTACTAGAACGATAACCTTCAGGGCATTCCTCCTTGTTTCATTCAGTGTACTAGAACGATAACCTTCATGGCATTCCTCTTTGTTTCATTCAGTGTACTAGAACGATAACCTTCATGGCATTCCTCCTTGTTTCATTCAGTGTACTAGAACGATAACCTTCATGGCATTCCTCCTTTTTTCATTCAGTGTACTAGAACGATAACCTTCATGGCATTCCTCCTTTTTTCATTCAGTGTACTAGAACGATAACCTTCAGGGCATTCCTCTTTGTTTCATTCAGTGTACTAGAACGATAACCTTCAGGGCATTCCTCTTTGTTTCATTCAGTGTACTAGAACGATAACCTTCAGGGCATTCCTCTTTGTTTCATTCAGTGTACTGGAACGATAACCTTCATGGCATTCCTCTTTGTTTCATTCAGTGTACTGGAACGATAACCTTCATGGCATTCCTCTTTGTTTCATTCAGTGTACTAGAACGATAACCTTCAGGGCATTCCTCTTTGTTTCATTCAGTGTACTAGAACGATAACCTTCAGGGCATTCCTCCTTGTTTCATTCAGTGTACTAGAACGATAACCTTCAGGGCATTCCTCTTTGTTTCATTCAGTGTACTAGAACGATAACCTTCATGGCATTCCTCTTTGTTTCATTCAGTGTACTAGAACGATAACCTTCAGGAGATTCCTCTTTGTTTCATTCAGTGTACTGGAACGATAACCTTCATGGCATTCCTCCTTGTTTCATTCAGTGTACTGGAACGATAACCTTCATGGCATTCCTCTTTGTTTCATTCAGTGTACTAGAACGATAACCTTCAGGGCATTCCTCCTTGTTTCATTCAGTGTACTAGAACGATAACCTTCATGGCATTCCTCCTTGTTTCATTCAGTGTACTAGAACGATAACCTTCATGGCATTCCTCCTTGTTTCATTCAGTGTACTAGAACGATAACCTTCAGGGCATTCCTCCTTGTTTCATTCAGTGTACTAGAACGATAACCTTCATGGCATTCCTCCTTTTTTCATTCAGTGTACTAGAACGATAACCTTCAGGGCATTCCTCCTTGTTTCATTCAGTGTACTAGAACGATAACCTTCAGGGCATTCCTCCTTGTTTCATTCAGTGTACTAGAACGATAACCTTCATGGCATTCCTCTTTGTTTCATTCAGTGTACTAGAACGATAACCTTCATGGCATTCCTCCTTGTTTCATTCAGTGTACTAGAACGATAACCTTCATGGCATTCCTCCTTTTTTCATTCAGTGTACTAGAACGATAACCTTCATGGCATTCCTCCTTTTTTCATTCAGTGTACTAGAACGATAACCTTCAGGGCATTCCTCTTTGTTTCATTCAGTGTACTAGAACGATAACCTTCAGGGCATTCCTCTTTGTTTCATTCAGTGTACTAGAACGATAACCTTCAGGGCATTCCTCTTTGTTTCATTCAGTGTACTGGAACGATAACCTTCATGGCATTCCTCTTTGTTTCATTCAGTGTACTGGAACGATAACCTTCATGGCATTCCTCTTTGTTTCATTCAGTGTACTAGAACGATAACCTTCAGGGCATTCCTCCTTGTTTCATTCAGTGTACTAGAACGATAACCTTCATGGCATTCCTCTTTGTTTCATTCAGTGTACTAGAACGATAACCTTCAGGGCATTCCTCCTTGTTTCATTCAGTGTACTAGAACGATAACCTTCATGGCATTCCTCCTTTTTTCATTCAGTGTACTAGAACGATAACCTTCATGGCATTCCTCCTTTTTTCATTCAGTGTACTAGAACGATAACCTTCAGGGCATTCCTCTTTGTTTCATTCAGTGTACTAGAACGATAACCTTCAGGGCATTCCTCTTTGTTTCATTCAGTGTACTAGAACGATAACCTTTAGGGCATTCCTCTTTGTTTCATTCAGTGTACTAGAACGATAACCTTCAGGGCATTCCTCTTTGTTTCATTCAGTGTACTAGAACGATAACCTTCATGGCATTCCTCTTTGTCTCATTCAGTGTACTAGAACGATAACCTTCAGGGCATTCCTCTTTGTTTCATTCAGTGTACCAGAACGATAACCTTCAGGGCATTCCTCTTTGTCTCATTCAGTGTACTAGAACGATAACCTTCAGGGCATTCCTCTTTGTCTCATTCAGTGTACTAGAACGATAACCTTCAGGGCATTCCTCTTTGTTTCATTCAGTGTACTAGAACGATAACCTTCATGGCATTCCTCTTTGTCTCATTCAGTGTACTAGAACGATAACCTTCATGGCATTCCTCTTTGTTTCATTCAGTGTACTAGAACGATAACCTTCAGGGCATTCCTCTTTGTCTCATTCAGTGTACGAGAACGGTAACCTTCAGGGCATTCCTCTTTGTTTCATTCAGTGTACTAGAACGATAACCTTCAGGGCATTCCTCTTTGTCTCATTCAGTGTACGAGAACGATAACCTTCAGGGGATTCCTCTTTGTTTCATTCAGTGTACTAGAACGATAACCTTCAGGGCATTCCTCTTTGTTTCATTCAGTGTACTAGAACGGTAACCTTCATGGCATTCCTCCTTTTTTCATTCAGTGTACTAGAACGATAACCTTCAGGGCATTCCTCTTTGTTTCATTCAGTGTACTAGAACGATAACCTTCAGGGCATTCCTCTTTGTTTCATTCAGTGTACTAGAACGATAACCTTCAGGGCATTCCTCTTTGTCTCATTCAGTGTACGAGAACGATAACCTTCAGGGGATTCCTCTTTGTTTCATTCAGTGTACTAGAACGATAACCTTCAGGGCATTCCTCTTTGTTTCATTCAGTGTACTGGAACGATAACCTTCAGGGCATTCCTCTTTGTTTCATTCAGTGTACTAGAACGATAACCTTCAGGGCATTCCTCTTTGTTTCATTCAGTGTACTAGAACGATAACCTTCAGGGCATTCCTCTTTGTTTCATTCAGTGTACTAGAACGATAACCTTCATGGCATTCCTCCTTTTTTCATTCAGTGTACTAGAACGACAACGCTTTTGCTTCTATGGGATATTTCTATGCTTCATTCATCTTCTCGCACTTGCATGTTATCCTGAACTTTCTATTTTCTAAATGCCAATCTTTATGACATCATCATCTAGCTACATTGCCTAGCAATCTTATGGGTATATTGCTACTTTCTGTTGTAATCCCAAGCATGCTTTATAATTTAATGGATATCTCATACATTCCGCCGCAGTTCATAGCATGTATTGCACTCCATCATAATTTATGTTTTTAAATATTAAATCGAGTCATATTAAATGAAGTTATATTATTTATTTCTTAGGTGCTTTTTATCAATTTATGACATGTTTCATACAACTGTTTATAGCCTATATATATAAATATATAAATAGGCTATATATATATATACATATATATACAAATAGTGTTGTATCTTAAAGCACATGTAAATTTATAAATATCCCATCAATGTTAATGCAACTGTAAAAAAAAAAGTTTCTTCAGAGCGCGTAAATTTCCAAAGAATTAATTTGTACTTCTTCTTCAGCTATTACCATAAAATTATATGTTAAAGTTTTATTGGAGTGCAGCTTTACTTGTGCTTCAATAAACACTATGAACCGTACAATTACAGTTACAGTCACAGTTACAGCCACTGTTACAATTACAGTTTCAGTCACAGTTACAGTCACAGTTACAGCCACAGCCAGTCACAGCTACAGTCAGAGTCACAGTCACATTTACAGTTTTTATTCAGTTTCTCGTGCCTATGAACAATGCGAACACGGCCCTGGTGTCCGAGCGATCACAGAGCGGCCCCTCCGATGGTGTCTGTTGTCACAGGTGGTCCAAACTTCAGTGCATTCGCTAAAATAATCACATGGATTCCATTAACTTATTTTTTAGATGAATTCAGCTAATTTATGAACTCAATTTATTCAGCTAACTCAATTCGAGTTTTTCATAACTTGGAATAATTAGGGCTTGTATTTTTTATCCGTGCAAAATGAGGCTCGTAGATGGTGTTGTTGTCTCATTCAGAAGAGGCTTCGCATTATTTTTGATCACATTGATTTGGTTGAGTTCTTCCTATTAATATAGATTTAATGGCTAGTGACTTATTTTTATTTATATACATCAAGTCGACTTATTTTCATTTAGGGAGATTAGATCGACTCATTTTTTGGAAATTTGAAGGTATTAAAGTGAGATTTTAATAAAGAAATACGAAATATGCACGACTGACAATGTAAAAGGGCTCGAATAAAATAACTCTCTTAAGCACCAATAAAGTTCTGCGCGCTTCTGACTTTGGTTTAAATAACCAGTTGAATTAATGAGAATTAAGGCAAAAATGTCTCGTGAGGAATAAATGAAGCATCTCTTTTTTCTAAGTAAAAAGCCCAGGTGCTGTTTTACCTTCAAGCTATTCCAATTCTCCGATATTTTTATTTTTCACTGTTTGTGAACTTCAATTCTTACAAATATTCTTGCCGATCAATTCATTATACATCCTGAGCTTGAACAAACATGCAAATTACTTCCCCTTGAAAATTGACTGCACAAAACCAAATGCTTACGCCTTCTTTCTAGTTTTTATAAGTTAAATTTACTCGTAAATTAAGCATTAAAAGCTTCATCATAATTTTTCTAATTTGTACAAGCGCAAAAGATAGTGACCATAAGCTTTAAAACATTCACGTTTTTAATTGCGTTAGCACCCAAGTCTTTATTTGCCTCCTGTAAAAAAAATATTTGTAGATAATTAGACAATTCAAATTTTTCGTTACATCTGTTTAAGTTTGATAAGCTTAAACTTTTTTAGATTAGCTGACAGATAAGTAGTAAATTTTTATTTTTTTGAACTTTTTTGGTTTGGGTATTTATATTCTATTCTTTACCTCCGAGGTGTTATTTTGATACGTAGTTACCAACTTGGCATGCTTGTACATTTGGTTCATTACATTTACTGCTTACTCACTATAAACATTTTACTATTACTAAAATTTGCTACTCTATGATTCCACTCAATCTAATCGAATTATGCGTAAATAAGATTATTATTCCATAACATCATGTTCATTTTATTCTTTTTCTTTTTGACCTTTCAACTGTAGTTTTCTTTCATTTAAAATGCTTAAAGCTATAATTGATTTTTTACGAGTTTATAATCACAATATGAGTCATTTGTAAGCAATGACGTTTTCAAAAAGATATGTAACTTGCTAAATTGAATTTCCTACCTTGAATTTTGTGCATATACACCCCAATCTTCCATTTACCACAAATCTGGAGTTCAAATACTGCGCCAGCATTTCGTACTCAATAAATGCCTTCATTGACGACAAAGTTGCATGTAGTCATTGAATCCATAAACATTTATGGTCATTACACATCCATTCATGCTCCCCCATTTTGTTCCATTGAGTTGAATATTTCAACATTCTCAATATATAAACAGGAAATATTGAGTGCGCTTACTGTACTCTTTTACACCTCTCAGATAGTGAAAATGAAATGGAGTAAGTGAAATATTGAGTGCGTTTACCGTAGACTTTCACACCTCTCAGATTGTGCAAACGATATGGAGTAAGTAAAATATTGAGTGCGTTTACCGTAGACTTTCACTCATTTCTTTTCGGGCAAAAAATAATGAGGAAATGAAACATTGAGTAATTTTACCGTAGATTTTCATTTGCTAAAAATTGGGAGCCATGTTGAATTAATCTAAAATTAACACGTTCACTGCGTTTCATCGGTTGTTAACGATTGTTTGGTTAGGTTGTATGTAGCAAAATTGGGAAATCGACTTTACTGCTCGTAAACATTTTATTTTTCCAAGAAATAAGCAAAATAAAAATGCACGGAAACGTAACACCTCGTATGATGACATTTATTCTATTAAAAAAATCGCGAAACAGATGAAATGTCATTCATTTACACCGATACGTGAATGAGCCATTTACGTGTTGGTACACATGTGGACCAATACGCAGGGAACATTTAATTTTCTTTTTTGAATACGAATTTCAGTAAATTGTAAGCAGTTACTGAAATGCACGCATGCAACCTACCGGTCATCAAATAATTCACCTAACCATATCAAGACATAAATAATTTTAGCTCTGGAACGAGTCATGACCAACCAGATTGCTACAGTGAGGTATGAACGATTTACACGCTTGTCAACCTTCACAAAGCTGCGCGTTCATCCCACTCTCGGACCCAAACAGCGAAAAATCAGTATTTTCTAATTCAAAACAGCACGCAGTTGTCGGTAGGTGTTAACATAATACGAATATCAAAGATTTTTAAACAAGCATTTATGTGGTTCATCACGCGTTAAAAGATATAGAAATTTGCTTATCATGTTACTATAGCCTTCAATCTATGCAATTCAGCGTGCTAGCGCGGTGATTTGAAGTCCTGAGTTCGAGTCTCCGAACTCCTCGTACATTTATTTATTTGAAAAACCTTGTGGAAGCAGTAGCTTCCCGTAACAGATTCATTATCTGTTTCTGGGGGTGACTTGACTTTGAACTCTCTATGAAATTCTATGACATTGTCTGTTTATAAAATGCAAAGTTTTGATGTACGAACATCATCGTCTGGCTAAAAATATACGGAGTAAATTTTAGATGAAGTTGATTGTACATCAAAAGGCTGCTTCTTATAAGTAAACAGTGAAATAGAATTTTGTAGATTGAGGGTTTTGATAAATATGATGAGCAATTCTTTTCGTCTGTTACCACGTGATAAATAGGAAAAACTCCATAAGGCTGAGAAGTTAGAAAATCAATTATTTTTGTGTTTATAGTTGAGAATTTTTGTTCTTAGATTACGCTTACTCTCTCTTCGATACTCTGGTGAAACGCCATTTAACGGCAAAATCTCGAACATATTAACGATAAAAATATTGATAATAACGAAGTGCACTACCTCTTGTTGTGTTACTTTGTACATATTATGATATAATTGGGTTCCATTCTACGGTACACGATGAACCTGATTCAGTTTGATAAACACGCATCTTGAACCGAAATCTACAAAGAATCAAATAATTTCAATCCTGCACTTTAACTCTAGCTTCCCTGCTTCAACTACTCCTCAACTTCCCTTGTCAGAACACATGTCGGCTAGTTCCCGAGCTGCTATGCTGATTTTATTCAAGTAAAACTTATCATAATTGGTTATTTCTCAAATGAAGCTAGTTTCAACAAAAAGTTCCTCAGCCTCTGATAACCATGCAGTGTTGCGGAAGGTCAAGTTTAAAACACACATAACTGCAGAAAAAATGTAATTTCAAGTGATTCTGAGTCGGGGAGAAGGGATTTTGTGTCAAATTCAATCAAAGTTTCGGTATTCAGAAAAAATATTCATCTACCAGCCCTGGATGGCAGTAGACTGCTTGCCCAGGCCCTTGCCAGATTCTGTCGATTCCATGGTCATTTTGCATGTTTTTGTTGTAAAAGGACCCTTAGGTGGTAGACTATTCGTTCCTAAAATTTCATGGCGCTACGGACAATAATTCCCCCCCCCGGGGGGGGGTAAGGCGACCAAACTCTTTCAATTTTTCCGATTTTGACCCCACATAAAAAGAGAACAAATAGGAAATGGGAAAAAAGCTCAATTTGAGTTTGTTAGAAATGTTCCAAGGATTCTAAAATGGTCTTTGCTTTTTTTCTAGCATCAAAACTGAAGGAGGAGTTCCATTTTGAAGTATCAACATGAATGAAAAGCACCCAAAATATTCCATTTTTTCCCGATTTTGACCCCACATAAAAAGAGAACAAATAGGAAATGGAAAAAAAGCTCAATTTGGGTTTGTTAGAAATGTTCCAAGGATTCTAAAACAGTCTTTGTTTTTGCTCTAGCATCAAAACTGAAGGAGGAGTTCCATTATGAAATATCAACATTAGTGAAATATCAATATCTGAAAACCAATATGTCAAATTTTTGCAAGATCTGAGGCCTGAATCAAAAAAATGAATAGAATCAATTGTGTTTATTTTCAAACGTTACATATCATAGTCAAATTTTATAAGAATCAGACTGAAAATAAAAAAATTCATTTTGTTGAAAAGAATATGATAATTTTTCTTTTTTTTTTTTTTTTTGAAATCACAATTCACACTTTTAATATGAAGTTATATATGGAAAGTATCGAAATAAAAATTAAAACTGCACTCAATTACATCAAATGTTCATTATATTACACTTCAACAAAAAATTTTATTTTTTGCTATACCCAACAATTCTAACTTTCAACATTCATCCTGGGACTAGTTCTCGAGTTTTGATGCTAGAACCAATCCAAAGACAGTTTTAGAATCCTTGAAACATTTCTAACAAACTCAAATTCGCCTTTTTTTCAAATTCGAATTCTTTGAAAAAATATATAGCTCTAAACCCCAAAAAATGTTGCTGATTTTTGAAATATCAAAAAATTTTGAAAAAATAGAAAAAATTTGAATTTCAAAAAAAGCCGAATTTGAGTTTGTTAGAAATGTTCCAAGGGTTCTAAAACTGTCTTTGTTTTTGTTCTAGCGTCAAAACTGAAGGAGGAGTTCCAATCTGAAATATCAATAAAAATATACCAAAAACACATTTTTCGTCAAAAAAAAAAACTAAGGCCTAAATCGAAAAAATGACACGAGTAAAAAAGGTTTACTTTTACAAAATACATATACTGGCCAACTTTCAAACGAATCGGACGAAAAAAGTTCAAAAAGCCGGATGGTCTCCTTAACACCAGACCACAACATCGCTCTAAGGTTATACGCAAGCAAATATTTCAATTGGAAAAGTGTTAAAATTTAAAGCATCTTGTTGAAACTGATCCAAGCGTTGATATGTGAATAATTTCTGGTTTTACCTTTCCGGTGTCTGCTTTATAGGCCTAGCTGCTTCGAAATATTAAATTAATCATATTCGAACTAAAGGACAGATGATGAAAAATTTCATTTTGTATAATATTTCTTTGCTTTGTTCCTGGTGTTAAAGTTTATTTTTTAGTCACTTCTTTGCAGCCTCATAAGTGAATTTTCCTCAACGTGAATATTAATATTACTAATATACATATAATTACATATAAAATAGCAACTAATTATGCTTCAAACAGATAACGGGGAGGAAAGAGACCTCCAAAATCTCACGATGCTCTTACCCCTTCCAAGGACTTCAAAATGTAGTTCCCTGAAACAGGTAGACACGAGCAAGTTTCAATGAAGCTGGCTTACAACACCGACCTAACAATTGTACAAGCTGAATGAACAGCAGGGTTTTCGAGAGGCTTTTTTATAGCCCGTGAACATCAGCTTATATATTGGTTCATCAGGTTATACAATGCATTATACATGAGATCGAATATAGTTGTTGAACAATATTGTCGCTTTAGCTTCAGATCTGCGCTGTAATGTTCCGTTGCCTACACAGCTAGAAGTGGTCGCAACTCTCCATATTAGAGTAACTAAGATACCGGCGTAATGAATGCAACAATCACTAAGCATGAAAGATTTGATTTCTATGTGTTATAGTTCATGACCGAGTTCTATGTGTTATAGTTCATATTAAACTTCAATCTTAACTTTTCCGATACCTTACGAGCATCACATTCAAATTGCATCACAGAAAATTTTAATTTCAGTTTTCTCGGCTGCTCCACCACTCAAACTTCTGCTTCTGGATAGGCCAAGAAAATATTTTTACGTAAAATTTGTGCCTGGCAAGCTTATGTCGCTTGTCTCTGGCCGATCAAAAACTATATCTGGTTTGTTTCTCGCTATCACAAGAATCAACAAAAACGAGCTTGCGTTTTACAGTGCGCTCTTCCTAAAGGAGAATTTTGAATTATTTCCTTTGTTCCAATAGCCCACTTACGAGTACAAGAGACGGACTAAAAAGGTTGACTTTGAGTTCTAAGCATTGTATGATAGTTACATGATTTTTTCTCGTGCTCCAATGCCCAGATAAAACTTCGTCTCGTTCTCTAAAGAAAGCTTAAGTCGTTGCAAAAAAAATCTCTCCTGAGCTATAAGAACAGCCGCTGTTGACTCAAGATCTCTCGTAGAGAAAGCGAGAGAGCACCAGACAAAGCCGAGCCCACGACTACTTGTCATTTTTCAAGGGCTTTTGCCCTTAGAAAAGTTGAGAATTTACATTCCATCAAATGGTGACATAGGCACAGCGAACTGGAGAGCGAGACTGTAATGATGCTTACAGAAGGTAATAAAAAGAAGAATATTTCATGTGTGTGTGTTCAGATTTCCCCAGTTTAATCTAATAAGTTCTGCTTTAATCAATACTTATATGTTCAAAATATGTATAGATATAATGGCGTATGATTTTCAAGAAGTATTTTCACGTACGCTTTTCTATTCACTCACCTCAATACCATTTGCTCCCTACACACAATAGCAGCTGTTGAACATGCACGAAGCATTATTTAAATACAACGTTTGATAACCTGTACTCATATCATTTTGACGCTCAGCAGCGTTGGCAGAAAATGCCAGCGCTGACCTTCAATGTTCATCAAACAGCCCAGAAGCGGCTGATCCAGCACGGAGCATCGGCCGAGAGTCATCCCAAATTGATTCATTCCTAATAAATTATTCCAGAGAGCGGCTCATCCCAGAGAGAGCTTATTGGACGCGTGATGAGAATTGACCATCTCGTAATGATTTAGTCAGAAGCTCACCCACGTGAGGCGTCGCGTCATTACTGAAGCTCATCAGGAAACAATGTATGTCTGAGGAGCCTGAAATTGCTGTAGATCGGCAACTTGTTTGCTGTTGCGGTCGCCTCTATAGCCATGTTTGCCCCGGTTTAGCAGTCAGCAAACTTTGTCCGATACAAGCTTCCAATAATCTGCCCTAAGAAGACCGAAAGAATTACTCCGAGATTGGTGCCTCCGAGGGACGATTCTAACTTTCCCCGTTCGGTTGATGATTATAATTGTTGAAGAAGATTTTCTCTCCTGAAAGGAAGAGTTGTAATTAAAAGGCAACAATATCTCTTTTAAAAAGAATCGATTAGAATATGTGAAGCTGGTATACAGGGGGTAATGCAAAAGATTTATTGATTTAATTTAAACACGAGTTTGCAAACCGTTGTCCGTTCGCTTCAAGTTCATAAAACTTTGACTAATGATAGTTAATATAGGCCTAGAATTGTATTTGTTTACTCGTGAGCAGATTGTCATTTATACTTCCTTTGTATTTCAACGTTAAAACCTAACCCAGATTATTCTTCATCTGCTACACGGCCTGACATTCGAGTCAGTGTAGAAAACTACTTCCATACAGCATCCGAAACGTAACTTGACTTTCGTTTCCAGTTTCGCTTCTGCTTTACCTATCTATAATTTTTGCTTTTTGTTTTCAGTTTTCGCATTAAAAATGTACTGTTATATTCAGTTTCTGAATGGTAGTTTGGTTGGCTACTTAACATTGACGGATTTGAAGTTATTAGTGTAAGTGTTCGAAAGAGTTTATCTAGCAGCCACGTTGTCATATACAGTATACTCGTAGATATTTATTTGACTTGATATCGGTTTATAGTTTCTGCTCGAAAACAGTGCCAAAAAAAAAAGATTGATCAGTTACTCACATTGTTACAAAAAGAAAAGTGCTTGGAAATGTGTATGCATAGTCATTTTAGCATTTTCGAAACAGAACATGTATGCATCATAAACATGCAACTTACATTCTACATTTCTTTCTCACATTAGCTAAACTTGAAGTCAAATTATACTTCAGCAAGTTCATTTTTTAGCATTATAGCAAGCGAGTGTCCCTCGACTTGTTCGAAGAGAGCCTTACCTTGCCATCAAATATCGGAGTTCATAATGTTGATATAAGATTGAATACTGATATGGTTACGCGCAAGTAATCATCTCTTACATCATATATTCATCTTATATTCATCTTACTTATTTCTGTCGACAACAATGAGCACCACAGCCGTCAGTTCAGTGCAGCAGAACGAACGTTCTTTCCATAATTAGGAGTATTTTCTCATCTTCATTTTGTTATTTCTTTCTCTTTTCTGTATTAATTAATATTTAACGTCCGTATGACAAATATACCATGAAATACATTTTGTGTGTACACCAATAAACAGGTTTATAGATGTGAGGGTTGTGCAAAGTTTATAATGAATTAAATTTTTGGCTAACGTTGCCTCGCTATTTCAAAATCATTCTCGAAGATGCTTTCAATCGATTTTCGGCTGAGCTGGGGGGAAAGGGGTAATTTAAGCATTGCATTTAGTCTATTTATTTTTATTTTTTTTCCGTGCGTTCAGCGCACACTAGCACTGAACTTTCAAATCGGAAAAAACTCTAAATTTCTGTAATCAAAATTATCATTTTGGATCAAGGCCTAATCTTCCTATATGTGCCAATTTTGTGAATATTCTCCACTCAGATGTGATATCCGGCCACAATGTTACTCCATTTTATCCCACGTACACATGTCCGTATAATGCTGAAGAGTTGTGTTGCTTCTTGACTATAACCTGATTTTTCTTAAAAATTTCTGTGAAGGAATTAAAAAACAGCTCATTTTTATGTTTTTCGAAGTCTTCTCTTCCTTTTAGTTATTTTTTTGCGAAAAATTTCTTAGGATTGCAGTGAGCTCAGCTGTCATTTTCTGTGTAGTAGATGGTAGGTTGCTTCTATCTTTTATCTTATATACGTATTTTTTTCTAATATTTTATTTTCAATAGGTATATATATTAATATGTGTGTGTACGTGTGTAGGTATATATATGTATCTACATAAATAGATACACATGTTTTATTTCATTTCTTTACGCAAAAACCATTCGGTTAATAAATTTTATTGCAATAGCGAAATGATTCAAAAATAGATCTATCACTTCCCCAGAGGGCGTTTCTGTGAATCGGATTAATGTCATATATAATTAATGAAATAAAGTGCAATTTGAGCATATGAATCGTAGTAAAATTATCTTTCTGTCCGTATGTTGTACAAGCTATGAATTTTGATATTGAATATATGTTTGTTTACCCATTTCTACCAATATTTTGTAGATATTTGTCAATCATGATTGGTAACCGGCTTACACTGTATCTCTATTTTATCCCATGTACCCATGTCCGCATGATGTGGTGAATATCGAGAAGATATGAAATACGTTTTTGGTGTTGATAGGGCTTTGCATATTTTTAGGGCATATTTTTCATTTCTCATTCAACTACCCTTGACAGAGATAGACTATTGGCAAGCCACGTGTGGTTTGTCTATTAGTACGCCTCGTATATTTTGTCTATTAATATGCCTCGTATGGTCTATCTATTTTGTACACCTCTGATAGCTTGTCTATTAGTACACCTCGTATAGTTTGCCTATTATTATTATGCCTCGTATGGCTTATCTATTTGTACACCTCGGATGGTTTGTCAATTAGTACTCCTAGTATAGAACTTTTGTTAGACTACTAGCACACCACGAATGGTTTGTCTATTAGTACGCCTCGCATATTTTGTCAATTAATATGCCTCGTATGGTCTATCTACTTGTACACCTCTGACAGTTTGTCTATTAGTACACCTCGTATAGTTTGTCTATTATTATGCCTCGTATGGCTCATCTACTTGTACACCTCGGATGGTTTGTCAATTAGTACTCCTCGTATGGAACATTTGTTTTAGGATGCCCTATATTTAAGAAACTTTTAAAAGCCAATGTGTTGGCATGTATCTCATGTGACAACTTGGAAATAAACATTTTTTCTTTTTATCTTTTTTTTTCTTACATCATATTTAAAAGTAAGCATTGTACAGCTGATATACACGTTATCGTGATTTCATAGTACAAAATTGCGTTAGACACTGCAGTTGTTATTTAGCCCTATAAGGTCTCTCTCAAGTGAGATGTACTACATTACCTGTACGTGCTAGCGTACGTGGAAATGAGGAGCTGAAGCAGAGCGTGTCGCTAAGCGTAATTGCGTAATTTGTCTGAAATAATGAACATTTGTGATAACCCTCTATTTACCAGAAAAAATAATTGTTTTATTCCTTGAGGTCGAACAGATAGCCACTCATTGTAATGACAGATAAGATGCACACGTTACGATTTAGCTCAGTTTTTAACACACCTAAATTATTAAAACTGGAGTCATTTTAAGGAAGACGGAATAAGTTGCGAGAAGTTCCATTAAATTAAAAAAGGAACGTTTGGAGTTTCAAAGTTTTCATCATCTTGATTATCTTTTGAAGCCATGATATACAATATTAAGGAAAAACAATAAATGATAAGTACAGGGCGAGTAATAAAAATAAACACTAAAATTAATTGTAAAAACTTAAAAATTGATCAAAATATTTTTGTTCAGTTGCTGTCATTGGACGGAAAACATCAGTGATAGATTCCATGGCTATTTAAAAACAGAGCTTGCGTTTTTTAGCACATCCTATTAAGAAGAATAAAATTATATCAATCAATAGAAGCTACGTTCACTAGAGCATCATTAAATTTAACTTATTCAAACGCGGAAAAATTAACTTTAATCGCAGGCGTTTGAGAATCGCGTAAGGATACCACTAATTAAGCTTAAATTAACTTATGGAGAGAAGGATTCACAACCACTGCACGTGGTAACGTAAAATAAAATGTGGATATCACGTATTCAGAGACTTCATTATTCTTGATTTGCCGTAATATTTAGTTTGAAAATTCACAATGTTCATTAACTCAACACCGATTCACACCGATCAAATAAAATTATATGAAAGTATTAATATGAAGAAAGATAAGAAAGAAATCCCGTTCATTTCTAAAAAAGTTAACACATGAGATACGAACAACATATTGGCTATTAAAAATTCTTATTATAAGACGTTCTTAGACAAACGGGCCATACGAGGAGTACTAATAGACAAACTATACGTGGTCTAATAATACACATACCATACGAGGTGTACTAATAGACAAACTACCCGAGGTGTACAAATAGAAAAACCATTCAAAATGTACTAATAGATAAACCATACGTAGTGTGCAAATAGATTAACCCTGTCAAGGGCTAGTTAAATCAAAAATATCAAATTTTGGATATTTTATAAGTGTTGTATAGTACTGTGTAGGTGTAAGAAATTAATTACTATTCTCACTCAATTAAACAATGCCAGCACTGTTAGGATTGGTGGTGATGAGTTAAATTTAAGATAGGTATTCAAATCCAACCCTAAACGTTTTGCTCAATAGTGCTTTTCGAAATTGCAAGAGAGGGATAATAAAGACACTTCATGGGACTACTCAGCTTGTATCTTTTTATTGAGGGAAGCCGTGATGAACGATGGCGTTGCTTGACTTCGGACGATCTTCTCTTAGATGGGAAACTCCGTGCAGGCGAGGTCCGGCGAGCGATGACGTAGGCCAGGTGTAAGTGAGTGTGTTTGTGGAGGTTCACAGGCTTGGTAATTTAAGCGACTGACAGATTATCAATTTCCACCCGTGACGTGGGGGCTGAGTCACTATTTTTGGGTTCAGATTTTAGAATAATTCCACGATGGGAAAAGCAAGTTGTCGTGGTTGAGCTGGTAGATTTGTAGCCATTTTTAGTAATAAACTAAGCTCTACTAGCTCCGAACCAAGTGATTGCAAAGTGATATGTGACCAAAAGTCAGAACGTCTCACGTCACAAATAAGCAATTTACGCGGTGTATCTCGATGGTTTAGTGAGAGATAACATGCCACATGAATTTAACTTGTAAGGCTCAAGCCCAAGGAATGTGTGTTGTGGTGTTTGGTGCCGTCGAGGGTCTACAATAATCGAAAACGCTGAATGAGAAGGTTCTCGAAGAGGCACCAAGGAAAGATTCCACAACTGACAATCCCTACACTGCAATGGTAAATTTCCCATCACGGAGAAAATCCTGAACTTCTTCCATAGATTTAACTCAAAGCTATTACTTTCTTTACAGGCTCAAGAAGAAAATAGAAAGGTTAGAAACTGGCAATGACTGTTCTCCTTTTGTCAAGCTCATGAAATAGGGTAGACTTTTAGCAGCTGGCGAGCTCTTTCACTACTGCCCTTGCTTCAAAAATAAGAGCATGAAATTTACAAGAATTTTTGGTAATGACATAATTGTTATTCATATTGAAAACTACATGCGATTAAGCTCACAATTTATGGAATATAATGAAATATCACACAGCTAAAACTTTTGCAAGAATATGCATGCCTGAATTCCGTACTCTATAATATCTCTATATCCGTACGAGAAATAAAAAGAAAGTCCTAAATTCATCCATGTCAATCATACTGAAAAAGAAACACTAAACGTATCTCATGCAGCAAAAGAAGGAAATATTCAAACATAATACAGTGAACATAAAAATGAAATGACACAGCAGTTTTATGCTCCGCCATTTTTCTCAAAAACGCCGGCAAATCCACCGTTCGCTCACACGAAGTAATCCAATGAGCGAATTTCAATATCATAATGACAGCTGCAAGTATATAATTTTTGTAGTGAGGAAATGACATAGTTGAGCATCTTCCTATAATCTTGACACAAGAGATGCACATGGCACGCAAAATTTACGCTACGTCATGTTGAGATAGCACTTGGGATGAGTCATGCTATCTTACGAACTCTACGACTATTTTCATGTTTATCTATATATCACGACACTGACCAGATCCTTAAACTTAAGCACAATGCACACTAAGAGATAACACAATATACTTTACCAGATTTTTGCTCTATTTTAGCACTTAATTTCTTTCACTTACAAGAACGCTGTAATGCACAAGCCAAAGACGAACGAGAGAGTGACGCTCAGAAACGACGCGTCTCCGCGCAGTGTTGCCAATCACAGAGGTGTAGGAAGTTGCTAATTTACTGTAGCACCTCCTTCGAGTCTATCATGGGGTTTAAGCCCAGGTAAGGGATAGTAACAAATCGGTCCGATAAATGGGTTTATTGTTTAGATTACTGAGGCCAGTAATCTCAAGAAGTAACGAGAACGTAAAATAGTGTGACTAAAAGAGTGTAAACGTAAGGGTAACTTGAATAAAATGAAGGAAATGAGGCAATCGATAAAAGGAATAAGTGAGATGAGCCTCGAGACATTAAGATGATATTAGACGTTGCCACATTAACATAACGACATTATAATGTATGGTCAGGTGCGAGTAAGGTGCAAGTAAGTGGGTAAACAAAAGGGGGTAGCGCGGAGTAGGCCTGTGAAAACGGTCTACGTTAATACACATGTAAAGACATATTTCTAGCACGTTGACACGCCTAATGCAATTATTATATCTAGGTACAAAAGATTCAAAAGAAATGACTATAACGACTATGGACACATATCATTATTAGTTCATTATCAAAATTCAACGTAATGTCTGTAAGTCGCACTAGTAATCACGAATTATGTAAAGAAATAATTATATTATTTTATCGTAAGCTCCGATCTAAAATTCTCAATGTATTATAAGAACCAAAATTTTACCCAGAACACAAGGCACGAAAGTAGTAGTTATTTCATCAACACAATAATTAAACACTCGCAGAAAATAGACACTCACCCAGACGGTTCAAGTTGGGAATACACTACGTCTACATCCTGACGTAGTAGCTAGGCAAATGGGCTGGTGTCTACAGCCTCACGGTCGGCCTTGGTGAAATGTTGCCATATAGCCTTTAGTATTTCGATGCGCGAGGCGCTTGTGAAATAAAATGAATTTTGAGTCACCAACGACACTTTAGTTTTAATATATATTTCATTACAATATATTTAGAATTTTCCCAGGCACCACAGAGGCTTCACTCTCGAAAATGTCGAACGCTATTTTATATCTTATGCATTTACACGAAAACTTCAAGGAGAACTAATTATAAGTAGAAAATTATTAATAATAATTTAGAGTAAGATTTTTAATGCCAATAATTATGCTATTTAAGTGCGAATGAGAACTTTTTATAATTTTACACTATGTAGCTAATGCTACAGCACCCATACCCCAGCGTTATAAAAAAATTTCATTTCTAGGGTGAAAAACAGTAGACATAATGATTTTTTTCAATGTGATTAAATCTGGTCCTTTACTTCATTGGAATGTCAAAAAATCTCATTAGTTCAGATGTAACGATTTTAACGGATTGTGCAATAAGTAGTAAATGTAAATAAATCAAATAAATAGGAAATCCCCAGTTTATGCAATGTTCAAACGGTATAACGTATTAAAAACTGAATTTTAAAACTATTAAAAACAATTCGAAAATATACTAATATGAATCACGTTCTTGCTTTTTTGCCTTAAATGCTTCCTTAGCTCTCAAAACGCAGTGATTCATCGATTGAAGTGGCATTAAAATTTACTTTAAATTCATTATTTTGAATATTAGGTACTTGTGTAGCATACCGCTACATAAGCGTAAAAATTAGAAATTTGCCATTCTCACTGAAATAAATTAATCATTAGCATTAAAAATCTTACTATAATTTATTATTAATTATTTTCTACTTCTAACTCGTAATCATTGAAGTTTGTGTGTAAATACATGAGAGACCAAATAATCAATCGACATTTCGAGCCTTTAAGCACCCCGATTTGGAAACATTCAAGCGCGTCGCTTGAACTGCTCACTCTTTCTTGTGGCGTGTTAGCGTGCGAACATCACCTTGTAAGTGCGAGTGAAATTTAGGTTTAGAATAGAAAAAACGGGTAAAGTATATGTGCCTTGTGTTTTTCATATGTATTGTGTTTTACCCTAAAGATCTGCTCAGTGTCTTGAGTTGGGGGTAAAAATTAGTGTTAAGATTCTTAGACTAGCATGTGTTTTTTTATAGAGTGAATATTGCGTGTCATTCCAAATTCACGTATTGAAAATTTCATACTATATATTCAGCTAACGTCATTGTTTCTTCCTCACGGCAAAACTTATATTGTGATTGCCAGTATCATATCGAGAATTACTCATAAACTGACTCGTGAACGCACGCGCCTAAATCGCCGGCGCTCTTTGTTTAGCGTGTCTTTGTGTTTCAAATGGCGGAGCAATTATACTGCCGTTTTCCGTCACTACTCCGTGACCATAATTGCACTATAAGCATGTGTATAATAGTATTTTCTTTTTTTTTACAAACTTACTTGCAGCAGTTTTTCTTAAATATGTTTCAACGCGAAATAATCATTAAAGATGTCTCTTAAATATCTCGTATGTGTAAATTACGAAGGTTATTCTTGTCGATGCTTGCTAAAGTTTGGGAGTTTCATTTTTATTTCCATACTCCTTGAACCTTTTACGTAACCGCACTTATTCCAAAATAATCCTTTCCATAAAATTTAATTCAACGCTGCTCATTCTTGTGACTGAAACACTCACTACCATCTGCCTTCATGAGTGTGCGAAAATTATGCTGGCGGCTCGGGCTAATGCCGACGTGTGGAGCCGCCGGTTAATCGCCGCCCTGATTTATTATGTTTTTCGTTCTTTCGCGCATAATTTTCCTTCGGTGAAATCAAAACGTTTAGTGTTCTTGGTATCATTTGGGATATATATATTCCTTTTATTCCTTCATTATTGCCAACGATATTTATCAGTAAAAATTTCAGTAGAATTTATAAATGAACTTTAGGAATTTCTTTTCTCTGTATTCTTGTACCGTTATGGAGATTTTCTAGAGTACATAAAGAAGCTTAAATCTTCATGTTAAGCATTTCCTTAATTACTAAATTCTTAAATTTCATGCCTTGCACTTAAAGCAAGAGCATTTGTATCAGAATCTCTTAATTGATTTTTTTCTATCCGTCCTTAAGTTAGCTGGTGTTGGATCTGTAGGACTTTCTCGGAGTGATCTACTTTATGGGAGTTTTATCATGTACTTTGGGATAACTTCAGTGTGAAATTTCCTTGATGTCTCCTTGGACTGCTCATCCAGCTTCTTGGACTCCTTGCAGGACCTCTACATCATCGCCATACACACAACACTCACAGTTTTGAATCTCCCTGGGTTCCTGAGTGCCATGCTAAATGCTATTCTCACATAAGCTGTGACTTAACTTGCTCCTACCAATATGAGCTGTGACATAATATGCTAAATGCTAACCTGGGCTTACTAGTATCCTAGTATGCTATGCTAATATGAGCAGTAACTTAACTTGCTCCTGCTAATGTGCTATTGTGTTAATGTGCCGACTTGTTTCTGCTCACATGAGCCGGATTTAACTTGCTCACTCACACCTCACCTTATTTTGAGTCATTAGTTCTACCTGAGCTACTTCATTGACCCTCGCTCAATTATCTCGAATTTCCTAATTCAAGTTCCCAAATACAACTCACTCACCCTGCCTACTCCATCGCGTGACGGCCTTCGCCAACGCCAGCCTGGCTCTCCGGCACGGATTGCCCACCTAGACAAGCTCTCCGAGATCAAGATCCAAGCCAGTTCTCCTTGGTTTTCCTTCAATAAACTACACGGCAGGAAAAAGCTGAGTTAACCAAAAATTGTCATTCATTATCCCTCTTATAGTCGCTCAAATTTACTTGTCGAGAGATGTTGTAGTCTTTGCCCGTCAATTCACCCCAGCGGACAACCAGACCAACACACTTGTTAGTACCACAGTAGTTTTTAGTTAAGATATGCTCGTATTTGTTCCTGTCGGGTTTTCGTGACCGTTGGGGGTAGTTTGAACTTAAATGTTAGTTCTTGACGGCCAAAAAAACTCGAACAACTCTCGATAGTGTTGTGGGAAATTACAAGAGGGATAATGAAAAACGGATTTGGACTCAGCTTAGTTCAGGTGGAGTTTATTGGAAGAGGAAACCAGGAGGTCTTCGATGAGCTTGACTGGAAATCCCAGAGAGGTCCGGAGTGCCGGTGGTGAGCTTCGGCGCGCGCTGGCGTCGCTCCGGCCGGTGGATGAGAATTTTAAGTGTATCGAGTTCAGAATATTCAATTACTGTGGGCAATTTTTTTATCAAGCACCACAATCGGTGCGTAGCTATTTGTGTGGGCAAAGCATGCTTAATTTTTGGAGCAGGTGAGTTATATCAAGGTGCCGAGCCTGATGGCGATGATGACTCTTGGTTTGAATAGTACTTGAGATCCAGGCACGCGGAATTCAGCGAAGGCAAAGCTAAATTCAATGGTGCCCGTACTTTTAGGCAGTTGAGAATTAAAGCCCGTAAGTAGAGAATATATCCGGCTAAAGGCCCAAAACATAGCCCAAATCCAATCAAGTAGAAAAACCAAAAGCGGCCCAGAGAGAATGTTGTAAGTGGTGTGTGTGATGACATTGAGGTCGGGAAAAATGCTGTGTGCGGGCTAATCAACCGCCAAAGTAAGAGTGCTCTATTTGGAACAGAGACGCGCATTGCGCAGTATTGCCACCAGAGGGCTTCTCTCTCGAAAAATGTAAATTGTTATTTTATCGTCTCATGTATTTACACAAAAACTTCAATGATTACGAATTAGAGGTAGAAAATAATTAATAATAAATTAGGGTAAGATTTTTAATGCTACTAATTAATTTATTTAAGTACGAATGGCAAATTTCTAATTTTTACGCTTATGTAGCGGTATGCTACATTCCTGCCTACGGCTGGAGCAAATTCAACCAGGGATTTAAGCTAATTTTATATTGAGTCCTGCTCTTTCTTACAAAAATCTCTATAGGTGTATTTTTTTATTAGTCTAAGAAGGGGTTCAGTTATGCATCAATTTCTGCTCTATCATTTTAGCTTATTATAAAAAATTGTAAACATTAAGAAAAAAATATACTCTACACACCTTTCCCACATCTTTTAAACATTAATCTAGGCTTTACTTCAACAATTTTTTTATAATGTATTTTTAACAACTATGCTTAAATTGTAAGGGACATGAATTTTCAACATTTGGCGAGAATTTACTGTTTTTAGGTGTTTTCTTGTTATTTATATAGTGTGTATTTTGACGGTGTGGCAACCTCGAAAATTCCCGCCAAAACTCGTCTTGGATGTGTTGCAGTGTATGCAACTTGCGTTTAACCAAATTTTATCAGTGAATAAAGGAATTTATCATTTAATATGGATGTAGCAGAACTTCAAACGGGTCAAACACAGGTCAAAGATGAAGTTGGAGATCGTTGTCAGAAACTTTTTCAAGACTTCCTTGAAGAGTGAGTAATTGTGTCTATAATTTGTGCACTTGCCTAGTTAGCCCTTTCATGTTATTGAATAAACCTACTAACATCTGCGATGATATTCTCTTTGAATAGGTTTATTTGTGAAAAAATCAATAATCACATTTCCGCAAACATGCCTGTAATATTTTGATGATAAAATAAGAGCGTTTTTTCTATGCTTGTTTATTACAAGACACTGAATTTAATACTAAACATTTTATCCTGGTAGTATGAGGTTGATATTTAGAAAGATCTACATATTTAGGCCTCATTTTGCAAGAGAAAAATGAAGCTCACATATGTCATCAAAGATATTTCTTCAGTGTTGAGGGTTGTCTATTGCGGTTTTGGTCAATATTGAATATAATGTCAACGAATTTCATAATTTTGTAGGTATAGATAGGTAATATAGTCGATTTTAAGATGTTTTACAAGAATGAAAATGTGCCCGGAAATGCTTATTTTTGGAGATATTTAACTTTGAAGTTATAGGAACGTCGTTTATAAAATTGAACAAACGGAGAGGTAAATAAGCAGAAATCCGGTTCTGACGTAACGATAGGTAAGGTTAGGTTTGGTAAAGTTAATTTAGTTAAGTATCCTAACTTAAGTAAGCCTAAAATATCTTAATTTAACTCAACCATACCGAGGCCGATGACTCCCGCCAAAAAACTTGGCGTGGTCCGCGTCCGCAAAACGCCGGAAGAGCCATATCCAAACTGCCTGTAATGCTATTCTTACCTGGCGTTATTTATCCTATATCTCCTAAACTAAGCATTTCCGGGCACATTGTCATTCATGTAAAACGTCTTAAAATTGACTATATTACCTATCTATACCTACGAAATTATGAAATTCGTTGACAACATTATATTCAATATTGACCCAAACATTTCCCTGCATTGCCTGCACAGATGATGAAGAAAAAAATGGCTAGTGCAGTAATATTTTGCCATTTTTACTACATGCAAAATATATATAATTCAGGATCAAAATGTCTCATCTTGTAAATAAGCACTGATTTTATCATTTTATTTCAGATTTCAAGAAGCTGGTGAAGTGAGATACCTTGATGAAGCGCGGGATTTGGTCAAGCCTGAGCGGAATACACTAGAGGTCTCATTCGCAGATGTGGAGAAACACAACCACAATTTGGCTACAACAGTTATTGAAGAATATTACAGGTGAGCTTCCCTGCTCCCTGCTGTTGCAGGGGTCTAAACCTGCATTGCTTTGGCCAGGGGAGTCAACTCAGTGAGCAACTTGGGCTGCATCTTAGTTTATTGTAAAAAATACTTTTAGAATTGATACTTATGCTCATTAAGGCTGGAATTAATATCATTTTGCTGCTTGAGGGCAAATGAATATCTTATGTATTATGAAGATTTCAATGAGGCTCATTGTCTAGGACAATTTATTGTTCATTTTCTGTTCATTATTCAAGCAAGACAAGTATTGTGTAGAAAGACAGTTTAGAAACTCAATCTTAGAGTAAGTGTTTTGATCTGGCTAAGTACATATGTTGAGAATGTTCTACAAACATAGCAATCGTTTGTTGTTGTGTTTACACATAGAAGCTATTATTACTTTTTAAAATGAAGGCCTTTCAAGAACCAACAACTATGGTAAATAATCACTGCCTACTCAATATTTTACCATAATGATGAATGTGTTAGATATTGGTAGATATTGGAATATAAAACTTTTTGCTGGCAAAGCCATTGTGTTTTGACTTGAAAGAATGAGGCAGAGAAAGTGATATTTTTCTGTTAATATTGAAATATGACAGATGAGATGGAACTGTATGCCTAAACAAAATAGGTTATCATAACTGATCCTTCCCTACCAGAGAAACTCTAGTTGTATATGTTATAAGCTTTATTCTTCTGTAAAGCTGAACAGTTGTTGAACATGCCATTTCATTTTTTCGCCATCAATCCCATTGGAACTTATTTTTTCCAGAGTTTATCCGTTCCTGTGCCGTGCTGTAAGAAATTTTGTCCGGGACCATGCTGAGATTGCTGTTGAGAAGGAATACTACCTCAGCCTTATTGACGTGCCCACACGACACAAAATCAGAGAGCTCACCACTCAAAAGATTGGGACTCTTGTCAGAATTTCTGGTCAAGTGAGTTATTGCTGGCAGATCTGGTGGGGATGATTCTTCTCTTACAAGCGTGCATTGGAGTTCCTGGAAATATCATTCCTCCTTCACTACTTCATTTATTAAAATTTTAACAGCAAGCATTGTCTGCAAAATTATTTCACTTATGATTGGCATAATTGTTCTTTTGATTTCAAGCTGCAAAATTTGTATGTCGAAATTGGAATTTATGTCAATTAAAAACGATTGAAGTTGATTGGATTTGTTGTGTGACAACTCTCAAATATTTAAAATTTGGAACTAATTACTATTTTTGTTCAGGTAATTTTAACCATTTTTCATTTACTATCTGTTTTCTTATTGTTTGAAATATTGATCATGTGCCAACGCTTAGTGCACAACTAAAGCATTTATTGACATTTATATAAGAGCAAGAGTTGTGTAAAATGCAAATAATTGTATGGTATTAAACCTATCTTCAGCCCAATTAAAATGACTGTATTCTACAATTTTTGCCCTTCCACAAATTCTCGCAGTCATCCAGACTAAAATGATGAATGAAGGCCATGCCAGTTTGATGCTGGTAGCTTTCTAGTGCAATTTTAAGCCTAACTTGGAATCCTAGTGACTAATGTGTGCTGCTTATAGCATATGGTGTGAAAAAAATACAGTCCAGCAATTTTTTAGTGCAATTTTGGTGCTAAAGTAGCTCCTGCATGTTCAAAATTTTATTTTTGTTCCAAAAAATTGTTCATTAGCAAATATTAGTAGCTGGTGCTGATGGACAAGTTATGGTCTTAATTTACATTATTTGAAGGCTAAAGCAGCGTTTTAAAATAGATGACAACCAACATGAGCAGAGTGCCACATTCTCAGGTTATTGCTTCAGTCCCATTCTGCCAGGACACCCGAGTAGAAGAAGGAGAAAAGTAATAGTCCTCAGTTCTGACGTTTTCACTTCAATTTTTATTCTGTTACAGGTTGTGAGAACTCACCCGGTGCACCCAGAGCTTGTGTCAGGCACCTTCGTCTGCCTTGATTGCCAGACTGTTGTTAAAGATGTGGAGCAGCAATTTAAGGTAAAGGAGCTGTTGAAGTTACTCTGTAGAATGTGGAACAGCAATTTAAGGTAGAGGAGCTGTTGAAGTTACTCGTAGAATGTGGAGCAGCAATTTAAGGTAGAGGAGCTGTTGAAGTTACTCGTAGAATGTGGAGCAGCAATTTATGTTAGAGGAGCTGTTGAAGTTACTCGTAGAATGTGGAGCAGCAATTTAAGGTAGAGGAGCTGTTGAAGTTACTCTGTAGAATGTGGAACAGCAATTTAAGGTAGAGGAGCTGTTGAAGTTACTCTGTAGAATGTGGAGCAGCGATTTAAGGTAGAGGAGCTGTTGATTTTACTCGTAGAATGTGGAGCAGCAATTTAAGGTAGAGGAGCTGTTGAAGTTACTCTGTAGAATGTGGAGCAGCAATTTAAGGTAGAGGAGCTGTTGATTTTACTCGTAGAATGTGGAGCAGCAATTTATGGTAGAGAAGCTGTTGAAGTTACTCGTAGAATGTGGAGCAGCAATTTACGGTAGAGGAGCTGTTGAAGTTACTCTGTAGAATGTGGAGCAGCGATTTAAGGTAGAGGAGCTGTTGATTTTACTCGTAGAATGTGGAGCAGCAATTTAATTTAGAGGAGCTGTTGAAGTTACTCGTAGAATGTGGAGCAGCAATTTACGGTAGAGGAGCTGTTGATTTTACTCGTAGAATGTGGAGCAGCAATTTAAGGTAGAGGAGCTGTTGAAGTTACTCGTAGAATGTGGAGCAGCAATTTACGGTAGAGGAGCTGTTGAAGTTACTCTGTAGAATGTGGAGCAGCGATTAAAGGTAGGTTTTGGGTGTAGAGCAGCTATTTAAGGTATTCCTTTAAATGTGGAGCAGTAATATCAGGTAGTCTTCAGGGTGTAGGGTTTAAGGTATGCTTAAGGATGTGGAGCAGCAATTTAGGGTAGTCTTGGGGGGTTTGACTCAGTATTTCAAGGTATTTCCATAGGAAAACACCGAGCTGACGTTGCTTTTATCAAGCATGCCAAAATAATATAATGCTTTTCAACATAGAACCAAGTAACTGCTGTCATATTTTTCAGCATCTCTGACTTTTTGCTTCAACTTTTATATTGTTTTAGAATTTGCGTTTCAACTCACTGTTTCTATGCACAGAGGATCTTGTATGGGAACACACCTGTGCAAAGATTCTGCTTTCCTTTAATTCCATAGTAAATTTGTGGAGAATCCACACAAATAGGTTCAATGGTAAACAGGGAATGACAGCTAAAAAGTTTTATTGGACGCTGCAAGTAGCAGTAAATTTAGATGTTACGAACCATTCAATAGGCCGAACATCAGGATCGTAGGTTCACGAGCCAGGAACAAGAATTAATCCACTAGGACAAATCTTAGGACTAACGCCTGCCCAGCGTGTAAGATTACAAACTTACATAAGTCTAGTTAACATCAGCAAGGTTCAGGAACGAACGATCTAAGGTTAACCTAGATAAACGAAAGAAAGGCGATCCCTATAAATTAACAAAAATGGCGACTCCTTGCATGGTGGCTAAAAAAGCAGCAGCACTGTTTCCACTACGAAGGCGCGAAACCTTGCATTCTTCAGCGGCGATCCCAATCAGCTTGCGGCGTGGCCCTCCAGAGGACTGGCCGTTCGCCCAGCAGGCAACATTCAAGCCGCATGGCCCCGATAATCGTCATTAGTTTAACGCAGCTTTAGTAGGCCGATCAACAGCCAGGGTAGCCAGTACCGCACAACCGAAATGACAGCCTCCTCTGAGATCGCAGCGCAGAATTAAAACCAGCAGTCCCGCAACGCTCCCGGTAGAGCAGCCTCAACTGGGCTTTTGGAGCCCGAAGACGCAGATACTAGAAAAATGAAACAAATGAATCAATGCAATGAAGAAGTCAATGGAGTAAGAAGTTATTCATAATGATTTTGCAGCAAACTGGAACATTATAGCAGGACTATTTCATATGCTAACCTGAGTTTAATTATGCCTCAGTGTGGAAGCCACTTGTAGAGTTAGAAAGATGGTAAACGTGAAGAAAAAGGCTCAACTAAGAGCAAAGTTAGGAAATAGAATTAGGTTTAAGAGTCAATAGCACTACCCGGAAAGTCAGACAGCCGGTAAGCCGTCTTTCAGTTAGGCTCCAGGTAGGATTATTTAAGTTAAGGAAAAAGGTTAAGGGCCCATTCCAAGCAAGCTCGAAATAGATTTAGGTTACATTTAAGATATCATAGTATTAAGATATAGAAGATATTCAGGTTTAAGGATTTAATAATTCAAGAAATTTAAGGTAGCTTAACAAGATCACGCACACTCACAGTAATACAATTAACAATGGCAAGGTTATCTATCAGAGCAATAGGACAAAGGTGATTAATTCATAAGAAATAGAAGCAAAGATGGCTTTAGGAAATAGAGAAAATAGGTGAAGACGCGATCCACCGGGACACGCGCTTGAGGACGTGCCACGGCTGAACACCGAGCGCCGGCACCCACGACTGCGGAACGCCTTTACTCTCGGGATTGATAGCCGCTGAGATCGCGACTAAAGGTCACCACCATTGATAGGAAGTCGCAACTTAAATAAAGGAACAAAAAAGCAAGAGATACCAAACGGTACCACTGCAAACAAAAGGGATCAACCCAAAGTATCAATAGGCAGAAATGAAGCTATGTTGACTCTCCGTAAAGCAGCTCCCACCTCACCTGGCACGAGCCAAGCTGCGAAGGTACTAAAGTTTTAACTGCTAAGTATCTCTCAGGGCAATGGGCAATGTCAGAATTCTCCATAAATTCTTCCTTCCTTTGGAACACCTTGTTGTGGTTAGAGGCTCAAACTAACTTCTAATATAATTTTCTTTATAATGTCTGCGTGGCTTAATTACACTCATGTTCAGATGTGTTGTGCTCTGATACAGCACTGATGAACAATCTCAATAAATATTAACCAAGGTATTTGCAGCTGTGTGATGAAATACTGAGACATAGATGTTAAAAGAATGTCTTGATAAATTTCATTTCTAATCATTGTTTGTAATGTATATTACTCTATAGATTATTCCTGAATCGAAATTTGAGGATTTTTCTGAATATTTCTGAGCAGCTTTTATTTCAAAAAAGGGTTCGATAATATGTGTAGAAATGTATCACATCATATTCACTTTTTTGTTTGTTGTGTGTGAGTAATGCTCGCTGTGCTGGTAAATTACTCCTTCGAGAGGTGAGTCTCTCTACAAGTGATGTTCTGCCCTCAGTACACACAGCCGAGCATCTGCCGGAACCCTGTGTGCAGCAACCGTGCGCGCTTCCTACTGGACACCAACAAGAGCCGATTTGTGGACTTCCAAAAAGTGCGCATCCAGGAGGTGCAGGCCGAGCTTCCTCGGGGGTGTATACCGAGAAGGTAATGAGATGATAGGCTGCATTGAGTTTTGGTTAATCCGTGTTAGGAATGTAATTGGTAATCGTAGTAATATTCGTAATTGAGAGCTGCTCCAGGGGTGAATACCGGGCAGGTAATTTGGATGATAGGCTACATTGAGTTTTGTTAAATCAATGTTAAGGGTGTAATTTATAATTGTAGTTATTTTCGTAATTGAGACCTTCCCTTTACAGGACTACCGAGAAGGTAATTGAGATAATAGTTCAGTTGTATAATCAATGTTTGGAGCATAATTCATTATTGTATTTATTATAGTGGTATTCGTAATGGAGCTGCTCTGAGTGGTGAATACCTAGTAGGCAATGGAGTCAATAGGCTAGATTGAGTTTCGTGTTACCAATGTTTGTGTAATTTTTAATTGTAGTTATATTCGTAATTGAGAGTTACCCTGGGGGTGAATACCAAGAAGGTAATTGGGATAATAGGCTACATTGAGCTTTGTATTTTCAGTGTTGAGAATATAATTTGTAATTGCAATTATAGTAGTCGTTATTTGTAAATGGGATTGTTACTGTACTCTGAACGTGCCCTGGGATGTATGCCGAGTAGGTAATAAGCAGTGTGGGCTGCGTTGAGCCATGTATGCCTAATCTTGAAGTTGCCAGTAATTTCTCATAGCTGAAAGTAGTAAAAGAATACCTTAGCTCCTAGGTCTTGTAATTTTTATTTCCCTTTTTGGGCTACTCTCCGATCAATTCTTTCACTGAAGTGTACTAAGCTATTTATTAATAGATCAACTATTGTGGCTGAAAATTGAAGCATGCTCATGATAGATGCGTGTTAAAATTAGTATTAAGGATAACGTATTTTCTTCTCTGTGTTACATTCATTGTGAAGTATAATATCTAATTAAGCATTACGCCCTTCCACCTCTAGTCAATTCTTTGTGCTAGTGTATTTCATCTTCCATTTTCGCCCGTCATAAATGTGTTAACACTCGTTTTTTCACTTAATTAATTTAGTAACAAAAATCTAGGAGTCTTCTACAAATTTTTTAACTTGATGTGCTCTTGTATTTTTCTATTTCATTTTTATTCAGGCTAGTAAAAAAAGCACATGTAGTTTTATCATGTGTTCATACTTGTGTCAACCAGCTTTTTTTCTCAGCTGTGGCTGCATATATATATTCCCATTTGTCATTTTTAGGTGCGTTTAATTATTAATTAAATTTAGGTGCGTTTTAATAAAGTTTGCTATCATTTTCATGAATATGATAGCAAACTTTATTCATGGTTGTGATACCCCAGTGTATTCATGGATGCGATGTCAGGACTCAATTTCCAGCTGTGATGACAAGATATGTTTAGATGGGTGTCATTAGCAAAACGTGTTCACAATAGTAACGTTGCATACGCGTGTTGGACAGTGTTAAGTCCCTCAGGAGATGCAACTATTGTATCTATGGGAATTAGCGCTCCCAGGAGGGCCCAAGCTGAGAGTTAGGTTGGCCTTCTTTTTGTTGAAATAAAATGTTTTTGTTGTGTTAAGGACCCCTTTTTTTTGGTTCACTGCTGTCTTGTTCTTCAGCACCTACCTACTCTTTTCTTCTTCAACTTTTATCTAGTTTCATAAATATCTTTGTCAATTTGCTGTTGCCATGCCCCTTCTGCGTAGAATCTGCGTTCCCATACCTCCGTACTAAATTGTGCCTTCCTCTCTTTAGAATGCTTTTGAAACTCTTAGAATGCTTGGGGCTAGGGAGGCGTAAACTAACATACAATCGAATATGTGCAGTGTTGAGGTGGTGGTGCGAGCTGAGGCGGTAGAGCGAGCGCAGGCAGGCGACAGGTGCGACTTCACAGGCACCCTCATCGTCGTGCCGGACGTGGCCTCCATCAACCTGCCGGGAGCACGCGCTGAGAGCAGCGCCCGGCATGCCGGCGGCAAAGGTATCTTGTGTTGTTTAACGGAAGACGTTGTAGCAGTGTCTTGGTTGGCTGGTTCTTAGTGGGCAAAGATTTCTCGTGTTGCTCAACGCAAACTGGACGTTGTACGAGTGTCTTCTTTGACTGTTTCTTAGTGTGCTTTAGTACTTCAGTGGCAGTTTAGTTTCAATACTAATGCAGTTGTCGACTTCATATATGTGTCTTTGCTGGGTGGTTTTTAGTGTGCTTCAGTTTAGTTTCAATGCTAATGCAGTTTGTCTTGAATTGCTTCATTGTTTCCAATGTGCTCAACGGAAATGGAAGACATTTTAGCATTGCCTTTTTCTGATTGGTGTTAGTGTGCTTTAGTACCAGTTTAGTTTAAACACTAATGCAAGTTGTCTTCAGTTGCTTCGTTGTTTCCGTGTTTGTGGTGTCACTTTAATTTCAGTGCTGGCGTAATTAGCCTACGGCAACTTAGTCCCGTTTAATGTGTTTGTAATTTTACACTAACTTTTTTCAGATTTTTATTAGAACTGCATTAGAGCAATTTTTTCTGAGTACCACTAATGTAGTTAACCTTCCAGTACCCAAGACAATATTTCGTGAAAAACTTCTTGGTATGTACTATTGCAATTCATTTTAATTACAATACACTTATTAAAAAAATAATAAAGAAACTGTAATCTTAATGTATCAATCGTAACAATATTGAATTATAGAATTAATTTGAACACCAGCCAAATAGCGAGACCCATATAATAAAGCGACTAGGTGGGGCTAACACACGGTGTGTTGTGCGTGTGTGCAGACGAGAGTGAGGGCGTGACAGGCCTGAAGGCGCTGGGTGTGCGCGACCTGCACTACCGCATGGCGTTCCTGGCCTGCTCCATCACCCCCACCAACCCAAAAGTGAGCCCCCCCTGCGTCCTCTGCTTCCTATATAATTATTAAAATGTGCGCTCTGATGTAGTGAACCTTGTTATTGTAGCCTGCTCTGTAGGTACTTCATTGGCAGGCCGTCGCGCACTTTTTAATATTTATCTACTCGATAAGCAACTAATTGCTTGTCCTGCCTTACGGCATCAGCCTTATGTTGCGTTGATTCATTTCTATTGTTAGTTATGTCTGCCCATCTTGCTTTTGTAGCTTAGAGTCATTCACATTTTGCATCATTTGGAAACGTTTCTCGTCATTGATTAGGTATGTTATTTCTGAAACTATCTAGTTTTTTTTAAATGTACCTCAATTTTGAAGTTGAGGTTTATTTTTTTTGGCTATATCTTTTAGTAGCAAGTGTGTTCCATCAATACTTTACTCTCTGTTACATGAGACGATGTGTGCTGCTTCTATTTTATCACAATAAACCGCTCTGCCTGACGTGACACTGAGCAATAACGCACATTTTTCAAGTTCTTCTTCTTCCTTTGATTGCTTCAGTTTGGTGGCAAAGAAATTCGAGGCGAGGAGCTAACTGCTGAGACCATCAAGCAGCAAATGACGGACTTGGAGTGGAACAAAGTTTATGAGATGTCCAGAGACAAGCATCTCTACCAGTCACTCATCTCCTCCCTCTTCCCCACCGTCCATGGCAATGATGAAGTCAAGAGAGGTCAGTTCTCTAGTGACTGTTGAATTTGCTTCCAATGTTTTCTGTTCTCCACCGTCCATGGCAGTGATGAAGTCAAGAGAGGTTAGTTCTCTGGTGACTGTTGAATTTGCTTCCAATGTTTTCTGTTCTCCACCGTCCATGGCAGTGATGAAGTCAAGAGAGGTCAGTTCTCTGGTGACTGTTGAATTTGCTTCCAATGTTTTCTGTTCTCCACCGTCCATGGCAATGATGAAGTCAAGAGAGGTCAGTTCTCTTGTTATTGGTCATTTCATGCTCAACAGTGACTGATGTCTGTTAAATTTGCTTACAATATTTGAATCATTTATTTTATGCCGACTTACAATATACACTTTGTACATTGTACCGTTGCACGTTTTTAGGTTGCGTTGCGTACTCAGCAGATTTGCTTCACTCTTGTTATCCAGTTTTGTGAGGGAGTAAATAACACTACTATTGTATTACTTGTGTTTTATTGATTATTCATTTGACACTGCTTACTATACTTAAGTGCTTAGGAAGCAAGAGAACCCTTAGTGCTAGTGTGTTCTGTGTTTACAATCTTAACACATAAGCTTGACGCCAAACCTTTATAGCCCAACTTTCATCGTAGTGTTGTTACACCAGCAATAATATTTGTTTACTTTCCCTTTCTTATTGGTTCTGATAATCGTGTCATGTTACGTAAGCTGCATCTACATGGGTATTTATCCTCCGTTAATTTTTTACGTTTTTACACTCTTTGCTGGCATCAGTTTTCTAATTTGATTGTAGGACTTGAATACCAGTACCACCAGTACGACCGTTCTACTTTCAAGCTTCACGTTTACATTATGGTAGTGCTAGTGAGGAAATATTTTTTCCCGAAATTAACAGTTGGATCTTGTACACAGGTATCCTGCTGATGATGTTCGGAGGAGTGCCCAAAGTTACGGGTGAAGGCACCTCTCTGAGAGGCGACATCAATGTCTGCGTCGTGGGGGACCCCTCTACCGCCAAGTCGCAGTTCCTCAAACAAGTCAGTCATAACAAATCTTAGTCATGAGTACTTGTACTGCATGGGAGTTCTCGATTGCATCTTCCATGGTAGTTATTTGGTTGGTACAGGCATTTAATGTATTTTAAACCAAGTGAAGCAGTTGATCCACTGATTCTAGTAGCAGTTTTGAATGAAAATTGAATACATGTTCAAAGGAGTTAGAAAAATTTGTTTGGATTGTAATATTGTCCGAGAGAATTTGAAACAAAGAAAAAGTTGAACCCGTAAAATAATTTTCTCAGCATGGTCTTTGAGGGTGTGTTGAAAGTTTTCAACTGTAAGCCTGCAATAACTATGCATGATTCAATCATGTTTAAATTTAAATGTTTCAAAAATGCATTCAGGAGAGCTGTTCTAAGAAAGTTCAAGTTAAAGATTTACTTATTAGAATGTAGGACCTCTGTGGATTTTTACTTTTTAAGGAGCTCATCGTGTTGAGTTACTTCTTTTTCCCTTTGTTTAGGTTGCGGACTTCAGCCCTCGAGCAGTTTACACGTCAGGCAAAGCCTCGACATCAGCTGGTTTGACTGCTGCTGTTGTGAAAGACGAAGAATCCCACGAGTTTGTAATTGAGGCTGGAGCCCTCATGCTTGCTGACAATGGCGTCTGCTGCATTGACGAATTTGACAAGATGGACCTGAAAGACCAGGTCGCTATTCACGAGGCCATGGAACAGCAGACCATTTCAATCACGAAGGTGGGTCATCATTTACATATTCATTTTATTTTGTGCCTCATTGAGCCTATTGTCATTGCAGTAAAGACATGTCACAAAATTTTGTGTGCAAGTGTTTCATGTAATAAAATTACTCCTCAGTCGCGTCAGAAGATACTAACTTATTTTTCCTGTATTATTTAGACAGCGTTTAACCTTTTTTTAGTTTTTGATGGAAATAGCAATACAACATTCTCAATATTAACCATGCCTTAAAGATAATTGCGAGAATTAAGAAACAGATTACCCTTTATTGATTAGATAGCTGATGGGAATGAATGGTAGTATCTGGTACGAATGGCATGTTGTTTTGCGACACTTCCAAGAGACATCAGTAGATAGCCTTGTATGTATTCTCCCTTCAGGCTGGAGTGAAAGCTACCCTGAACGCCCGCACGTCTATCTTGGCTGCTGCAAACCCCATCGGTGGCCGCTACGATCGCACCAAGAGCCTGCGGCAGAACATCGCTCTCTCTGCCCCCATCATGTCGCGCTTTGATCTGTTCTTCATCCTCGTAGACGAGTGCAACGAGGTCGGTCCTTTGGTCAAGGCTAGGTTTTTCCTTCATAATTGTTAAGCTTGTCCCTTGATGCGTTTTATAAATTCTTTAACGATTTAGGATATGCTTCTTTGGTTCTGTGATGATTTGCATTGCATAAATTTTATTTTAGATTTTTGTGGTCTCCTTTGTCAGGACTTGTTGCTGATGTGTTTTCGTTTCGGAAGTGGGAAGTTGATAGTAATAGGATTTTCTTCAACTTTTCCTTGGAATGCTTCTTTTCGGCAGTATTCTAGATTTTTCTCCCGCCTGCATCTTACTTTCACATACGATGATGTTTGCGACTGCAATTAAGTATTAGTAGAACTTTAAAATGTCGAGTACTGGAAGATGTAAGCATGAGGTACCTTTTCCTTTACCTTATGGAATTTTCTCTACTGCATGTCCTTTTAAAGTATAAAGAATTTACATTGTTGCAAACGAGGGATGAGCTAGCTAAGAATTAGACGTGACATTCCTTTGTTCAGGTAACAGACTACGCGATCGCGCGTCGGATCGTCGACTTGCACAGCCACGTGGAGGAGAGCGTGGAGCGCGTGTACTCGCTGGAAGAGATCCAGCGCTACATCATGTTTGCTCGCCAGTTCAAGCCCAAGCTCAACAAGGTGAGCGACGCTTCGAGGCGCCCCAGAAATGGCCATTTCTAGAAATTTTCTAAGCCAAAATCTTTGAAACATTACTGTGGATTTTTTGACAAGCTGCCCTCGAGAAAAAAAATCAATTTTTTAGTCTATTAGTTATGTAGTTTTAAAATGGTTCACTGGTAGGCTTCATTTTCGAACGTTATGGAATTGATGGTTCTACTCATTTCTTGAGTAAATTTCAATTTGAAAACGTATAGCATCTATTCTTCTGAATTGTTCAGTAAATCAGCAAGATTACCAGATGCTATTTGCGTGGCAACAAAGTATTACCGTCAAACAAAAGTAAACATTTCATAGCATAAATTATTTACGTAAACAATGATCAGTTCCTGTAGGTGGCACAAACCGAAACAGCTCCTACTTTCACATTCGTCATAGGTGAGGTAGAAGTGTGAACTGAGCACCTGAGTTACAGATCTCGTAATTGCGCATGAGCATTGCTGGAGCCCACGCACTATTGCTTTTTTAACGTATTATGTGGTGGTGTGCAGTTCTTATCATTAAGGTAGAATCTCGGTTAAAGATTTTGTACCGGAACACAAGCATCACACGAGCACTGTTACTTTACTAACATATTGGCCTGGTATGCAGGAAGCCGGAGAATACCTGGTGGAGCAGTACAAGTGCCTGAGGCAGCGTGATGCCACGGGATCAAGCAACAGCTCGTGGCGTATCACCGTGCGACAGCTGGAAAGCATGATACGGCTGGCTGAAGCCATGGCTCGCATGAACTGCTCGGACGAGGTCAGCAGCTGCGTCTCTACCTAAGCATTTTAGCATGCATGTTTGTATGGAGTATTCTTTACTGGGTCCAACGCTTACTGAGCTAGTGAATGGTAATTCTTCTGAACTGCCCTGCACATACATTGGCTGATATCTGGTAGTTTAGGATAGCGAGTCAGCCACGTAAAATGGAAGAATTTGAGTTTCAATTATGCATAGAATCAGCGTTGTTGTATCTTCAATGTGTCGTGAAATGAGCCCAACTAGAGAAACTTTGGGTAAATTCTTCGCTTAAAATAGATTTGGCTTTAGATTTTAGTTGATGTGTGAGGAAATTATGACAATGTTTTTAAATTATCATTTTCTTGATATTTAGGACCATAATAGTGGATGTCCTTTGAAGAGGACATAGTTATTAGTCTTTTACTCTTTGTATGTTTCAGTATATACATAATACATACGTTCTGTGGGTTATAATCTTTACGTTAATATGTTAGCACTTTGTAAATAATGGCGAGGATGACAGTGATAGCTTAGAAAATGGCAGTAATGTTTGTTTGTTCATGCAAAATACAATATTTTCAGTTGTGGTGAGATAAGATCGAGTGGCTTCGAGCTCTATTTAAGAGAACTTGATAAATAGCGCGTCCTATATGCAGGTGCAACCTAAGCACGTGAAGGAAGCCTACCGCCTCCTGAACAAGTCCATCATTCGAGTGGAGCAGCCGGACGTGCATCTCGAGGAAGACGAAGGCATTGATGAACAAATGGACGTCGATGCGTCGCCAGACGAAAATTTGGCGCCCAATGGGCAAATGGCCGCTGGTGAGAATGGATTTTCTAATTTTAACCTTTGATCATTGGCATTTACACCAAATTTACTTCAAAATAGTAGAATGTAGAACTATTATACACTCTAATTTGGCTTGCATTGTCCTCTTTTTGAAAAATTTGCTCAAGTTGCGTAAGTTGTATGAAAGTATTGTCTAGTTAAATATGAAAAATAATGGATGCCACACAAAAACGTTGCTGTTATTACAAATCTTCACTGTGTTTAATGAGCGTTTTCTCATTGATAACAGAAATGAGTTTTGTTGTTTAAAGAGCACGATTTATGCTCTGCATTGTCAATTAAGCTACGAAAATTTGCCATACTTCTCGAGCTTTTTATAGGCATGCTTTAATGATGCTTCAGCGACGTTTTCTCCGTACGTTGTCAGTACGCTTGGTATTGTATAACTGGTATTTTTTCATTGGTAAAAGCTTTGTGTGCTCATTTGCTTTAGTGATTTCAAGTTTCTTTTCTCAATTTTGCTTCTGTTACTTCTGGTGACACAAAGAGCTTTCATTGCTTAAATAAGAGTATAACTTATCACCTACATGCTGCACTGAACTGTTTACAGAGACCGCCGCGGCTCCTGACGCGTCCGAGAAGAGCACTGCTGCAGGGAAGAAGAAGCTCAAGGTATCCTATGAAGACTACCGCAATTTGAGCAACGTGCTCATCATCCACATGCGGCAAGAGGAGTCTAAGGTGGAAGACTCCGCGGACTCGGGGGAGCCACTCTCTGGCCTCAAACGCTCTGCTCTCATCAACTGGTATCTCGAGGAGGTTGCAGCTGATATTGAAACTGAAGCTGAGCTCATCGAGAAGAAGATGATGGTCGAGAAGGTTCTTGACAGGCTGACTTATCACGTGAGTGTGGGAACAGACTTCTTTTTTATCTTCATGTTTTCCAGTTTATAAGTTGAAGATTTTGCATGTCTGTTACATTCATGCCAAGGCTATGTACTTTCGTATGTTATTTTTAAATGTCGAAGTCGTGAATGAAAATAGCCGCAAATGATAACAGCAAGTGAGAATGTGAAGGTCGAGTAATTTCATTTTCTGAGTTGGACTCAGTGAGGAGCTCAAATGCTATATCGTTGATTCAACATGAGGCATAACGGTAAGACATGTTTTTTGAGTCGCATCTAGTGTGACTCAGCTGTTAAATTAGTCAAAATTGAGGTACTAATAGAGTCTGATGTACCAATCAAATGTTTAAAGCACATTACATCAAAAGCAGTATCACTGGCTAGGAATTGTTATTTTATTAGGATTTTTATCAATGGTTACGAATTAATATTTTTTGTTTCGGGGATTTTTATCTCGATACAAATAAAATTCTAAATGAGAGACGGATTTTGTTGATTTATAGCCCTGACAGATTTGAAGTTTGACAGTGCTTCTCGTTGCTTAGGGCTGGCCACTTAGCCATGAGTTAGCGTTGTAAGAAAATCGTGTTCAAGTGAATGATTCAATTTTCCCATTAGCGTAAAAACCTTGGTATTTATTTCATCCTTCAGTTCAAACAGTTATTGTGAATTTTATTCTACGTCTGGTCGAGTTATCAGCGCGAGGTTATCTGATGAATGTTTATTTACAGACTCAATATTATTCTTTCCAGGACCAAGTGATCATCCCTCTGACTCGCAGCGGCCTGAAGAAGTCCAGTGCCGCTACTGAGGAAGCGGACGATCCCCTGCTTGTAGTGCACCCCAACTACGTGGTCGATGCTTAGATTTTGGCCCACGTCTGTGGCATTTATACAGGCATTTCTTACTCATTTTAAGGCTGGAATTCGTTAGATGTAGATCTGGGGAAAATTTGGCAGTAAGCGAGTTATTTTTAAGCTTTGTTATGTGTGAGTTTGATCTGCAACAGTTTGTCTTCTCATCTGTTGCTCTTAAAGAACAATAAGTGTACAAATTTTATACTAAATATACGAGTTTCTACCCTGTTAATTTGATTTTTGTCAGCCTTGCCTAATTTTTTTGAGGTCTGCTTTAAGGTTCTGTTAGTTGGGGGCCTATGAATCTACCAGTTTCATAGCAGGAGAATCTTTGTGTAGTCTCAATTTCTACCTTGAATGAAGTGTAACTTACAAAAATACCAGAGTATATCGTACAAAAGCGTGATAGATGCAAATTGTCGTTGGCTTCCTCAGTTAGAGTAAACTTTTTCCTTGAATATTAGGGGCTGGAGTGTGTTCGAAGCAGTGTTCGTAACACTTCGACGGCAAAGGGTTAAACTTGGAAGATAAATATTTTACTCAAATTTCTCGTTATTTCAATCAAAAACTTTACGTTTCAAATTTCTCAGCATAAAGTAGTATTTCGGTGTGATGACGGTGATTATGGTGGCGACTGTGTGAAGGGAGCACGGAATAAAGAACATCCGATGTGCCGTTGTTGCGTCTTTAGTGGTAAAACCTTGCATGGAACAAAATAATGGAATGAACAAATGAGGCCTTTATTCTATGGGAATGGTCATTGGAACCGATTAGTGGCATCTTTTGACAGATCTTTTGTAACATTATTAGTTGCCCTTAAGAGACCAATGGACTGCATTATTTTTTTGTGGGAAAGTGGGACTGCTAACGCTCGGATTTTGTAACTTTTAACGCAACACGGTGCGAGTTGATGAGAAGCTAGCGTACCTAAGTTACTGCAACTAATGCTACGACGCCTGCTACAGCTAAATCTCCGTTGCGTAATTACAAGAAAATAACGGTAAGATTACCTAGGTGACAACTACCCCTATATATCAAAAACTACCAGGTTAAAACGGTAGGTATTCAAAAATATCTTATGAAGCAAGCACAATAATGTAGAAGTAAATTCACTACCTCCAAGAACATGCTGTAAATCATACGACAAATTTATCATATATCTCATTTACCTAAATGCTTCACCATAGTGCAAGGAGGTGAAGCATAGTAACGTGACAAGTTGACAGGTATTGAAGAAATTTTCTTGAAAGTACATATTTAAAAATACGGTATTTATGGGGTGAATGAAAACCGCTTAATTAGCAATTTTACAGAAACTGTTGTTTGCATGTATGTATGCTCATGTACTTATGTATATATTTATAGATGCACATACACACGTCATTACATACCCATAACACACATGTGCATATATTTATATATAAAAGGTATTATATATATAAAACACCCGTGGTGCATGCGGTATAACGTAATGAAATAAAAGAAAATTAGCAATAGAAATTCGTAAGCTTTTTCCAGTACGCACCGAGGCTTACGATTATTGTGTAGACGCAATATAACGAGCTATTTTGGTATTAAATTATCTTAATGTTTGAAGGGTTTTAATGCTCTGGAGAAGTTTGTTCCACAGTGAGGCGCCTGATATTGACAGAACCTTCTGCCCAATGTCAGATGAACGGTAGTTGATTAAGACATTATATCTCCTATTCGATTGTAGTCTGGTGACGGTGATGAATTTGCACTATTTCGGCGTTGCTCTGAGGAAGATATAAAGAGAAGAATACGTCATAATGAAATGCGCATGTAACGAAAAAATTACTCTACAGCGTATGAGGTTTTGTCTATCAGATTTCTCGCACAAACTATACTTGTGCTAGTACATGCGTACGACGCAAATCTTGGGCTCGGATCGAGTGGCCTTGAATTATTTACTTCCTTGTTCGCGGCACTGAGCAAACTGTGTTCAAATTCGCATACAAGCAGTTTGCGGCCTTAACCCTTTAACGCCTAAGTAGACTGTACGGTCTTCTTTCAAAAATAACAATAATATATTGTATTTCTTATTCAATTTGTTCACTAATGTGTCCTTTGAACTTCACTACCGAGTGGCAGTTCCTTCCTCATCTTGATAACACTGACTACCTAATGTCAGTGTCGGTTTAGTGATAGTGGTTGTCATAATATTAATATCATATATGAGCATAAAAATGTGGGCGTAAATACAGTTTCTTAAGTATTTAATAAAGTAAGCATATAATGACAGTAATTTCGTTGGTTTGGCGTTATGATTCTCTTTCATACAACATATATTCTTCAGTTGATTGAAAAACATGAGAGTTAACAGACTGTTAACGTATTTAATCAGTTTCCATAACAAAGACTCGCAATTTATTATATTTTATAATCAATATTAAGTTACTATTCAATTTGTGCAATATTTATTTCAGTTTACAGTTTTTAAGTAATGTTGATGTAAGCAAGTAATTTAATGGTCGCTCTTCCTTTTTCATTGAGTATCGAAAGTTGACATTCTTGTTGGCCTATTTTCGGTACTTTTTTTAGCAAATAACTATAACCATATTCTGTAATGAGATCGTATTAGGTTCATTGTTGTCGTTGAGTTTAGAGACTTTAGACACGAGAATGGAGTTCGAACTTAGTGCGGTTGTTTTGTCTAGGCTGGAAAAGTTAGAAGTCTCGTAGCGCTTACACTTGTGAGCGAAAAACTTCAATTAGATAATATTAATTTTCAGTAGATCTATGCCAAAGTTTTGGAGTCTGATAAAATATTGTCATGTCTACTTTGAAAGGAATGGAGAATTACCAAAAAGTTGAAAAGATAGGAGAAGGTACTTACGGAGTTGTGTACAAAGCCTATGATATTAATAGTGACAAAACTGTTGCCCTCAAGAAAATACGGCTCGATGGGTAAGTTCATCTGGTCATATACTTTGTCTGTTTTTTATTTTTTGGTGAGAGTTTTTTAATTATAATTAACCGGCGTGTCGGCAGTAAATTGGCTGACCCGGCACTCGTAGGTGCTGAAACTCCTCTGTGATTATGCTTGGAGTAAGAATAGTGTAGTGCATTAGCTCCTATTTCTCACAAATTCTGTATTAAAAGCTATTGAACTTTCTCTAGGAAATATAACTATTTTATTAGAGATTATTTTATTTTTGTTTTTCATCACTTAATATTGTTTTCTTTAAATTTAACCTGTTTCTAAACTTCTTTTCTTATTGGTGTTTCAATGTGCTAGAAATCTTGTGTAGAAATTGACATAGTGCAGAGAATCCCTGTTACTTCAACTATATACTTGATAGTTTATTCATTTTTCCTCTCTTTAGAACACATTTAACTACTGTGTTTAAAGAGGCTCAAACTAACTTTTCTAATTCAGGTTAATGTTAAGGAGATGCAACTAACCTATTCTCAAATTTTTTTGCCTGTATCATGGCAATTAAATCAAAATGAACAAATTTTGTTCCATGCTCTTTTTGGGGTAAATGAGTATTTACCAAGTTATAACGGTAAATGACAGACCGCAACTCTAGTGTTTGAAGCGACAAGTAATTTATCAAGCGCGTTGGGTGGCAACGCTACAATGGACTCTCTTCCGACGCGCAAGAATGATTGAGCGCATTCCCGCCATCTAAGGCAAAAATGAACATACCGCTATAATTTGTTATTATTGGGTGATAATTTTTATCGTGTTATTAAATAAAAGGGCATAGAAGTGGGTTCAGGCTCTGCGGGGCCGTCAAATAATAAATTACTAAGTACCCAAACGTACTCTACCCAAACTAAACCTATCGCTATAACTCGTTAAATACTCATCTGCCCTAATCGACCCTAGTCGATATACATCGACTCCATGGTGTCACCCGGTACCCAAGATGGCGGCAGCCATCTTTGAGGCAACGTAAACAAACGTCACTAGAAACCTTTATTTATAATTTTCACTATAAGAACTGTGCCTACCCCTCACGACCCAACCTCTTTACGTTTGTAATAGGGGCTTAGCTTCCGTTTTCATTGCAAAAACAATGACTGTTTTTGCGCAAAAAAGGCCATTCAGGCCCTTTCAGGTTCGTATAACTTCAAACTTAAATAACTCGGAAACTAAGCATTTCCGGCCACATTGCCATTTGTGTAAAACATCTTAAAATCGACTATATTACCTATCTATAGCTACAAAATTATGAAAATTGTTGACATTATACTCAATATTGACCAAACACATTTAAGAATGTTTTACAAGAATGACATTCTGCTCACTGATGCGTTATTTTCGAATTATTTAACTTTGAATTTGGCTTGTGCGCGCCAGGGAAGTGCGCGCTCCTAGCGTAATTTAATTAATAAGGGAAGCTAACCCCCTATTACAAACATAAAGGGGTTGGGTCGTGAGGGGTAGCCACAGTTCTTCTAGTGAAAATTATAAATAAGGGTTTCTAGCGACGTCCGTTTACATCGACTCCATGGTGCCACCCGGTACCCAAGATGGCGGAATTTGAAACTGGAATTTGATAGAAAATATAGGTTTTTTTCATGAAGTATACAATTTATTGTTCTTATATTGCTCCTGGATTTTTATACTAACGTTCCTGTAATTTTCAGAGAAAATGAAGGAGTTCCCAGCACAGCACTACGAGAAATTTCACTTCTGAGGGAGCTCAAGCATGACAGCATTGTTGAGCTCTACGATGTCATTATTGCTGACATGAAGCTCTATCTTGTATTTGAATATCTTGACAAGGTAAGACTCTAATCATTTAGGTCTACTTGTGATGTGTTATTCTTCTGCATTTACAGTTTCTTAGTTATATATTCAACAGTACACACATGTCACAATAACATAATTGATTACAAACTTATTTCAACAGCTTTAGCTGTCATCACATTAAGGCTGTTCATTTGTATTGGTGGAATTTTTGACAAGATATTCACTTATATAGTGTAGATCTAGGTCTGCTATTTCTGAGTATATTTCATACTATGTAGTGATGTTTCTGCATCTTGTTCTGTTACAGTATAAGGTACAACTTATGCAAGTGAAAGCAAGCGTCTGTTGATTAACATGTGCTTGCCATAAAGAAAGTGTGAGGGTAGAAATGATAGGTAAAAATCTTTTTAATGGAGCTGCTTCTCATTATAGAAGTTACAGATCTTAGGCTTTGTAATGGTATGAGGCCGTACTTTGTCTTGGTGCAATAAATTAGATTTCAAGTTAGAAGTGAATAAAAAAAATATGCTGCTGGATTAGGAATTGTCATTCCTTGCTTCTTACAGTGTAGGGGAGACTCATCCTGGAGGCTTCTGCTGTCCAGACTATCCTGAGCTGCAAATTGGCAGGTGGAAGACAATTTTGATGTTTTCACCCTGTTGTGTAAAACAATTTTTGTTATAGGTGTTTGAGTCCTTGATATAGGATTGTTCAGTTTTAGTCTATAACATTGTATTTATTTTCTGTTATGTTTTCTTACTCACTCTCCTTACACTGGTAACTGTTGTACAAATGTTGGTTTCCATTTCTTATTTTGATTCAGTCTAGTGTATGTTTTTTTTTGTGTACCTCATAATACAAGCAACATTTTGCATTATTTACTTTACTTTTATCTTATGTTCAGCTGATGAAATAGTTGACTGGTGTTCTCTCTATAAAATGCATGCAGAATTAATGCACAAAGTGACCTATTTTGCATACATTTGAGCAAGAGCAGCACTAGTTTGCTGTGGAAATGAGTGGCACTTCTTTGCAATAGGTACTACATATACTAAAACATTAGCTGTGTGTGCATTGAGTTTGTATCTAATATTTTATAACCCTTAATGGCCTTACATTCAGGGAAGAATTTCAGGGAACTTTTTTATGCCTGGACACAATGGCAAATTGGAACTTGATGTAGCAATCCAGGCAATTTCTGTGAACTATTTTGAAGTAGGTACCTTATAAATAAAATTGGCGCAATAAATTGAAACAAATCCAACTTAAAATTAGTTTTCAAAAGGTTTTTATCATAAAATAATTGTTATTATATACATTTTTCTTTTTATACGTGAAAAAATCAACGTAGACTGGATCGAGTGATAGGAGCGTCACACACCTCCTCAGACCATGTTTCGTAATAAACTGATGAGCGAGACCGCGCAGATGAACGAATGCTTTCCAAGAAAACGTCATTCATCGTATTAAAAGACACTTTTATACCATATATCTTGCTTTAAATGGCCTTCAAGTTATTTCGTTAGAAAAAGGAAACTCTCAGCTTTAGGAAAAGGTAAATTTTTTAGTCAAAAACCCCTTCAGAGTAATAGTTATTCATTATTGTTCCCTGTGAACGAGACGGAGAAGAATCCCTTAATGCTATTCTTACGAGAATGATTCGCTATTCGGCCTTGTACGAGACACAAATTGAGCTCGTTCACGAGAAATGAACTTCCGAGAGTTCCATTTGCTCCGGAAAGCTGTTCCTTCCGCGCCGCAGCTACCTAGCAGTTGTATGCATGGTAGAGTATACTTGCTGTTGAAAAATTATATGGTTATTCCGTTTTTCCTTTAGAGTGCGTAAATATTCACACATTATTTTGGTTTGTCTTAGAGTAAGTTGTATGATACTTTTTATATTTCGTTTATAATTAAATACGTCATGAAGTTGAAGAAAACCAATTTCTGCCAATCAATTTGATGGCTTGAAATCAAATATTAAGCATTAGGGCTAAAAAATGTAATGTGAGCGAAGCATGACATTTAAAATGACAGTGGGTGTCTTGAACAGGTATTTTGGAATGATTTTCTTTCGTTGTTCACGTTTGCGGATAAAATGCAATTAACGGTTTTTAAGTATAAAATACACAAAGAGAACATCTATGTAAATTAATAAAATCCATCGCACAGATAATTTCAACATTGATAAATGTGATTCATTGAAAATTTAGTAGTTATTTGATATCCGATAAAATTACTCTACCAAAGTTTTTACTGGATATTTCTCGATGAAGTTAGATGGCATAGCAAAGAAAGAAAACCCATTCATTTCCAAAAATTATGATACATGGGATGCCTTACAACATATTGGGGTTTAAAAATTTCCTAATGTAAAACGTCCTCAATTGAAATCATAACAATTTCATATATAATAAAATTATGAATCACAATCATCGTAAAACAAAATATTTAACATGACACTCTTATGTTCAGTAATGCCAGTCGATACATGTGAGTTACGATAACATATTTCAACTTTGAATGTTGTGCAAAAACTTCCTACATTACAGTTTTTTGTTCTTAATCAATGCCAGAGGAGCAAAATTGTTTGAAAAAATACAATTAATTACTCTAAACATGTTTCGCAATTTGTGGAGACATTGAGTGTTCCATTTACAATTGCAACCAGTGCTTTGATATTTAAGTGACCAACCCATCCGCAGTCATTGCGCTGACGCTAATTATTTATAAATCGTGTCAGTAAAATTTTGAAGGTTGAAAAGTGTGGGTGCGTTGAAGCGCTTCTACTCACTTTAATTCTGATTCGGTGATGTCGCCAATTGTAGTTTTTTACCTCTTTTATTCGCAAGTAACCAATGTTTTAAAGAGATGTTCGGCAGAATGTGCAGCAGGTGTGCAACTAGTTTAAAGATTTGTAGTCTTTATATAAGTAAATACACATGCCGGTGTATTGCCTAACATTCTGAGGACCACAAAATTATTATTATTATTTTACCGGTTACTCAAGCAATACAAATGAGGTTTTGCTTGCTAGTTATTTCAATTCCTGTGAAATATTTAACAATATTTGAATGAAATGTTATCGCGTAAAGGGCCTGTTAGAAAAACACGCAACTAACTCATTATTGTCAGTCTTAGTAGTTTGAGTTACATCGAATCAGCGCTTCATCGGAAGAACATGAATTTTAGAGATATCACATTTTCCATGCTTTCTCTATAGTTTTATTTTGCTACGAGAAGATTAACTGTGCCTAAGAGTTTAATTTTAAAAAAGGTAATTTTTGATGTCTGGTACTCAAGAAGCTCTTGTAAGTAACAGCTTAAATGTCAATAACACAGTATCAATTTTTTGAAATAAATGCAAATATTTTCAAATTTTGTTGTACTTCACACAACGAAGAGAGAAAGCTGAGAACTTTTGAAGGATTCGTCCGGATTCGAGAGAGAGACAAAGTTGTACAGTGCACGAAAAGCCCGAGTAATCGAAGAGTTGAGATTCTATCATTATCAGTGCTTTGCAGGTCTCTTCGTTCTAAGATGTTTAAATTTTCCAGAACATTGTCGTGAAGCTCATAGAACTCAAATGATTGGTATTGCTGGAGAAAGATTCGAAATTTTGAGTATTACGTAAATTAATTTTGAGACTAATTTAGACAAGCACAATAATTTAACCAAGTGCACGGAGGTTAAAATCATTATTTAAAAAAATATGTCTTCTACAGAGGTTTACAATATGGTATTACTAAACATCGTATTTCGTAATAACGAGAAAGAATATCAACAACATGGATTCAAAATAGCTATTTATTGTTTCGGCAGCTAGCTTATGTAGTGAAACTATTTCACTGCGTGTTTTGTACTTTGCGGGTAGTGCTGTACGGTACGTAGCGCTCCATACTGCGACCGCCTGGTTTAAGCCATTCGAAAGCCAAAGTTAACGTTTGCACGGCTGTTGCGTTAGGACCTTCATGCAGTGCACTTGACTTCGATTAGGCTAAATTAAGCTTCTTGCCTGAATTCAGCCTGATGCTTGTGTTAGTCTCTATCATGGTACCATGGTCTCTATACCGTGCTTGGGTAATCCTGCGCCCTCTTTTACCATTGTACTTTAGGTGTTTTTGCGGGGTGTTTAGTCGGCGGAAGAGCTACGATCTCGTGTAATAGAGAGACGGCTCTTGCAAGACACGTCCTGAGATTATACGTGTTATGTCTATTATACTTGTCATGTTTTAATACATTGTTAATTGTCCATCCCGCACCTTACCCTAGTGTCTGGGCCTAGCTAATTAGCCTGAATAGCTAACCCTTGCCTGGTTGGCATCCTGACAGAACGGCGTCCTAGTGGTGAGACAATTAGTTAGCAGGCTAGTTTCACTACACTTATATTACTTCAAAACTCAACTGAATTCAATACTTGAAAGCTTTCAGGAATTGCCAATCATTTACTTCTAGGTACCTGGTAGCCTTATAAATTATCCAATGATATTGATATTTGAATAACTTCTGAGGTTTTTAATGAAATGAACTATACTTCACGAACAGATTTTGAAATTTTTCAAAACCAAATAGATACTTGGAAAATGTGAACTATTTTAACGTTAGATCAAAAAATTTTTGAACTTTTTTCTAATTTATGCCCCCCAATTCTGAAATTACACCCTGCTTACATTCCATGTGTGACTCACTTGTTAAAAATGTAAACTCAATTTATTTCTTGTCAAATTGTGCCTGCCCTAATGTAATTTTTGAAGCCTTCTGCTAGATGGCAGTTCCATCCCCATTCTGATTTTTGTGTTAACCGATGACAGCATCAGTCTGATAACTGTGGCTGTGATGTTGGGGATGTGAGTAAAAAATATGGGCCATTTAGGTTCAATTAGGAGATACTTAATGTACTTCCCTTGCTGCTATGGTTGCTCTCCTCTTGTTGGCACTTTATATCAGGAATCCCCCAAAGTTTACAATAGTTAATAAATTAGCTGTAAATTTTTCAGGTATTTTTGATGATTGCAAGGTATAGCTGTACAGCTTTGATGTTTCATGTGTAGAATAGCGATATCCACCGTGAATGTCTACAAAAATATATATAATTTGCATGTATGTTTGAACTTCCTCATTGTGATAGGAACATGAGGGGTTTTCTAAACTTTCCAGAGACTCTAGAAAAGTCCATGGGACTTTTGTAATAGTAATACAGAGTGGTTTCATGAAAATCATACGATATGAAATTGATGCAATTCAACTTTAAAGTAGGGGTTGTTTCCAACCATGATTCTAGAGCATATTCTACAATTGAAAGTAAGCACATCTTTTCTTGGAGTACAGATTTATTAGTTAATGTGTGTTTCCAATAAAACCACATACTCTACTAAACGTTGGAAAGCTCATTCTTTTCAGACAGTTGTGAACAATCACCCTGTTAACCTAACCTAACCTAAACACCATTGGTCTACAGTTGAGTCATTAGTTGCCGTGCTGTATTATTTTCTTCACTTGTGAGCAAAAAATGTGGCAGACTTGCAATACCTTTTAAAAAAAATTGTCAGTCATTACTTCTGTAGATGAAAGGACCACTAATTTGTTCTTTATTATGAAGTTCCTTTTAATTAAGCTATCTAGCTTATGCAAATTGTTATGAAAATAATATTAGTACTCACTTCAACTTCTTCAAAGCTATTTTTGACTTGTTTGTTTTACTAAACAGGACTCTTACCAATTTCCATCCATCTTAAGTTACTCCAGCTCTGTTAAAACCCAATTCTGTATCTCCTTAATATATTGTTCTATAGATTCATATGAATTGCAGTATGTCTTGAGTTATCAAACACCATCTGTCAGATTTGGATGTACTGGTATATCATCTGATCTCCCATGCAGGATCTGAAGAAGCTGTTTGACGAGTACAGAAGTCGTGGCTTGAATGGACTACCCCATGCCCTCATCCAGCATTACATGGTGCAGCTCATTCATGGCATGAACTATTGCCACATCAACAGGATATTGCACAGAGATCTCAAGCCTCAAAACTTGCTCATCAATATTAAAGGTCAAAATTTTATTTGTCGTACTCAACGTGTCTCTATTGTTACATGATAGTGCTATAATGTCCTTAGATTCTCTGTAAGCATTGCTTTCATCCGTGAATTATTTCTATACAAATGAAAACAAGTTTCTAAGTTATCTGGTTTTACATTCTCAATCTTTGTAAATTTGATCAAAAATTCTTAATACAAATTTTTAAAATACAACTGAAAGCTCCGTGCATGAAAGTTCATTTTTTATTAATGTCTTTCATCACTCGAGTTTACTCATCCATTCTTGTTCTTAAGTGATAGCACCCATCATTGAATATTTATCCCCCTTTTTTGTAAGGTTCATCCCCCTTTTTTCATAATTTTTATCCCTTTTTTAGTAATTTTTATCCCCCTTTTTCATAATTTTTTCCCACTTTTTCCATAATTTTTATCCCCCTTTTTCATAATTTTTTCCCACTTTTTCCATAATTTTTATCCCTCTTTTTTAAAATTTTTTAAACTTGCCAATTAAGTGTTTGTGTGAGCAGGAGCCATAAAGTTAGCAGATTTTGGCCTAGCCCGAGCGTTCAGCTTGCCTGTACGTGCGTACACCCACGAGGTGGTGACGTTGTGGTACCGCGCTCCCGAGATCTTGCTGGGCACCAAGACATACTGTACTGCTGTTGACATGTGGAGCTTGGGGTGCATCTTTGCTGAGATGGTGAGTTTCCTGAATGATTTACCTGATCTTTGCTCAAATGGTAAGAGCTTTTGGAATGATTTAATGTATCTTTGCTGAAATGGTGAGAGCTCTGGGAATAATTTAACTCATCTTTGATGACATGGTGAGAGCTTTTGGAATGATTTAATGTATCTTTGCTGAAATGGTGAGAGCTCTGGGGATAATTTAACTCATCTTTGATGACATGGTGAGAGCTTTTGGAATGATTTAATGTATCTTTGCTGAAATGGTGAGAGCTCTGGGGATAATTTAACTCATCTTTGATGACATGGTGAGAGCTTTTGGAATGATTTAATGTATCTTTGCTGAAATGGTGAGAGCTCTGGGGATAATTTAACTCATCTTTGATGACATGGTGAGAGCTTTTGGAATGATTTAATGCATCTTTGCTGAATTGGTGAAGAGTTCTCAGAATGATTTGACTCATCTTTACTAAAATGGTGAGTGCTTTTGGAATGATTTAATGCATCTTTGCTGATATGGTGAGAGCTTTCAGAATAATTTAATTCATTTTTACTGAAATTGTGAAAGTTCTCGCGATAATTAACTCATCTTTGCTGAAATGGCGTCAGTTTGTGGAATGATCTAACTCAACTTTGCTGAAATAGTGAATTACCTGAATCTATAGACTACCAAGGGAAACTTTCTCTAAAGGCGCTTCTGTTTCATTGTGTTCACATAATAAAAACAATCTGGAACTTACATTTATTATTTTAAATGGTTTTGTTGAATAGAATTCCCTCAGGGGGATACAAATATTGTATCTATGGGAATTAGCGCTCCCAGGGAAACCATGTGAGGGCCCGAGCTAAAGGTTAGGTAGGCTTCCTTTTTGTTGTAATAAAATAGGTTTTTGTTTTGTTACGGACCATCTTTTTTCGGTTCACTGCTGTCTTGTTTTTCAGCACCTACTACTTTCTTCTTCAACTTTTTTCTTGTTTCATGAACTTCTTTCCTAGCTTACTGTTTCTGTGCACCTTGTGCATAGATTCCGCGCTCCCTCAACTCCATACTAAATGGTGCCTTCCTCTTTTCTCTCTTGGAACATCTTTGTCGTGGTTAAGGGAGGCTAAAACTTTCTTATATAATAATAATAATAATAATGTTGTTGAATAGAATTTGACAAAATTCAAAAGGAACGAAATGCATTGTCAGCAGCTGAGCTTAGTACAGAAGCATTACCAGTTTATTGTCTGTTACAATCACTTCAGGCTTCAGATCTTGCTGTTCATTGCTCATCAAGTTTTATGGGTTGTAATGATTTGTAGAACTTCCTTTTAAGTTTTATTTTTTTTGTAAAATATCTCATTTCCTTGGGCTTTGTATTTTCATAGTTCAATGCTCCTGTACTCCAGTGACCTTTAAATGAGTTTTTTTTGCAACTTATCCGAATTCCCGTGTAAATTATACAAATAAAATTCTTGGACATTCAGCATTACCCTGTAACAGAACTTGTGCTATAATGTAAATATTCAGTTATTCCTCAGCATAAGATTCTTCTCAATTCAAAACAAGAGTTCTTAACTTGTGCTGTAAAGTAAGGAACCAAGTAATTTGTGTATAATGTAAATCAAGTAATTCCTGTACAATTAATATTAAACTTGAACTCTTAACTCATGCCATCATGTAATAAACCAAGTACTTCCTGTACAGTTAATTTGAATGAAACTAACACACTTGCTCGTTTGTGACCAGATGTCGTGCAAGCCTCTGTTCCCGGGCGACTCTGAGATTGATCAGCTGTTCAGAATTTTCCGCACCCTGGGCACCCCGACTCGCTCTGACTGGCCTGGCGTCGCTGACCTCGCAGACTACAAGAGCAGCTTCCCCAAGTGGGAGGTGGACAGGAAGGCTGCCATCGCTACCATCACTAAAGGGCTCGATTCCAAAGGCCTCGATCTTATGGAGGTGAGCATGCTCTGATAGCCATCTATTTTCTGTTGATTTCAAAATCTGGATGTTCGGTATCTGGCTCAGTGAAGTCTAACAATATGCTTTGGGGTTCAAGTTAAGCTGTATAATAATCAGCATCAATTCACTGAAGTGGGTCACTTTCCCTCTCAAGTTCAGATGTCGAATGATGGAGATTCGGCGTCTTGGTGTGTGAAGTATATAAATTTTCTAATGTTAAAATTTCAAAAACAGAAAATCTTGCCAAAACCTGCTTAGGTGCACAAGTTTTCGTTTTTTTGTGTACCCACTTTTTTTATTCAATAAAAAAATTACTCAGTGTCCGCAGCGGTAGTAAACTAATGCGCTTTCTGTTGATGTGTTTGTGTTGCAGAAAATGCTGACGTACGACCCTAAGCAGCGCATCACCGCTCGCCAGGCGCTCAGCCACCCGTACATCTTGGCTGAAATGAAGGGGTTGCTCGTTCCGGACGTTCTCAAGAAGATACTCGTGTTGTCGCGATGACGGAACATGATTCAGATAGTGCATCTTTGTTACCGTTTGTGCTTCTCTAACGTTAGTACGCTGTGATCTGGTAATTCTTACGTTCCATGTACAATGTCCCCGTTTATGAAAAATTAAATAAAAGTAATAGTTTAATATTGACTTGAAAGCTTATTTGTGCTTTAATTGTGAGCTAATTAGTTTGGTTGACAGGCTTTTTTTTTGCTCCATTAGTAACATCAACACTATTGTATCTATGGGAATTAGCGCTCACAGGGAGGCAATGTGAGGGCCCGAGCTGCGAGTTAGGTAGGTCTTCTTTTTGTTGAAATAAAATGCTTTTATTATGTTAAGGACCATCTTTTTTCGGTTCACTGCTCTATTGTTTTTTCAGCACCTACTACTTTCTTCTTCAACTTTGGTCTTGTTTCATGAACTTCTTTCTTATCTTACTGTTTCTATGCCCTTTCAGCATAGATTCCGCGTTCCCTTAACTCCATACTATATGGTGCCTTCTTCCTTCCTCTCGTTGGATCGCCTTTGTTGCGGATAGGGAGGCTTAAACTAACTAATAATCTAATCTAATCTAGTAACATCAACTCGAGCTTCTAGTATAAACAGGCTTCTATTTCCCCTCCTAACATTTTATTTACGTCTTTCATTTGGCGAAATATTTTGCGGCACTAAAATCGCAGATTCCTACCTCAGAATTTCAACCTTAGAGTAAATAGGGACTTCCTCTGCAAATATTTTGACGTCTTCATGCTGCAAACGATTTGGATGTCTTGAGCGTAAAGGAGTGAGGTACTTGATCTCTGGAAAATCCAGTCACCATTAAATCCATATCATGAAAAGTACGTAGTTCCGAGATATAGTATCTTTTTCTAACCCTATACTGCCCAACTGGACTATTTCGTCCTCTTTCAAAAATAAAAATAATATACCGTATTTCTTATTCAATTTGTTCACTAATGTGTCCTTTGAACTGCACTGCCGAGTGGCAGTTCCTTCCCCATCTTGATAACAGTGAATGCCAGTGTCAGTTTAGTGACAGTGGTTGTCATAACGGTAATATGAGTATAAAAATGTGGGCGTTAAAGGGTTAAGCTTTAGTTTTATTAACGAGTCTGAGATGCAGTTGATCTACCGTAGCATTTCCAATGGTATTATTAACTGTGGGCACCGTTTTTTCATTCATGCAGCTATTTGAAGTGTTTGCTCTGACTGATGAAGTATGCTTCAATGAGTTTGGCAATGATGATGATCATGAATGGTGAATTTCATGGGAGACTTTATGGCAGTATTGTTTTATTTTACTTAGATCACTGAGTTAATGTCTCGGGCTCTGTGATGCCATCTCATGTTGAAGTGCTCAGAGTTCTGCTGCTGAATCAGCAACAGTCGGAAAGTTTTAGAAGTCTGGCAACTGCTTGAATACTTTTTTTTTACTTTCTTTCGAATGGCCGTTCTAAAATATTTGATGAACGAACAGGGCAACACGAGTATAGAAGAATTGTAGCCAAATTTTGTTGCGGATGAGCTGAAATGGAAAAGAAACATGCCAGTTTTTGATCTTTCCAATAGTCCAAATACTTGAAAGCCTCCTAAAAGTTGAGAGGACAGTCGTGAATGGAAGCATATGAGAAGTGAATTGGTTCAGTACTTCGGTAGTACGAAAGTAGTCATGAATGTTTTTTGTGTGATTTGACTGGTGAGACCTGTAGAGGCAGTGTGAACGTGTCAAAAGAGGATGAATATACACCATCTAGTTAGCATGTTGGAACTCTCAAATTCATCTGTGCCTCACCATCTCAGCAAATGGACGCCTTCAAACTGTTGTATTTATCATGTTTCAAAAATTGATGCCTCTTGGGTAAATTTTGGGTTTAGTCTATCTCTCATTATATGACTGCGCTGGTGCATGTCTATGCGATGAACCACACTTGCAGTGGCCAAACAATTGCTTTCAACCTTTGCGGCTGTAATTGCCGGAATTGATAAAGTAGCAGTTCTTTGCCGAGATTCATATAATGTTGATGTTCACCTTGCGTATGGGAACCATGTGAGGGCCCGAGCTAAAGGTTAGGTAGGCTTCCTTTTTGTTGTAATAAAATGGGTTTTTGTTTTGTTACGGACCATCTTTTTCGGTTCACTGCTGTCCTGTTTTTCAGCACCTACTACTTTCTTCTTCAACTTTTTTCTTGTTTCATGAACTTCTTTCCTAGCTTACTGTTTCTGTGCACCTTGTGCGTAGATTCCGCGTTCCCTCAACTCCATACTAAATGGTGCCTTCCTCTTTCCTCTCTTGGAACATCTTAGTCGTGGTTAAGGGAGGCTAAAACTTTCTTATATAATAATAATAATAATTCACCTTGCGTGGTGAATCGGAAAGCCTGATACTGATTAAATTACGTGACCTTCGGTGCGATATAGTTAGAATAACTGAAGCGCTAGCAAACCTTTGTTACTACTACTACAACTATCCACTGTTCAAGACTGCTGTTAGAGATTTATGGCAGCAGCACTGGAATTTTGTGGCCAACGACAAACAAAAGACAATAAAACCCACTGTGGGTGAGTGGATCTCATCCAGTTATCGCGATCGTCGTAAGGAGGTGACACTATGCCGCCTACGCATTGGCCACACTAGATTGACCCGCGGCTACCATATAGAACGGCCCCCCTCTGACGGTTGAGCTCTTCTTAATTGAGTGCCTAAAGTACGCAGCTTGCGAGTTTCCCTGGCCTTTGCGGCTACGGCGTGTACGCTGTACTGATTGGCATTCTCGAGCCAGAACGATCGGCTTTCGATATGAGACTCCTAAGCATTCCTTACTTCGTGCGATATCCTCTAAAAAATTAGATATGTATAATGTATCTTTCCCCTTGTGTTGCAAACTGCTAGTACATAGAGGTCAAAAATTCTGACAACTTTGCCCTGCTTATTTGTGTCTACCCCTCTCGTGTTGACTGCTAAACTGCGAAATTGTGTTCTAAAGAGCTCGAAGTTAACTCTAGTTGCTGGATCTGAAACCAAGAAACCAGACAGTGACTGCATAACTATAGAATGTGTCGTGAATGTGAATATTATTTTTAAGTTTGTTTTACCTGATAATTTGAGTCTGACGCAATGCTACGTTTAAATAACTGTGCGCTGACTTATGGAAAGTGAGATATGCTTGCTCCTGTGAATTCGGCGTGACTTGTCCTACTGCACGTTGATGAAGCAGTAGTAATTTTTGTGCAACTACTCTCAACTATTGTGTTCATTCAAATCTCTTGAGTAATACTGTGGGCAAATTATAAGAAATCTATTACAAAGAAATGCTGGGATATTTTAAAAACTGCTCCAGATGCCCACTTTCTCGTGGCGGTGTGAGGGTTATGGGCATTAGATAGTTCATTATGTACGAAAGGTTTTGTACTGGTGGACGATAGGTTAAGATCTCACGTTGTAAAATATTCAGTGCTGGTAGAGATTGAGTATTCATCGTGTACAAATTTATTAAGACCAGCTATGCTGTTATCTCTTTTTTATTTGTGTTATTTTTGCAGTCTAGACCCCTCAAGGGGATACAGGTATTGTATCTATGGGAATTAGCGCTCCCAGGGGGACTATGTGAGGGCCTGAGCTAAAGGTTAGGTAGGCTTCCTTTTGTTGAAATAGAAATGGTTTTTTTGTTTTGTTACGGACCATCTTTTTTCGGTTCACTGCTGTCCTGTTTTTCAGCACCTACTACTTTCTTCTTCAACTTTTTTTTGTTTCATGAACTTCTTTCCTAGCTTACTGTTTCTGTGCACCTTGTGCATAGATTCCGCGTTCCCTCAACTCCATACAAAATGGTGCCTTCCTCTTTCCTCTCTTGGAATATCTTTGTCGTGGTTAAGGAAGGCTAAAACTTTCTTATTTAATAATAATAATAATTTTGCAATCTAGAAATGAAAATACTGTATTATGATAAAGTGGAGTCTTATGTGTTATTGTAGTTGGATCCGTGTGAGAAATTTGGTGGTCCGAATCTCTTCTTCACGAAAACGGTGTTCATCGTTTTGGCTTGGTGGAGACCAGTGCGGCATCTTATCCCAAGTTATAGAAATTACTTCTAGGATAAACTGCAAATGTTACGTTTTTTCGGGTAACATGTTATCTCGCTTCAATCTGAATAAAGTAGCTTGAAAATTCTACGAGCTATGTTGATCTCGATTTGTGAATTACGTCAAACAATGGAATTTTCTTTCTTTTTATCTTGTCTCCTGTAACCTGGAATTTGGAATCTCTTTTTGAACAAAGGTATCTAATTGTCTTCATAAATTTCAGTATTTCTTCTCTCAGAAATGGAAGAGAATCTACGGTATTTTTGGATGTGCTTTATGTTTTATAAATCTAAGGTTTGTAATTTGGATGCTTGATAGTTTTGATAAAATATTTTTTACCAACTAACTTAGTGTATTACTAGTATTACGGGCATTTTAACCCTCTATTCAATTTAATATCGTGGTCGTATTTATTTCAACGTTGTAGTCTACTAGTCAAGCACTTCATCAAGCTTTTCTGATGAATTGAAATTTGTAAGTTGCAAACATGATGCGTCGGTAAGCTGAGAAACTTGTGGATGTTGTAAACATGGAGATGACCAACTTGTAGCAGAGAGATATAATATCTTCAAAGGGTTTGGGCAACTGTTGTCTAAATTATGCCTTCTCCCGATGTCCGTGTGATGTATTGTTTTCTTATCAAGTATAAAAAGTTGCAATGGAGTGTAAGTTCAATCATAAATGATACGAATGCAACGTTTGCTTCGTAAATACTAGTGTGGGTAATTCGTGTCTGACTACAGGTACAGCTCACTACATATTTAATATGTTTATCCATATGTAAAACCCAAAATTTTTATATATGATATACTGTATATTGTATTAGTTTCTCCTCATTAAAGCTGGGAAGTTTTTGCCCAAGTACTTTTCGATGGTAAAACCTCGATTGGAACTACCTTATCAGAGTCTTTTGATTTTGTTGAGCTGTTATAGTTGAGCCGATGATACATGAACAGGTAGCTTTATCGACCAGTCGCTATGTGCAGCGTTAGTCTTGTTAAAAACTGCCCTGTAGATTGTGTTTGGGTTCTGCAGCTATGGACAGGCCTTCGGGACTTCTATTTTTTGTGGCCACTACTCGTTGATTTTCAAGCATTCTTTGCAATCTCTTTTTGTCTTTTCTTTCTCTTCCTTCCTCATTTGCAGTTTCTACACACATGGTATCCTGTGTGGAAACACATTTTGTTGCATAGATGCCTTGTTGTCTACAGTCCATACTAAATCATTCCTCCTCTTCGCGCTCGTGACATCACCTTCGTTGTGCTTGCTGGGGAGTCTTCCACTAATATAATGTATCTAAACTGCTATGTCTGTCATCATAAAGACACGTGTTGCTCAATGTAGTGCCCTGTTGAGTGACATTTCATTCAGGATGTCACCTACCACAAAAGTCGTGTGTCGTTCAGCTGATATCAAATATTGTAAGGCATATTGCGTAACTTAGCGACGTTTCTTGTTAGTTCGGATTACTGTTGAAGGGAGCGAACATCCCAGGTTATTTGCATTTCCCCCTTACAGTTTTGCAACATGTTACGCAATGGTCAACATGTTCTTTTAACAAGGATATTCTTTTGTGTGGCCTGCTGTCGGCTACCCTCCCATAGGGAGGAGAAGCCTATTATATGTATGTATGTGTGTATTTTTATATGTTTTTAAAGTAGTATAATCATGCATATCAAACGTATTTTATTGAATTCCTTAATCCTTCACAGAAGTTTGGTGAGGAATTGACCCAAAGAATTTAACTTGTTCATAAATGTTCTGAGCGACCTCCGGCAGTTTGAGTGGCACTCGTGGTTTGAATTCCGTTTATCTACCGCGTGCTGCGCCTTTAGGAATGTCTTTTGAAGTGCATTGGATGGAGCTGAACGCTCTTAAATGTTTTGATATTCTGTCATTGATGTTACTGTTAACGATGTCCATTCCGTCATGGAGATACAATTTTCTAACGGGAATTAGCGTGCTGCGCCATTAGGAATGTCTTTTGAAGTGCATTGAATGGAGCTGAACGCTCTTAAATGTTTCGATATTCTGTCATTGATGTTACTGTTAACGATGTCCATTCCGTCATGGAGATACAATTGTCTAACGGGAATTAGCGCTCTTAGGAAGAAAAAGAGAGGTCCCAAACTGAAGTTGTGTAGACTTTCCTTTTGTGAAAATAAAATAAGTTCCTTACTTTTGGAACGAAATATCTCCCCTCAGGGGGATACAACTATTGTATCTATGGAAATTAGCTCTCCCAGGGGAACCATGTGAGGGCCCGAGTTAAAGGTTAGGTAGGCTTCCTTTTTGTTGTAATAAGATAGGTTTTTGTTTTGTTGCGGACCACCTTTTTTCGGTTCGCTGCTGTCCTGTTTTTCAGCACCTACTACTTTCTTCTTCAACTTTTTTCTTGTTTCATGAACTTCTTTCCTAGCTTACTGTTTCTGTGCACCTTGTGCATAGATTCCGCGTTCCTTCAACTCCATACTAAATGGTGCCTTCCTCTTTCTTCTCTTAGAACACCTTTGTCGTGGTTAAGGGAGGCTAAAACTTTATTATATAATAATAATAATAATAATAACAAAATATCTTTTTAGGGTTCACTGCTGTCCTTTCTCCTTTCAGGGAGTATTTCTACCGTCTCTTTGGGAATTGGTGCTCCCGGGAGGGAGCCCTCAGGAGATACAACTATTGGATCTATGGGAATTAGCACTCCCATGGGGAGACATTGTGAGGGCCCCGAGCTGAGAGTTATGTAGGCCTTTTTCTTGAACAAAATTTTTTTGTTATGTTAAGGACTTTTTTTCGGATCACTACTGTGCTGTTTTTCAGCACCTACTGCTTTCTACTTCAACTTTGATCTTGTTTCATAATCTTCTTTCTCAACTTACTGTTTCTATGCCTTTTCTGCATAAATTCTGCTTTCCCTGAACTCCAAACTAAATGGTGCCTTCCTCTCTGTGGATTGCCGTGGCCGCGGATAGGGAGGCCCAAACTAATAATCTAGTCTAATTTTAATATTTAAAACAAAGGTAGTGTTGATACGTTCGTTGGAATTTTAGGCAGCACAAAGCTGGTATTGCGTATGCAGCCACCGTTGCGCGTGCGACGGGAGCCTTAGGGATTTGAGCGGTGTGCTCCAGTTTAGTGACCGGAATTTGTGGTTGAAGCGGATACCGTTGTAAAAACAAATCAAATCTGCGTGAAGCCCTCGCGCATAAAAATGACCAGCATTTTCGTCGAGCATTCGTGTTTACAAATATTTTAGGTACATGTTCAATTTTCAAATTAGGCGTCATCATCTAACCCGAACTCAAATTTGTGCGACTAAAAATTATTTCTGGTTATGCGACTGATCCGAGACTTCATTCAAGATATGGATGACGGGGGAATGTTTTTATCTATGTAGGGTGAGAGGGTCGCGAAAAGTATAGGGTAATTCATCAAATATCGAACTGAACTGATTATCGAACAACTTTGAAAATATGCGCGTAATAAATTTCTTAAGCATCCAAACTTGCACAGTGCCGGTGATCTTACATCTAAAACTCCTATTTTAGTGATTAGAACTCATTTCTGTGAGCTGCAAACTGCTACCAGCTGTTGCGAACACATTTTCTGTACGACCCTTACAAATTGATCATATTTTTTCACTTGAAAAATCTTACGCACCTCGGGAAAATTGCGACGGTTTAACTGTTGTTGTGCCAACGTCAACCTCCCGTCATAACTAGAGAGTAGTGTTGTCAAATGATGTTCTGTTGCTGTATTTTTTTCTTTCCCGCTAAAAACTTGATAATTATTCCATGTTCGACATTCAGTTCCTATTTCATGTCAGTATTAAATACTGAACAAAGGGGTTCGAATCAAAATTCCTTAAAAATCATGAATTTATGCCTCGAACAAGGCTTTTCGATTCTTAATTCTTTTAAATAACTGAATCGATCTATTGAACGCCTGTTTCATTTCCTTAAAATATTGTATTAACGCTTGATAATAACAATGAATAGTTGAAGATGGCGACCAATCAGCTGCTGGTGTTCCAAGGCCCTCAAGATCATCAATGATTCGTCTGGCTACATTTACTGATGATCAATCCCTTGCCAAGAAAATTGATGCAAGCATCAATAATAATTCATTGACGCGTGCTCTACACTCTACTCCAAAAAAGGTCACACAGGTTGATGATCACAATGATGGTTCAACAAGCACTGCAAATGAAACATCGACATCATATTCAAATTTTGATAACTCTCCATTCAAATGCTTCCTGAAAATAAGTAATGAGACAGTCATTTTAAACAAACAAACAAAACAAACATCGGCATCTTTGGGATGCTTTATTTCCAATCAAGCCTGATACAAATGATCTTAAGCATTGGTTTTTCAAATGTCTTATAACTAACACTATGTATAGGACACCATGACGGTTCCCCCGTAAAGTCGGTACCCATTTCCGACACCTGGGTCGAGTGGGGGTATTGTGCTTGAGCTTTCCCTTATACCCAACGGGGAAAATCGCAGCGCCAGCGCCGGGATACGAACCCGCGACTCCAACATACAAGTCCGATCCCTTAACCGCTGTGCCACCGCGAGCACTTCCAAGAAAATCCAGTGCACCAAAGAAAAAAAGAATGAAAGAAAAACGTTTATTTTCCAAGTGGCCACATGAGGTGTACAAATAGATAGACCATACGAGGCATAATAATGGACAAAATATACGAGACGTACTAATATACAAACCATACGTGGCGTGCTAATAGTCTAACAAAAGTTCGATACGAAGAGAACTAATTGACAAACCATCCTGTTCGAATCAAAATTCTTGTTCGATTCATGTTCGATATTGATGAAATTATGTTACTAAAGAATTCGATTTTTAGAACAATAAATACATTTCAATAATCTACGTTGTCTTTCAAGCGACATCACAGAACAAGACAGCAACTGTTCAAGAATAACCTTGAGACCCGCAAGAGTTATTCAGAGCAAAAGTTAACGATTTATGAAGGTTGTTTCTAGACACACGTGGTTTCTGTTCGATATTTGATGAATTACCCTACTGAATTACAGTAATTTAGTCGAAGGGCTGCCAGCAACTACGACACATTTACTCATGAATTACGGGACCAACCATCTCCCCTACGCAATCAGTTGTAATTAACCCAATACTGACCGCAGTCATTGCCAAAAGATAAGGACACATGAAACGAAGACTTATTAGTAATATTTTTTTACGAGTATTAGGTTTAACAACGTTCTTAACCCTAATGATCGAAAATCGTTGAATGGTATAGTTAGGATTTTCTGTTGATTTATTTAATTATTCATGGAATACCATTTATTGAAAATAGTTTTAGTTGATCGTGCTAGCCTGTGGGAAAATTTTCCCCACAACGGTTTAAGTGTGTCCGAGGTGGCTTTTCTCTTTCAACCTTTCCGCGTAAGTGTCGGGGTGCCGTTCGCTGGTCGTTGCTCAGATGTTTCGGTAGGGTCGCAGGTGGGGTCGTAAATACGGAATTTTCATTTAGCAGATTAGACTTGATTTTGATTCCTCTAAGAGCTGATGTTAGCTCAACTCTCTAATGACGTTTTGTCGAATTAAGCAGTGGTTAACTTAGTGTTTAAGCTGCCATTTTTATCCGTCCGTTTATGCCTTTACAAAGGCGTGTTGCATCGTCGGCCTACGCTTCGGTGATGTGGTTCGCGGCTAGTTCCGTGGCACCCAGTTCAGGCTAAGACCCTCTACCCTCTTCCTGACTGCTTCTTCTGTCTATTATTTTGTGTGCTTGCGCTATTATTTCATTACTTTTATTTTGTAGACTATCGTGTCAATTTTCCTGTGGTGCTTCAAGCAAGTAAAATTAACTAGAATTTAACTCTTAACTCGTCCTTGTGACGTTAATTGCTATTACTATTAATATTGCTATTGAAGTCGTTCGTCTTTTTGATGGGCTAAATTAGCCTGGATCAGGGCGATCTTCTAACTTTAAACTTCTTTCACAAGTAACTAAAATCTCTCAACTATTCTTACTGTCTTTCCGCTTGAAGCACTTAATCTCTAACTGATTTCTTCTAATTTCCTTAATTAAACCTTCTGTCTGAATGTATCGTCACTGAGTGCATTAAAAACTCAGGTTAGTTGCTTTACTTGTATTGTGTTGTTATTTTCATTGTCATTGGTGATGTTGCTTCTTAAGAGAAATATTGTCCTTATTAATTTTGTGGTTTATTCGGGGCTTAAGGTTGTACGTTTTTTGTATAGTATACTCCGGAGGAGGCTTTTGCTGGTGCTGCCGTTGTCGCAGCCGGGTTTCAGCTGTTCCAGCTAATTTCTAACAGGCTAGCCTCTCCGTTGCTTTAAGGTATATATATCTAGCAAGAACTTGAAAAATCAGGAAGCATTTGCGTAATACTTGAAATTTACTGGTTAGTTGCGTTGTTTCGCCTTGACTTTCGCTAATATTCCTGTTTCCTAGCAGTTTAGGGTGGAGCGTGTGCCAGAGGTGTCGACGCGGGGTTTACCTACTATTTCCAGCCCTTTTCTTGCGTCGCGGCGTTACTCGCCCTCTGCCTGCCACCGCTTGAGGTGTCACCTCTGTTCGGAACTAAGGGTCTACGTGTTCTTAAAATTCCGCCTTTCAATTGGAGCCAGCGATACCAACCACTACTACCGGAGCCCGTCAGCGTCTCGTGCTCGCCATGCCTGCGCCCTGGACGGTGGTCATTTAAGGCGCCTGCTAACTTTTTAACGCCCACGGCATACGCCTACTTTTACCTCGCCCTAACTTTTAATCAACTTAATAAAGTGTTTTTTTAAAAAGGCAATTATCTGGTTAGCGAATGCTAGCCGTAAAATTAAATTGTACTTGAAATTAAATATTAAGAGTTGCGTTTGCGTTCATTGTGTTCGTTACGTTCATAGTTAAACCGCTCTGTAAAAGAGTAAATTAATAAAACCTTGAAAAATTGAAATATTAATTTTGTTCTTCTATTCCTACCGTGAAAATCAATTGTGTGGGAATTATTTCCCAGAAGCCCAGTAATATTTAGGTACGGCAATCGTAAAGAGAAATGATGTGAGGTTTTCTAGCGGTATTAAAAAATAAATAGCTTTAGATTGAAAGTGACTGGGATGGTAGAGTGCCTGATTGGTAAATATCGAGATGATTGAGTGATGCTAAATATGTTTTCTTTGGAGTGAGCAAATAAATTTTTTAACATTCGTACAAATTGACTGTGACATTTGAATGGACCTCGATGCATGTGCTTTTCACAAAAAAAAACATGAATTGGGGAAGAAATAAGGTTACTTTACTAGTTTATATCAAATGTTTCTCAAGATGGTTTACAATGCTATTTCTCATAAAAAAATCAGTATTTGTGACTTTCTACTGTCGAACAATTTGCAAGCAACCAGCACCTATTACGCACGCGAGCTTTGATTCATTCTTTCTGAGATTTCCTTATAGACGAAAAAGTTAACTCGAAATTCTCCACTAAATTTTGGCGTTTAAACGAGAATCGGCTCATCATTAGTTTTGCGACATTAAAAAAAGTGATTTGAGAAATTAATAAGTAATTGAACATTCAATACCCAAACAAACAAACAACGGTATCTACGGATGCTTTATTTCCAATTTCAAGCCTGAAACATATGTAGCAGTAGCTACAAAAGTGTGTAAAATTATAAATTCCCCATTCGCACTTAAATAGCATAACTATTAGCATTAAAAATCTTACTCTAAATTATTATTAATAATTTTCTACTTATAATTAGTAATCCTTGAAGTTTTTTGTGTAAATGCATGAGAGAGAAAATAACACTCGCCATATTCGAGAGAGAAGCCTCTAGAGTGGCAACACTGCGCGGTGACGCGTTCTCTTTCAAAACTCACTCTCACATTGGCGTCTCTCTATTATAGCTTGGTGTTACAGCATCTCTCGTGAGTAAATCTGTGTTGGAAAACAATCGTGTTCCTTCTTCGTGTTCAGTTTAAGTATAAATTGTGACAGTGCTGTGGTTTAAATACGTAGTTATGCGTAGAAGTTGTGATGTAGCATGGTTCATTCAGAGTGATATCTCAACATGACTTAGCGTGAATTTTGCACGCCACGTGCATTTTGTGTGCCAATAATTTATATTAGATATTCAACTACGTCCTTTCCCTTACTACAAAAAGTATACACTTGCAGCGGTCATATTGATATTGAAATTCGTTCATAAAATACTCGTGAGAGAGCTCGACAGAACTGCCGGCGTCTTTGTTGCCGGTGTCTTTGTTTTCCAAAATGGCGGAGCATAAACTGCCGTCTCGTGTCATTACTCTGTGATTTAAATTGCACTATATGCGTGTGGAATAATATTTCTTTTTACAACATACTTGCAGTGTTTTTTCTTAAATGTGTTTGACGTGTAAATAATTAGGAATGCCTTTTATTAATTTCGTACGGATTATAGAGTACGAAGATTATTCATGTCTATGCCTGCTAAAGTTTTAGTTTTTTTTATATTTCATTACTCCATAAATCTTGCGCTAAATCGCACTTATTTTCAATATAAATCAGTATTATCCCCTTACCAAAAACTCTTAAATTTCATGCCCTTGCATTTAAAGCAAGAGCAGTTGTACAAGAGTTTCTAAATTGATTCTATCCTACTTTTGAGCTTGACAAAAGAGAGAACAATTAAATTAACTCGGGTCGAATCTGTAGGATTTCTCAGAGTTTCTCCGTTGTGGGAATCTATCATTTACGGTGTAGGGATTGTCAGTGGTGGAATTTTTTTTCCTTGATGTCTCTCCTGGAACATCTCATCCAGCGTTTTCGACTCTTGCAGAACCTCAACGACATCGCCAAACGCCACCACAACTCACTCCCTGGGCCTGAGAGATCTCATTTACAATCTATTCCCTTTGCAATTCATATGGGTTATTTTTGAAGCTAGTAAGCCTAAGATTTCACTCCCAGGCTAGCTAAACTACCTGCTTCGACTACGATAACTATCGTGTCCAGCTTGGGATTAATAAAGCTGATACCTTGAATTGACACCACCAACGTTACGGGTTTTTCAAAGGCTTATGCTACTAGTTAGTCTAAATTGGGCTTATTTAAATTCAACAAAACACACACTCATTCATATCCTGCCGACGCCATCGCTCGCCGAACTTCACCATCGACCACAGGACCTCGCCGGCACGGAGTGCCCACCTAGACAAGCTCTTCCAGTCAAGCTCAATAGCCAGTCCTCCCTGGCGTTCCTCCAATATATACCGAGCTGAGTCCTGTTTTGTCGTCATTATCCCTTTCTTGTAATTTCACGAACACTGTCGAGCAATGATTACGTTAGGACGGTAACAACGATATCTTGGTTTAAATCTTACCACGTCCAACGTAACACTGGTGACCCCATAGATTAAAACCCCAGCCTTAAAACTTAAAACTTAAAAACTATTCAACTCGATAAGTGTTTGAGAAATTGTGAGAGAGGATAATTTTGGCATATCATTGTAGTGATAAGTTTCCCATGTCGTAGTCCTTGAGAATTTCTATGGATTTAACCGTGTTAAACGCCCTCAGCAATCTGTTTGCACCAATGTAGTGATATCGAACTCCAGTATTATAACAAATAAATAATAGATGTGTGTGTAAACATCTATGACATCTGTGTGTCACATTTTGTAACATCGCAATTAGTAATTTTTCACCAACCAATGTTACTGTGAATTCTTCTTTATTTACCACTACAGTTATTATTACGCGTAAACCATATTAGCTGATTGTATCATTGTCGTCATAATCTTTAGAAACTTATTACCTGTTGTATGTGAACTTGCGAAAACGCCCTTAGCAATCTGTTTGCACCAATGTTGTGATATTGAACTCCATTATCACTCGCTCATGGACTGAGTTTGTGTGTACTCACGAAATCGCGCTAGATTTTTCTTTTTTACTCTATTCTCTCTTACTTAATAAGCTACTTTTTAGACTGGAATATCCCTTTAAGCTTGACTCTGTATTTCGTTTTAAGCTCTATAGTACCTAATTCTTACTTTTACTTATTTTAAATGACTGATCACCCTGTAATATTTGAGGAAATCGATCCAGATTTCAATCATTTGAACAGAATATATCCAAACCTAAACGACTCTCAAGAGTGTAGGTATACTAATATATCAGAATTCAACGAAACTATACGAATAACTGACCGAGATTTCTCACTCCTGTGTTGGAACTGTAGGTCACTCTATCCAAAATTGGAAGAGATACAATGTACTATTACTGAACTTAAATATAACCTAGACGTGATTAGCTTCACCGAAAGCTGGCTAGATGACTCGACTAAAGACATGATTCGATTTGAAAATTATCATAGTTACCATTCGCTAAGAAAAAACCAGCGGGGCGGAGGCATCAGCACATATATATCTAACCACATAGACTCGAGAACCATAGCAAGTGCAACCATGAATCAGGATCATATAGAATCACTCTTCGTAGAACTTTTTAGAGATGGTAAACGCATTGTGCTTGGAACGGTGTATAGGCCTCCTACAGCCTGTCCTATATCCTTCCTGAATGAATTGAATCGTATTATTTCTCAGTTCAACAGGCCCTTATACAATGACATAATAATATGCGGTGACTTCAATTATGATCTACTGAAACATGAAAGCCATGAACCAATCTCTAATTTCCTAACTACCTTTCAGTCTCAATCCTTCCTTCCGATCATTACAAAGCCTACACGAATAACCTCAGAGTGTGCTACGCTGCTTGACAATATCTTTATGACAGACCCTAGTGATTTTCTTGCTGGAATAATTACTTCTGACTTATCAGATCACTTCCCAGTTTTTCTTATTAAGAAAAATGTCTATATTGCTTGCACCAAGGCACGGGCTGAAACTTACTCATATCGTAAAATAAACGAATCAAATCTTGAAGAAATGCGCACCGTTCTAGAAGAATCAATGCCTACATTGCACATCTCTCAACAAAACAATAATACTACGAGCATTGATGAAGCAGTAGTAAAGTTGACTGAAACTATAATGACCGCATACAATCAGTGTTGCCCAATTGTAACTCGTACAGTTACCCCGAAAAATAAACATAAGCCCTGGATTACTAGAGACATCGTGATAAATATAAAGAAACGTCAAGCGTACCTAGCCCTCCTTTGCGAAGGACGAATATCTAGAGAAACATATAACCGATTTAGAAACTATGTAACAAACCAGATAAGAACATCAAAAAAGAACTACTTTACGCTCAAGTTTACTCAATTCAAAACTGACGTTAAAAAGACTTGGCATCTCCTTAACTCCTGCTGTAAACCGAATAATGCCGATAAAAAGAAAATTGAATATGTTGTTCAAGATAATGTAAAATATCATGAGAAGAAAGAAATTGCTAATCTCTTTAACAACTTCTTCGTAAACGTAGGGAAAACAATAACTGATGGTATTCCAAGTGAACCTACTGATCACCTGGAATTTATGGATCATATTCGAGAACCCAACTCCTTTTTCTTTACGCCTACAAACTCCTCCGATGTAATTACGTGCATAAACAACATGAAAAATAAATCGAGTGGGTTACAAACGTTTCCGACTAAAGTACTTAAAGTTATTGCTGACATTGTAGCCCCACTGATATCAAATATTATTAACCAGTCTCTCTTACTAGGCACTTTCCCGAACTCCCTCAAAGTTGCTAGAGTAACCCCTATCTTTAAAAGTGGTGAAAAAACCTGTGTAAACAATTATCGACCTATCTCCATTCTACCAATTATTAGCAAAGTATTCGAAAAGATTGTGTATAAAAAAGTGTACTCTTATTTTGAACAAAAATCATTTCTTTACGATAAACAATACGGTTTTCGCTCTAAAAAATCAACAACACAGGCTATATTAAATCATTTACAATTCCTCTATTCTAATATAGATGAAGGAAAGCCTGTCTTCTCTGTATTTCTTGACTTCCGAAAAGCATTTGATTGTGTAGACCATAAAATACTATTATCGAAACTACACTGTTATGGCATTCGAGGGATTGCCCATGATTGGTTCAGATCATACCTAACAAATCGGAAGCAATACGTTGTCATTGACGACGCAAAATCAGACCCACAGACAATTAGCCATGGCGTTCCACAAGGATCTGTTCTCGGGCCTCTCTTGTTTCTGATTTTTATCAATGATATTGTAAAATCTACATCATTCTTCAAATTCATACTTTTTGCCGATGACAGTACGCTTTCTGCGGTCCTTCCGAACCAAAATCCTGCTATGATTGTGGAGAGTATAAATACTGAACTTCACAAGGTTTCATCGTGGCTCAAAGCTAATAAAATAAGCCTAAATATCGATAAAACAAATTATATTACTTTCTCATACAAGAAAGATGTATCTCTCCCATGCATTAAAATTGGCGAAGGTGAAATCGAAGAAACCAACTCATGTAAGTTTCTGGGCATCATAATAGATGAACGTCTGACCTTCAAAGAGCACATCACTCATATTAGTTCTAAATTATCAAAATCCATCGGAATCCTAAATAAAGTTAAAAATTTTCTGCCTGAAACAGCTTTACAAATGCTCTACCGAACGCTCATTTCTCCATACTTGCAATACGGAATAGAAGCATGGCACGGAACTGATAAAAATAAAACCAACAAAATATTTACTCTGCAGAAAAGGGCTGTCAGAGCGGTAAAGAACCTAGAATATATTGCTCACACAAATGATTCTTTCAAAAATTTACAAATACTTAAACTTTCGGATCTCTACAAAATCTCCATCTGTAATTTCATTTACAAAACATTAAGAAATGATGGCGACAATAGCCTAAGACAATTATTGACTGCGCAAACTGGTCATCACGATCATTTAACCCGAAATAGAAGTAAATTCATGCTTCCTTATTATTCAAAGGCCAGGTCGCAACACAGTATTCTCTTCGTTGGAACCAAAACTTGGAACTCTATACCTGCAGAGATCCGTGAATGTAATTCGTACACAGTATTCAAAAGACATCTTGAGTCTCACTTCCTATCAGAATACTAGTCGTGTAAGATCACCGTGTCGAAATCTTGCCTCCTACATGTAACTAATGATAATGTCATAATGTAACTTGCCTTGTGTACCATAACCAATCTTCTCTCTGCTCTTGAATCGTTTTATCGAACATACTGTTAAATATAGCCGACTTGACCTATATTGTAAAATACAGCATAAAATATCGAGTTAATTATCTCAATGATCAGTCTAATGCGAAACTAGGTTAAGTGAACTAGGTTAAACTTTTGTACACCCTAGAATAACGTGATGGTAGGATGCCCTAGAAGTCGCTGAACTTATTCGGGCCCACAGGTAGCTATACTCAAATTTGACCATTGTACTAGACTTAAGTAAAATTCTACCTCTGTATCACCTGTGGTAAATAAATTGTTTAAATTGTTTAAATTGTTTAAATTGTTTAAAATGTTCTCTGAGCAGCTCTAACAAAAATTTTTTTTCAGCGCTATCCTGTCCTTGTTTGTTTCATGTGCCTCAGTAGGTAGGAAAAATATTTTTCTCCTATTTCCGTGCTTTACGCTTATTCTGACTACCGTAAAAATTCTCGTTTCCATTCTCTCTTTCTTTCCGTTTTTCAACGTTATTGATCGATTGAGTTGGTAGAGTAATAACGCAAACCTTTGACACCTTTAATATCAAAAATTTATTAGGCGTTGAATACGTAATTCCGAGCAAGCATAGTTTAATTTTCGCATTCATAAAAGAAAATTGCTAGCATGTCTGACACAGAGAATGAAGATCGAGCGCGCACCAAACCTCTTAGTCTGCCGCCTTTCATACCAGAAGACAGCCTCACTTGGTTTAACCAAGTGGAGGCAATATTTAGGTATAATAGTATAAGGGACGAAAAAGATATGTTTTATGCCCTTGTGTCCGCAGCTCCCACGAAATTATTAAATGACTCCAATAACCTGCTAGAAAACCCTCCTGCTGTTAATCCGTACGGCACCTTGAAAAGAAAGATATTGGCAAAGTTGCAGATGTCCGATGCGGACAAGTTTAGGTCTCTAGTAAATGAGTCAGCAATTCCACCTGTCTCTGTCTCTTTCTCGCCTACCTCGTTAGTTAAAGAGTTGCGAAAACTGGCAGCCGGTGTTGCCGTAGCTGAGGGATTTCTCAGAGAAGTCTTTATGAATAAACTGCCGACCACAGTGCGGCCCTTCCTGTCGATGGTCGGTCCGAACGAGAGTCTCGAGACTCTTGCTCAGGCCACCGAGACAGTGATGCGCAACCTAAACATGTCACAAGAACCGCAGGTAGCTTCTTTGAACGCATCAGCTGCAAATTTTAGCCCGTCAAATACTGCTAATAATCAATCCTCAGCAACAATAGAAACGATGCAGCGAGAAATCGCTGAACTAAAGCAAGCTCTCCAGAATTGTCAGTTAGGTCAGAGTGTAGCTCATATCCAGCAAGGCCCAGGGAGATTCCAAAGCTACCAAAATGCCTACGACTATCCCTATCACTATCACCCTTTTCCTCCTCCTCAACGTTTCGATAGAGGTAGATCTTATGATAGGTCAAATCAAAACCGCCGCTTTAGATCGCGCTCTCGCGATGCCAACAGTCTTTTGTGTTGGTATCATGAGAAATTCGGCGACCAGGCTCGCAAATGTGCCTCTAGACATTGTCCTCGTTATACCGAAATGACTTCGGGAAACGCCAACAGCAACGCATAGTAGCGAGTACTGCGTTGCCTCATTCCCAGACTACTCGCCTCTTGACCATTCTTGATCCCACAACCAAATATCAATTGTTAATCGACACTGGTTCCAGTGTGTCAATTATCCCAGCCACGGCGAAAGACAAAAACAACCAATTGTTGGCGACATTACATGCCGCAAATGGCACGCCAATAGCTTGTTATGGAGAAAAAGTAATAGAGTACAGTCTGGGATTGAGGCGAAATTTCCTTTTCACCTTCCTAATCGCGGAAGTCCAAGAGCCTATCATTGGCGCGGATTTTCTAGCGAAGTTTGGGATTCTTGTAGATGTTAAAAACCGTAGAATTAGGGACGAAGAGACACAGACCTCAATTCCCGCTTGTGGCATAACTAGAGCTAATGTCTTGCATTCCTTCGCCATCGCTTTCAAAGATGAGTGCATGTTCGAGCAGGTCCTCGCAGAATACCCTCCACAAACAAACTCTAACTTAGCTTCTAAAAAAATGCAGACTAGCACGAAACACCATATTGAAACCACTGGACCGCCAGTTTATTCCCGAGCAAGGCGACTACCGCCTGATCGATTGGCTTTAGCCAAGAAAGAATTTGCGCGCATGCAAGAATGCGGCATCATCCGCAGTTCCAAAAGTCCTTGGGCTAGCCCTCTTTTGCTAGTACCCAAGGCTAACGGTGAATTCAGACCGTGCGGGGATTTCCGCAGGTTGAATACCGTTACTCTACCTGACCGCTACCCTATTCCTTACCTTCATGATTTCAGTGCAAATTTAGAGGGAGCTCAAATTTTCTCAAAGAAAAAGAAAAGAAAAAGAAAAAATGTTTATTTCCAAATTGTCACATGATATACATGCCAACATATTGGCTTTTAAAAGTTTCTTAAATATAGGGCATTCTAAAACAAATGTTCCATACGAGGAGTACTAATTGACGAACCATCCGAGGTGTACAAGTAGATGAGCCATACGAGGCATAATAATAGACAAACTAAACGAGGTGTACTAATAGACAAACTGTCAGAGGTGTACAAGTAGATAGACCATACGAGGCATAATAATTGACAAAATATACGAGGCGTACTAATAGACAAACCATTCGTGGTGTGCTAGTAGTCTAACAAAAGTTCTATACTAGGAGTACTAATTGACAAACCATCCGAGGTGTACAAATAGATAAGCCATACGAGGCATAATAATAATAGGCAAACTATACGAGGTGTACTAATAGACAAGCTATCAGAGGTGTACAAAATAGATAGACCATACGAGGCATATTAATAGACAAAATATACGAGGCGTACTAATAGACAAACCACACGTGGCTTGCCAATAGTCTATCTCTGTCAAGGGTAGTTGAATGAGAAATGAAAAATATGCCCTAAAAATATGCAAAGCCCTATCACCACCAAAAACATATTTCGTATCTTCTCGATATTTACCACATCATGCGGACATGGGTACATGGGATAAAATAGAGATACAGTGTAAGCCGGTTACCACTCATGATTGACAAATATCTACAAAATATTGATAGAAATGGGTAAACAAACATATATTCAATATCAAAATTCATAGCTTGTACAACACACGGACAGAAAGATAATTTTACTACGATTCATATGCTCAAATTGCACTTTATTTCATTAATTATATATGACATTAATCCGATTCACAGAAACGCCCTCTGGGGAAGTGCTAGATCTATTTTTGAATCATTTCGCTATTGCAATAAAATTTATTAACCGAATAGTTTTTGCGTAAAGAAATGAAATAGAAACATGTATATCTATTTATGTAGATACATATATATACCTACACACGTACACACACATATTAATTTATATACTCATTGAAAATAAAATATTAGAAAAAATACATATATAAGATAAAAGATAGAAGCAACCTACCATCTACTACACAGAAAATGACAGCTGAGCTCACTGTAATCCTTAGAAATTTTTTGCAAAAAAAATAGCTAAAAGGAAGAGAAGACTTCGAAAAACATAAAAATGAGCTGTTTTTTAATTTCTTCACAGAAATTTTTAAGAAAAATCAGGTTATAGTCAAGAAGCAACACAACTCTTCAGCATTATACGGACATGTGTACGTGGGATAAGATGGAGTAACATTGTGGCCGGATAACACATCTGAGTGGAGAATATTCACAAAATTGGCACATAAAGGAAGATTAGGCCTTGATCCAAAATGATAATTTTGATTACAGAAATTTAGAGTTTTTTCCGATTTGAAAATTCAGTGCTAGTGTGCGCTGAACGCACGAAAAAAAAAAAAAGACTAAATGCAATGCTTAAATTACCCCTTCTCCTCCAGCTCAGCCGAAAATCGATTGAAAACATCTTCGAGAATGATTTTGAAATAGCGAGACAACGTTAGCCAAAAATTTAACTCATTATAAACTTTGCACAACCCTCACATCTATAAACCTGTTTATTGGTGTACACACAAAATGTATTTCATGGTATATTTGTCATACGGACGTTAAATATTAATACAGAAAAGAGAAAGAAATAACAAAATAAAGATGAGGAAATACTCCTAATTATGGAAAGAACGTTCGTTCTGCTGCACTGAACTGACGGCTGTGGTGCTCATTGTTGTCGACAGAAATAAGTAAGATGAATATACGAATCGCTTAGCAAACGTAAAATGAAATAGTTTCTAAATTTCTAAAAGAAATTTCAGGAAAAATTAAAATTTCTGATTGATGGGAAGTTCACACCGAGATGCTGCAGGCCCTATGACAGAGATGCAAAATGACGTGACACATTTACTTTAAATTCTTTTCCAGTTTTAGAGTTTTTGATATGCTGGGGAAGCTTGTTCCACAAAAAAGCTCCAGAAACTGAAAGAGCTTTTTGTCCCACGTTAGATGAACGGTAACTGACTAAAACATCGTTCCTCCGGTTTGGTCTTTCGTTTGGGATATTAGATGGAAAAAATTTTACCACATCTGCATTACTTTGGGGGAGGTACAGAGAGGAGAATACTCGTCGAGCTTTCTGGATCATGAATCTGTTCGGTATTGGGATCCAGTCGAGTTTTCTTAAAAGAGGGGTGACATGATCGTATTTATTGAAATTTCCTTTGCATACCACTTTGGCGGTGAAGTTTACACATTTTTGCAACTCTTCCTGACGACATTTAGGTAAGTCTCCCCACACAAGACTGCAGTAGTCCAGACGCGATAAAACTAAAGACTGAATCACTAATAATCTAGATTTTTCGTCAAGTGTGTTCTTTATACGATGAAAGAACATTAAGGTTCCGTTAATTTTGTTGCACATTGTTTCGACGTGTGAATTGAAAGTCATATTTTTGTCAAACCAAACACCCAGATTTTTAACCTTATCGTGTCGCGCCCTTACTCCCGAAGTTTCCGCAGGAGAGAAAAACACCGGAAGAAGAAGGAGCATGTATTGGGCGCGGGTGAATACGTCACTGCAAAAACAAGGGTTATTTAGTTCTACAAATAAATCAGCTTGAAGGCACAAAGAAAGTATTCAAGTTTACATCTAAATTAGCTCGGCGGCACAAGGAAAGAACATTCTTTAACGCATTAACCTAGTGTTACGATCACAAAAGCGATCAATGCCTCTGCGATATAAACAGTTTCGAAACAACGCAGATTCCAAGAAAAATAAGAAGCACTGCGAGAAAAAATGTAAAATTAAATAAGAAGTTTCTAAACGTCTCCGATTTTATTACTAGAGCTTAGCTGCTGGTACAACAGAGGTAACCAGTGAGTATAACTCGACACGACGGAAACAGGGTGGTACGTCTTCACACTTCAAATACTCACATTTTTATATGCGAGACCTCCGCTACGACACAGACCCTAAGCTACTTTTCATGTTTTACATTGCCTGTAAAGTAAAAGAAATCACATTAAATTATTATCATACGCACACGCGATTTACAAACCAGACTAGGCTTAACTTTACAAAGACACGAAAGGGCTAAAGGTCGGCCATTTTTTATAAGGCGCTCGAGGCGCAGTAATACACGACACCTGCATATAGATGACTCGTAAATGCACAAGACCTTCAAATACAATCATAACGCAGTAAATTAAAGCATCTCGGCCCTTTCAATAAATAACGCACTTCTTCGATCATACAAATCGATCATACAAGATTCGATCATACAAGAATCTTCCTATCATCTCAACATTTACCCACAAAGTATTAAGAGAACGTTTCGAAACGACGACCATACTTTAGATATTCGAATGACACACACAAAGGTAGAATGGCTATCTACCGTTCTTACTGATATAAGGCACACTTTCACTTCAGTTCCTTACTCTTATTAAGTTCAATCATCACTTAAAAGGGCTAAGCACACATTTAAAACGCAGGCACAAGAGAAATTAAGAGGTCGTTTGAGCGCGAACTATCGCACCTAGCCCCGGAAGGGCATTTGCAACAGTGCGACGCGAGAGCTAAGAGTCAAGGGTCGCCAACAAGAATGTTACCAAAAAAACCCAGCATACGCTAAAAGAAAAAACCCAGATCAGCGAAAAAGGGCGTTAATGAATAAATTTTCTTACCCTTTTTCTATTGTTTTCGTGGTTACCAAATGTACAATCATTGTTGCTTCTTGAAATTAATTGTTTTGTATTGTTATTGTTTTAACTGTAAACCGCAGGGGACAGATAAAAACCCAGATCCGCGGTTAAAACCCCAGAATGCGCAGCCCGCATACATAGAATCTACGAAAGGGCAGAGAACTCCAGCAATCAATTCTACATGCGCGAACAGAACTAGAACGTTTGATATGGATCGGAGTTTTTTATTCTTATTTTTTAAATAAAGATATTATCGACATTTAGTGACATTAACGATTAACTTTGGTGATATAATTAAGTTATTGACCTAATATCGCTCATTTCAAAATCACGAATTCGTTCTGGAACTTTCGACACAGTCAAATGAGAAACGGTTTATTTAAAATGGCGGGCTAAAAACGAAATGACTTAAAGACGGAGAAAGGCATGACATGGCATATCGACTGGTTTAATTGTATCGTCTCCAAATGTTAGCTTGAATTGTCGTAAATTTTCAGTCGCATTCTGTGATCCAAAAATAATGCATTGCGTTTTACTTGCGTTAAGTTTGAGGCCATTATGGTCATACCACACTTTCAGATTTCTCAGGTTTTCAGCGTTGGCTTGTGTTTCTGTTAAATCCGCCGTTGAGCTTGTCATGGCAATTTGTACGTCATCAGCATACATTGAGATTTATGTGTTTGCCGGCATGGTGGGGAAATCGTTGATGAAAATTGAAAATAGGAGTGGGCCGATGATTGAATCTTGAGGAACGCCAAAGTTATTTGGTATGAATGATGACATTTTACCTAGTAAGTAAGTCCGACAGTCGGACTCGGTCGCGGTCGGACGTGCGGGGAAATGGTGCGGTAATTGTTGAAATTGCAAGGGGGAAATAACCTAGCCATGCATAAAAATTATACTATCAGTGAATGTGTTTGCTACCTGTGGAACAACGAAGAGGAAAAAATAACTTTTGTCTTATTTCTGCTTAAATCAGTGCACTTTAAATGAAAAGCCAACGAAGCAGTGCTGGCAAGGGGTGTGAAATGGTGTGCTCAGCTTGGTCTCGAACGATAGGCCTGAGTGAAGTGTGAAGTATCCTTGTTCCCTCAGTCTCCCCTCACCGCGCCCGCACCCTCCCCCCCCCCTTTCCCGTACACCTGCCTCCCGTCCTCTGACCGTTCAGAGCATAGCAAAACCTGGACTTTTCCGCTTCAAGCAACCAAAGAAATTACGTTTGTTTTTGATCAATTTTTGGTAATGTCAAACCTCTCAGTTAAGTTTTTGTTTCACTTCCTACGTGTCCGAGACGGCAAATGTGCACGAAAGAATTATTGTGTTTCGTACCTCCGTTTCACTACTGACACCGAATAGTTTGAATACACAGAAAGTTTGAAGTGAGCTACCAGTAAGAACAACGGGTGAACGAGAAGTTGAAAAACATTTACAATCACCAGGGAAAATACTATAAAAAGTGCACCTAACCTTGAATTTGTAATTCAAATCTGTTCTCACTAAAAGCGTTAGTCATCCTACTGACGATGTGTTTCTTGATCCTGCAAAATTTCCTGCAAAATTACCGCAGCGAAAGGAAGCCCATCCGAACGAAGGAAAAGACTGAAGATGAGGCTGAATACTAAGATACGCTTTCTTTATAATCAATGAAACTAAAATTTAAAAATTGTGCTGTCCCTCAATATCATATCACATTTTGTACCAGATCTCATTCTGTTGAATAATTAAAACGTCCCTCAAATAGGAAGAAACTCTCGGCCAAAAAAAGAAAAAAAATCACGACTCGTGTCAGAGACTGTGACCTAGTCGTACAAAATGCAAAATGCAAAATTGCATGTCATTGTTCGCGGCCAACCCCAAGCCTCCCAGTTCCTCGCCTCTGTCCTCCAGCATTAAAGGGCAACCCCTCTTCTCAGCTGTGAGCTTCAATACCTCGATGAACGGCTTGGATTTACCTCACTTTTCATAAAATACTTGCTGAGCGAGGTAAAATTTAGCAAATCAGTATCAGCGATACATATACAAAAATTACATCGTTCTCATAATTCAGTCATAGCTATGCAAATATAACGCACAATGCATCACTACGAGACTCGCTACGCAGGCCGGAAAGTGCCGTTCTCTGCACAGATGTTGCCCTACACAACATCCCGGAAAAATGGTTCTTTCAGGGGCAAAAATACGACCTTACCAAGCAAAGTGCCTGCAAGTAGGAAACCTACATCCTCTCACTCACAAGATTCTAATGCTCAAAACGCAGGAGACTTGCTAACCGCTGCCAGTAACTCCGTCAGAGAATGTGTGTCACTTTCCGAAGCAACGTCAGTGAAGACTATGCAACCAATATCGCAGGACGAGGGAAAACATATCTGCCAAACCTCCAGCAATCATTTGAAGGTTCGAAGCAGTGAAGTCTCAGCCGCAGCACCACAACCAACTGCTGCTCCTCATCTGAACAAGCATAACAGCGTGCCAGCTCCCCAGCTCTGCGTCAACAACAACGCTCCAAACTGTCCGCCATCGACGGGGACACAAACGCCATCCTCATCAGTGGTACAAGACAGAATAGTTGTTATTAAAAAGGACATTTCAAGCGTGGTAGACTCTCCTCATTCTCCAGATCATATGTTCGATAATATTCGCGCACAAACCGATACTGGCAGTAAATTACCCCAGAGCGCAAGCTGTGAGAACAAAATTAAATTTCCAGTACAGAGCAATAGAAAAAACACTGTTACTTCTTTAAATGGCTACTTGCACCCGCTTCAAATCACAAGCTCTCAAAAAATTCATGAAATTATTCACAATTTGTCTCTAACAGCAGGGTTTTTCAATAAATCCCTAAGACAACGTGAGCCTCCTAGCCCGTCGTCGATTTTCTCTACAGTATCAAACATTCAGAACTTATTTTGCTTGAAATTCACATATAAGTTCTCATGACCTTGCAACTGCGGTACCTGCTAGTATCTCTTGTGAAGTTGACTCCAATTGTCGAGAACCTTACGATACTCTGCTGCTAGGTGACAATATCCTAAGCACGATCAGAAGGAAGGACATCGATCGCTCTTGCTGGATCAAAACTGTTCCATCTGGGCGCTTCGACGACCTTCTCCATGCTATAAATTGCATGCCTAGATTTAAAAATTATATACTAAGTTTTGATGGTCTATGCCACTCTCCCTCAGACCTTGCTCGAATCAAACAACAAATTGTAAGGAAGTACGCACTTTCTACTATTTATATCGCCAATGCTTGCAGTGCGAAAGAATTCAACAAAGCGATGAATTTCTGCAAAAACCTGGGTTTAAACTTGATTCAATTTCAAAATTACCCAGATAATGAAAATGGTGACGCACTCAATAACATTCAATGGCCTCGCACCCAGGCAGAAAACTTCTGTTTTCTTGGACAACTTGCAATGAAATCAACATTGCGAATCACCGTGCCATATTGTCCTCATTTTAACAAATGTCAAGCAAAAATTGGAATTGTAGGTCATTCCAATGAATCGAAAACTTCACGGAAAGAGACAAATAGTCTCACTTTAAACTTTGGAAAAGAATATAAGCCTATGCACATCGCTGCACATGGTACACCAAATCCTTCAAAATTGATTGCGTCATCAAGCAGAGCTCTGAGTAACTCTCCCACCCACAACATGAGGAACATGAATAAGCCTGAGCCTTTCCCTGACTCGATCTCAGACAAATATAATGTCAGTACGAAAAATAAATTTGCGTTACTTGCAACAGACACAAATAGTGATTGCAACATGCCCTTCTTTTCAACCAATTCTCAACTTTCCAGTGAGTACGCAGGAACCGAGGAAAGTCAAGCTAATAACGATATTCAAAACTATTAAAAAAAAATCAAATCATTAAAAAAAAATCTGTTGCCTCTGCCAGGCCTCCGTTGAACGATCAAACCGATACTGCTACCGCAAAACCAACAGTGAATCAAATTTGCACACGCGTTGCAAACACACTGGACGACTTGAAACGATCGCTCAAAATGGAGCCTGCTTACACTGTAGGTGACGGACACTGTCTCCTCCACGCCGTAACGACGCAGCTTGCTTCACAACAAAGATCGAAATGGGATTATACATCTCTGAAAATAGCCATCAAAACTGAGAGCTCCAGAAACAGGGACCAGTATGCAAAATTCGTTGACAAGAACAGTGGCAGTTTCGAACAACTCATCGATAAATACATCAATAGAAAAGTCTTCGATCACGCAGTTGGAGACCTCATACCCCAAATACTTTCTAACGTGACGAGAACACCAATTCACGTATTTGATGAAAGAGAAAATGGGATTTGGAAGACGGCAATCTCCCCTACATCAAATGCTCTGATAAACTGTCCTCCGGTAAACATACACCGGAAACAGGACCACTATAGCGCCCTTTTGAAAATGCGTGATGAAAATCGTGTTGCTCCCTCCCCCATCTTGTGACTAAATAACAGTGATCAAATTGAATTTGAAGCTGAAATCACAAACAATGAACGCGGCAATAAAGACCTAGAGACGAATACCAAATGCCCTGCTAGACCTAAAAAATGCAATAACTCCACTAAAGATCTGCCTATTGAGATAAATAACATCAAAATATTACACATAAATGCTCGCAGTCTCAATGGTAAAATGGATGACGTACGAGTAATGTTGATCACTAACGATATCGATATTTTATGCGTATCTGAAACATGGTTCGATTCACGAGTCGAAAGCTCATATCTCAGCATTGCCGGGTACACATTGTACCGTTATGACGGAGTCAAGAGTAATAGAGGTAGCGGTTCATGCATTTTCATCAAAGATGTCTACTCTACATCCTTATTTCCGATAAAAGAAAAATGCGAAGACATAGAAATGGTTTGGCTCAATGTTCAGGTAAACAAACACAAGTCTTTCATTATCGGCAGTCTTTACAGACATCCGTCAGCATCTCTACGTCCAACATTAGATTTCATTGAAAATACGTTTAAATTAATCTCTGCAGCCAAAAAATCTTTCTGTTTCGGAGATTTTAACGTAGATCTGACAAATAAAAACAATAAGCTAAGCAAGATGCTGCACAGACTTAATCTTTCTCAAATGGTCCAAGAACCAACGCGAATTACCAACGCTTCTAAAACTCTTCTTGACCTAGCAATTACAAACAATCCCCAAGCAGTACTCAGCACAGAAATCTTACCGTCCTTTTCTGATCACCATTCGGTAGAATGCCAAATAAATATTGCAAAAGAGAAACAGAAATCTAGTTACATTTCATATCGCATGAAAAACCACTACTCCCCTGAAATATTTCAAGAAAAGCTATTAGACAGATGGAGTGAATTTCAAGGCATGGAGAACACCGATGATGTCAATCCACAAGTTTCGCTTTTCAACGAAAATTTCGTATCAGCTCTTAACGAATGCGCACCTTTCACTACGAAGAAAGTTGAGCCAAGAATTTCTAAATGGATAACAGATGAGATAAAACATTTGAGCAGAGCTAAAAGAAATTTGCAGCGTGAGTACAAACTGAATAAATCAGACAGTACGCGTCGAAAATTATATAAAGATCATGAGAAGATCCTACGAAGAAAAGTTAAGGAAGCAAAACGGGACTACTTCCACAAAGAACTCTTGGCGGCAAAACAAAACCCAAAAAGAACTTGGGAAATCATTAGAAAAGTTGCTCAGTATAAAAACTCGGAGTGCAAAAGCACTTTCGACAACCCCTCAAAAATGGCTAATGACTTTAATACTTTCTTCTCAAAAGTTGGCACAGATGTTTTCAATTAGGTATCCAGGACAGTTTCAGACACATCTACAGGAGCAAATCTGAGCGATGTATCATCCCCAAATAGTAGAAACAAATGGAGACCAAAGCCGGTTAGCGTCATAGAGTTACGAAAAATCTTATACTCACTAAAGAATACCAAAGCGACTGGACATGATGGCATAAGCCTCCAACATATAAAAGACAGCTTCCCTGTCACAGCACCCCTCATTCGTTTGATAATAAATACATCTATAGCCACAAACAAGTTTCCCGACCAATGGAAATTATCCATTATTAAGCCATTACATAAATCTGGTGATATCGACATAGCGTCAAACTACAGACCAATCAGTCTCCTGCCTGTTATGTCCAAAATATTAGAAAAAGTAATAACAAACCAGCTCTCGTCTTACATAGACGAGTCACATCTACTGCATCGCAATCAATATGCTTACAGAAGGAATACCAGTACTCAGGACGCCCTGTTAAACATAACAGAAAAAAATTACAATGATATTGACCAAAAAAATTTAACTCTCTTACTATTGCTTCATCTCTCCAAAGCTTTCGACAGTGTTGAGCATAAGAAACTTCTACAAAAAATTTCAAACCTCAGAATTGACACTCAATGGTTTGAAAGCTACCTACTAAACCACTCTCATGCAGTGTGCTTGAATAACAAAATGTCATCATTCATACCAAACAATTTTGGCGTTCCTCAAGGTTCAATCATCGGCCCGCTCTTATTTTCAATTTTCATCAATGATTTCCCCACCATGCCGGCAAACACAAAAATCTCAATGTATGCTGATGACGTACAAATTGCCATGACAAGCTCAACAGCAGATTTAAAAGAAACACAAGCCAACGCTGAAAACCTTCTGAGAAACCTTAAATTGTGGTATGACCATAATGGCCTCAAACTTAACGCAAGTGTTCCGACTAGACTGCGGATATATGATCTTCGAGAGGTCTAGTCTGAATTACGGGTATCGAAGGCATCGAGGAAATACGCGGTCTCTTCGAATTGGTTTCTTTATTCAATGGCCGTTGACACCGTAAAAACTGCACAATAAGGGCATGTTTTAGATTCAAGAAATAAAAACTATAGTTAACAGCACGAAATGTACATTTCTGGGTTCAAAAATGAACTTTAAGGACAACGCAGAATAACATCTTTAGGTTGAAAATTATAGTTGAAATTATGGCTAATCGCACACAAGGACATTTTCTAAGTTTAAGAATGAACTCACAATGAACACATCTTGGGTTCAAATGAGAGAATCTGCAATTGACTGCACAATCAAGAAATTTATAGGTTCAAAAACTTCCACAAATGACCACAATGACATTTCTTGACTTCATGAACAAACAAGAGAAACAACTGACTAATGCTCGAGGGGCAACTAGCTATCACTAGAACCAAACAAGATATTCTAATGATAATGATCTACCACGCCAGTCTCAAGAGTCTGTGGCAGAAAACTAAGTTTGACTTCTCAATCATGAGATGCATTTTTGCACACGGCAATGTAGAATCGCATCTTATTCACACAAGACTAAAGACACGACAAATGAAACAAGCACTGTTATATTTGAGGTGGAAACTAGAAATTTGACCCTTCAAACTTGAAATACATTTGCACACGGCAATGTAAAATCACACGTTATAATATGCACATGGAAGTCGCTCTACTTGCCTCCCATAATTTCTGCACTGTGCACATACTGCGCGCTGTGGTCAAAAGAGGACAGTCTACTCTCGCATACTCACGTTTTGTGGGGGGATGGTATTCTCACGCCATATAAGTCTTCAATTTCAACCTACATATAGATAGAAAGGCTATCCTAGTTTTGCTTTACTCTACCTGGGGGAATACACAAAATAATTAGGTTTTTGAGGCTGAAGGAACGTTACAGCAGGAATTTATACTATGATTATATCTTGTCCTAAGCTTGAGAAACAGTCCTACCATCACTCGTGTGAAAAGCCGTGTAAATCATACGTATGCTAGTATCAACCTAGGCACACAAAGTCACACGGGCATGGGCACATTAAGAATTCCTGCGGACATATTCTCAGTCTACCTCAAATTCACTTCAGCTCTAGGCTTCCACCTTGCTGACTGGCGCAACTTGCTCAGCCCAGCTCATGGGTAATGAGCCAATTTAATATAAACACAAAGAAATTTTTTTTTATGACAAATAAAGGAGAACTAATCTCAGTCCGAGCTACGAAATTTCTAGAAGCACGGGTTATCAGTTCTATCTAGCTGCTTATATTTGAAAGTGTCAATTTAACTAATTATGCTCACTCTCAGCAAGTATTGGCTGCTGCCATCCTCCAATAATTCCAGACAAATTCATGTTGCAGCATAAATCAATTCACACTGCACATCCATAATGCAGCATAAATCAACCCACACTGCAAGTTCACAATACAGCACAGATCAACTCATACTGCAAAAACAGGAAATTCTCAATGGCAAATTCCTGTTGCTGGGAGCAACAGGAGTTCTGTTTCCAATAATTCCAGACAAATTCATATTGCAGCATAAATCAACTCACACTGCAAGTTCACAATGCAGCGCAGATCAATTCATACTGCAAACTCACAATGCAGCATAAATCAATTCATACTGCAAATTCACAATGCAGCATAAATCAATCCACACTGCAAGTTCACCATGCAGCACAGATCAAGTCACACTGCAAAAACAGGAAAAGTTCTCAATGGCAAATTCCTGTTGCTGGGAGCAACAGGAGTTCTGTTTACAATGGTCTGACTCGATATAGGTGTTTCGCCGGTTGCCAGCAGCATCGTTGAACGCTCTAGGAACCGGCTGTTCACCATCAAACACACAAGACATGGACATATATCTAGATCAGCGCACGAAATATTTAAAGATTAAACAATTTTTAACATGTTTACACTTAGAAGTTACAATCTTGAGCTCTATCTTAGGAGAACGTCTGCACTCGGTCAAATTAGACAATGGAAGACGCTGTGTTGGGCTTGCGGACCAGTGCGCGGATCCGCGGCCGATGTTGCCACAGAGTTTCTTAAAAATTCGCGTCTCGTAAGACGCGACACTCCCCTCTTTTAGTTGGTGCTGGCGCCAACTAATTACTGCCGCCGGGGGGGCGCTGGAGGAGGACCAGTTCGGTGGCAGGACGCACCACTCGTTGGACCCTGTCGTTGTCGTTTCGTCGTGCGAGCCGCACAGTGGCCGTCCTCAACGACCCATCGTGGCTGGTTCAGTGGCGGGACGCCACACTTTACGTGCTCGTCGCCGTTGTCACGCCCCGCGGGACGCGTTGGTGTTGTCTTCGGCGATGGGTGGGTGGCCTTCCACCTGCTGCGCGGGCGTGGCTTATAGAGGATTCCTCTCTGCTTCCCGGACCAACGTCGAACTTTCCGTCGCTGGCGGGTGGTGGACCCTTGGAGGGGTCCTGGCGTTGTCTCCTGGTCTTTCTCGACACTGCCCGGCATTCCTCGTGCGTTGGCGAGTGCGTCATGCTCGTCCCGACGCTTCGGATTCCGACGGCAGCTTGTCGCGTAGGCGGTACTGAGAGGCTGGTTAAGGGAAGATTGAGGTGGGTGCTTGGCGTTTCCTGGAGGGTCGGGGGCCGCGGGGCGGCCTTCCCCTATGCTTGGCCCGTTCCGTCGAGCTCTCTTATCAACAGGTGTGCGCTCAGCATGGTGCGCGTCGTACTTTCTCTTCAGATCGCCAGGGTACGGAAGCTCCCGTTCTAGTCTCTTCTTGGACTTTGGTGATGCGCTGTCTGGATCGCACCGAGCGTCCATTTCATCGTTTGTTGCTGACTGGTTGATAAATCTCGTCGCTGGTGGGGCTTCCGCTCGGTTGTCTTCCTCTGCCCTGGCGTTTTTCATCTTTTCAGTGTCTCCGCGGTCGTCGGGAGGCCGCGGTTGAGAGGTCTCATCGCTGTGCTGCTGGGTAACGGCGTCTTTTCCTGAAAACGGTTCAAGACACGCCTCCGGGCCACAGGTTTTGAGAGCGGCTTCGGCTACGATTCTTGCGACCGTGTAAGAGTGCTCTCCTTCGGGGCTGAAGTCGTCGTTCACCTTGCCGACCACTGCCCAGCCTAGAGCAGTGTGGTGGACGAACGGAGCCTTACGGCGTTGTTTGTCGGAGTGACTGTAGAGCAGGTCTCCGCAGTCCGTCCCCAGGAGCACCGCGACTTCTGCGTGTTTGTCCAAGGGCAAGAAATGATGAGCGAAGTGCGATATCTCCGGGGTTCTTGCGACGCGTTCGTAGGTCGCGACTGCTTTCTTTCTATCGGGGATGGAGTTGCATTCCAACATTGGTGGGAGCTCGAATGTTTGGTCCTCGGACACTCCCTTTATTTTCAGCCCTGACACGCGTCTGCCGTATCGAGCGGCGGATTGATCGGTCAGCGTTTCCAGCTCGTAGTGCGTCTTGGGGGTTGTGACGCGGAGGGCGTTCAACAGCTTAGGAGAGCAGAAGGACGTGGTGCTTTGCTCATCTAGGATCACGTAGGCGCGGCACGACCGACCCGTGTTCTCGTCGATAACGTCTGCCAGAACAACTTTGCTGCATGCACTCTTCTCGGCTGTGGGTATGCGGGAGGCCAGGGCCACGGCTCTAAATCTATCCCCGAGTTCGCTCTGAGCCCTGTCGTCGCTCGGTTCTCGACTGGGTCTCTCCCGACGAGTGCTTTCACTCGAATTTCCAGCCGCTCGCCAGTTGAGGTGAGCGGTTGTGGTGTGATTCTCGGCTCCGCAATCGTCGCACTTCACGACTTCTTGGCAGTGCTTGGCCCAGTGAGGCCCTAGACAGCGGTAGCACAGCTTGTGCTCACGTATGAAGTCCTTCTTCTTCTGAGATTCCATCTTCCTTACCGCTTGACACGAGCTCGTCTCGTGCTGTGCACCCTGGTGAAGAATGCAACTGCCGGGACGATTCTCGGCAGACGTATAAAGCACTCGTGGCGCCTTTGGCTTAGGGTGAGGAGGAACTGAGGCGTTGTGTCGAGTGCTCATCCAGTTGAGACTCGAGGCCCCGAAACTGTCGCATTGAGTATCCGACAGTGTTCGGATAAATTCACAGAACCTCGCGAAACCAGGTAGTGATCCGGACAATTTTTTGTACCTAGTTCTCTCACCTCTCCAGGCATCCACCACGAAGAAGGGCAGTCTCTCTACGATGGGGGCTAGCCCCATGTCGGTGTTCAGGAAGGACAGGGCCGGGGTGTACGTCATGGTATGCTGGACCGAAAGACAAACGTCGCCGAGCTTTCGCAGCTTAGGGCCGACCGTGTAGTCGCCTTTTGACCCCTTGATGTCTGACGCGCGCACAAGGCGCTCGATCAGGCTGTTAGCCACCTTGTCGCTAGCGCCGAAGCGAGTCGTCAATTGGTCGATGATGTCGGTGAGCAGGGCCGCCGTGTCCAGGTAGGTCGCGGACATTATATCATCTATGAGGCTTCTTGGCTCGCCACAAGTGTGACTCGTGAGAATCTCGATGGCGTCGATAGGCTCCACGGCGAGCCTTTCCATCCTTTTCCTGAGGGCATTGAACCACCTGTGGAACAGATGGGGCTCTCCCGCGTAGGGCTGATGGGGCGACCTTTTTAGGTCTTCGATCATCGAGAGCCTCATAGCTCCGTCGATCACTGGTGGCCTTGATTCGAAGACCACGGCGGGCGAGCTGGTGGAAACCTTGGGCTGGAATGATGGTGCAAAGGGGTTCATCGTGGGCGCGTGAGCGGTGTCGTCGGGTGGAAAGTTCGTGACCGCCGCCGCGCCCCCTGCGGGTTCCACGACGCGGTGTTGGAACGCTTGGTTGACCCAGGCTCCGGTGTGTGCATCCTTGTCCTCGGCGTCTTCCTCGCCGAAGGGCTGATCGTTCCCCGTGCGATTCCCACACCTCAATTTTGACCTCTCAATGGTGATCTGTGCCAACACCACTGATGGGTCTTCTGTGAGGTTGATGAGCATTTTCTCATTGCCTCGGCCAGGGAACCCATGGCGCTCAGACTCCCTATCCTTGCGATGGGAGCTAGCGCTTGGAAGGCTCTGGCTGTGGTCGCTCTCGCTGTCTTGACTCTGGCTGTAGTAGCTCGAGCATTGATGACTCTGGCTGCGATGGCTGGAGCTGACCTGGCCACCGCTCTGACGTTTGGAGCCGTGTTTGCTCCGACTTTTAGCTGAATGGGAATTTGAGGACCTTTCTTCCCGGGTTGCGGTGTCCTGCTGCTGCTTCTTGGACGAGATCTTCTTGGACTGCTCGGAAGGTCTCTTCGCCACACTCCGTGACGAACTTCCCGAGAGTTCTTCGTTTCTGTGGTCCATTGAACTTGCCAACTCTCTTCTGCGAGCTCTGGCGAGTGTCAATGAGTTCCGAACAACTGTTGCTTCAGCCGTGGCCCCTGAGTTCTCAAGAACGGTGACCAACTGTTCACCGAGTTGTTTCACCTCTTTGGCTTTGGCTCGAACTCCAGCGAATACCTGCTCGACTTCGTTGGAAGTTCTGAGTTCTCGCGGTGCGGCGCCGTTCAAGAGACCGTTTAGAGCTGCTAATGCTATGTTGAATCTGTCTTCCAGCTGGGGAAGTCTGGGTGTGTGCGAGCGCCTCAGTGGGCTCATCTCTATTCTTGTTGCTGGAGTACCGTCGCAAAAAAAAACTTTTTACTGTTCCGACTAGACTGCGGATATATGATCTTCGAGAGGTCTAGTCTGAATTACGGGTATCGAAGGCATCGAGGAAATACGCGGTCTCTTCGAATTGGTTTCTTTATTCAATGGCCGTTGACACCGTAAAAACTGCACAATAAGGGCATGTTTTAGATTCAAGAAATAAAAACTATAGTTAACAGCACGAAATGTACATTTCTGGGTTCAAAAATGAACTTTAAGGACAACGCAGAATAACATCTTTAGGTTGAAAATTATAGTTGAAATTATGGCTAATCGCACACAAGGACATTTTCTAAGTTTAAGAATGAACTCACAATGAACACATCTTGGGTTCAAATGAGAGAATCTGCAATTGACTGCACAATCAAGAAATTTATAGGTTCAAAAACTTCCACAAATGACCACAATGACATTTCTTGACTTCATGAACAAACAAGAGAAACAACTGACTAATGCTCGAGGGGCAACTAGCTATCACTAGAACCAAACAAGATATTCTAATGATAATGATCTACCACGCCAGTCTCAAGAGTCTGTGGCAGAAAACCAAGTTTGACTTCTCAATCATGAGATGCATTTTTGCACACGGCAATGTAGAATCGCATCTTATTCACACAAGACTAAAGGCACGACAAATGAAACAAGCACTGTTATATTTGAGGTGGAAACTAGAAATTTGACCCTTCAAACTTGAAATACATTTGCACACGGCAATGTAAAATCACACGTTATAATATGCACATGGAAGTCGCTCTACTTGCCTCCCATAATTTCTGCACTGTGCACATACTGCGCGCTGTGGTCAAAAGAGGACAGTCTACTCTCGCATACTCACGTTTTGTGGGGGGATGGTATTCTCACGCCATATAAGTCTTCAATTTCAACCTACATATAGATAGAAAGGCTATCCTAGTTTTGCTTTACTCTACCTGGGGGAATACACAAAATAATTAGGTTTTTGAGGCTGAAGGAACGTTACAGCAGGAATTTATACTATGATTATATCTTGTCCTAAGCTTGAGAAACAGTCCTACCATCACTCGTGTGAAAAGCCGTGTAAATCATACGTATGCTAGTATCAACCTAGGCACACAAAGTCACACGGGCATGGGCACATTAAGAATTCCTGCGGACATATTCTCAGTCTACCTCAAATTCACTTCAGCTCTAGGCTTCCACCTTGCTGACTGGCGCAACTTGCTCAGCCCAGCTCATGGGTAATGAGCCAATTTAATATAAACATAAAGAAATTTTTTTTTTATGACAAATAAAGGAGAACTAATCTCAGTCCGAGCTACGAAATTTCTAGAAGCACGGGTTATCAGTTCTATCTAGCTGCTTATATTTGAAAGTGTCAATTTAACTAATTATGCTCACTCTCAGCAAGTATTGGCTGCTGCCATCCTCCAATAATTCCAGACAAATTCATGTTGCAGCATAAATCAATTCACACTGCACATCCATAATGCAGCATAAATCAACCCACACTGCAAGTTCACAATACAGCACAGATCAACTCATACTGCAAAAACAGGAAATTCTCAATGGCAAATTCCTGTTGCTGGGAGCAACAGGAGTTCTGTTTCCAATAATTCCAGACAAATTCATATTGCAGCATAAATCAACTCACACTGCAAGTTCACAATGCAGCGCAGATCAATTCATACTGCAAACTCACAATGCAGCATAAATCAATTCATACTGCAAATTCACAATGCAGCATAAATCAATCCACACTGCAAGTTCACCATGCAGCACAGATCAAGTCACACTGCAAAAACAGGAAAAGTTCTCAATGGCAAATTCCTGTTGCTGGGAGCAACAGGAGTTCTGTTTACAATGGTCTGACTCGATATAGGTGTTTCGCCGGTTGCCAGCAGCATCGTTGAACGCTCTAGGAACCGGCTGTTCACCATCAAACACACAAGACATGGACATATATCTAGATCAGCGCACGAAATATTTAAAGATTAAACAATTTTTAACATGTTTACACTTAGAAGTTACAATCTTGAGCTCTATCTTAGGAGAACGTCTGCACTCGGTCAAATTAGACAATGGAAGACGCTGTGTTGGGCTTGCGGACCAGTGCGCGGATCCGCGGCCGATGTTGCCACAGAGTTTCTTAAAAATTCGCGTCTCGTAAGACGCGACAGCAAGTAAAACGCAATGCATTATTTTTGGATCACAGAATGCGACTAAAAATTTACCACCATTCAAGCTAACATTTGGAGACGATACAATTGAACCAGTAGAGACGGTAAAAAATCTGGGTGTTTGGTTTGACAAAAATATGACTTTCAATTCACACGTCGAAACAATGTGCAACAAAATAAACGGAACCTAAATGTTCTTTCATCGCATTAAGAACACACTTGACGAAAAATCTAGATTGTTAGTGATTCAGTCTTTAGTTTTATCGCGCCTGGACTACTGCAGTCTTGTATGGGGAAATTTACCTCAATATCGTCAGGAAGAGTTGCAAAAATGTCTAAACTTCGCCGCCAAAGTGGTGTGCAAAGGAAATTTCAATAAATACGATCATGTCACCCCTCTTTTAAGAAAACTCGACTGGATCCCAATACCGAACAGATTCATGATCCAAAAAGCTCGACGAGTGTTCTCCTCTCTGTACCTCCCCCAAAGTAATGCAGAGGTGGTAAAATTTTTTCCATCTAATATCCAAAACAAAAGACCAAATCGGAGGAATGATGTTTTAGTCAGTTACCGTTCATCTAACGTGGGACAAAAAGCTCTCTCAGTTTCTGGAGCTTTTTTGTGGAACAAGCTTCCCCAGCATATCAAAAACTCTAAAACTGTAAAAGAATTTAGAGTAAATGTGTCACGTCATTTTGCATCTCTATAGACCTGCAGCATTTCGGTGTGAATTTCCCATTCACCAGAAATTTTAATTTTCCTGAAATTTCTGTTAGAAAATTAGAAACTATTTTATTTTACGTTTGCTAAGCCATTCGTGCATTCATCTTAACTATTTCTGTCGACAATAATGAGCACCCCAGCCGTGAGTTCAAAACAGCAGAATGAACGTTTTTTCCATAATTAGGAGTATTTCCTCATCTTTATTTTGTTATTTTTTCTTCTCTGTGTTAATATTTAACATCCGTATGGAAAACATACTCTGAAATACATTTTGTGTGTACACCAATATACAGGTTTATAAATGTGAGGATTGTGCAAAGTTTATAATGAATTAAATTTTGGCTAACGTTGTCTCGTTATTTCAAAATCATTCTCGAAGATGTTTTCAATTGATTTCGGCTGAGCTGGGGGGAGGGGTTAATTTAAGCATTTTCATTTAGTCTTTTAATATTTTTCCGTGAGTTCAGTGCACACCAGCACTAAACTTTAAAATCGAAAAAAACTGTTAATTTCTGTTATCAAAATTATCACTTTGGACCATTGCTTAATCTACCTATATGTGCCAAATTTTGTAAATATTCTCCACTCAAATGTGATATCCGGCCACAATGTTACTCCATTTTATCCCATGTACACATGTCTGTATAATGCTGAAGAGTTGTGTTGTTTCTTGACTGTAACCTGAGTTTTCTTAAAAATTTCAATGAAGAAACTAAAAACCAGTTCATTTTACGTTTTTCGAAGTCTTCTTTTCCTTTTAGTTATTTTTTTTTTCGAATAATTTCTTAGGATTACAATGAGCTCAACTGTCATTATCGGTGTAATAGATGGTAGGTTGTTTCTATCCTCTTATTTTATATTTGTATTTCTTCTTATATTTCATTCTCAATAAGTACATATATTAATATGTGTGTGTACGTATAAAGGTATATATATATATACATAAATAGATATACATGTTTCTATTTCATTTCTTTACACAAAAACCATCCGGTTAATAAATTTTATTGCACTAGCGAAATGATTCAAAAATAGATCTCCCACTTACACCAGAGGACGTCTCTGTGAATCGGATTAATGACAAATACAATTAATGAAATTAATCGTAATTTGAGCGTATGAATCGTGGTAAAATTATCTTTCTGTCTGTATGTTGTTCAAGCAAATTTTGATGTTGAGTATATGTTTGTTTGCGCATTTCTGCCAAAATTTTGTAGATATTTGTCAATCATGAGTGGTAACTGGCCTACACTGTATCTCCATTTTATCCCATGTACCCATGTCCGCATGATGTTGCAGAGAATATCGAGAAGATATGATATATGATATATATTGAAGATATATGTTTTTTTTGTTGTTGTTCCTCAGCGGTAACTTGAGTTTTCTTAAAATTTCCTTTAGGAAATTAAAAAACCATTCCATTTATACGTTTTTCGAAGTCATTTTCTATTCCTTATCTTTCCTCAGGTTATTTCTTACGATTCATCAGAGCTTGGGCTGACATTTTAAATTTTGAAAGAGTAAGATTATTTTTCATGTCTATTAGCATTTTTCTTATATTCGTTTTCAATACGTATATATATGAATATGTGTGTTGGTGTGTGCGTGAGTGTGTACATGTGCGCACGCAAACATAAATGTTTATGTATCAGTGTAAAGATGCACACGTTTCGCACACATATATGCGCACATGTACATATATCGGTTTCTATTTCTACTTTTTGCATAAAAAGCAAAACCTCAAGACACATTACATTTTACCTAAAGCTCTGCGATCAGTTAACACTGCACCAAATTTCAGAAATAAATAAATTGATTGCGCTTGCTTTATGATTTATAAATCGATCTATCACGACCCCGAAGGGCATTTCTGTGAACAGAAGAAATTAAAAAGTATAAACAGACAGAGGAAATAAAGCACTCGTGCAAAAATTATCTCTATATTTGTATGCCGAACAAGCCATGCATTTCAATTTTGAGTGTAAGTTTGTTTACGCATTTCTAGATGTGCGTGCTGTGTTGCGCGATGTTCTTTACAAATTATTTCGAGACTATCTTTTTCTCAATACTTGATTGTCATTTACGGTGTTGTTTCAATCTAGTACGGTGTAGCGTTTTTCTGTATTTTTCCTACTTCGATGATCTTATAAATAATTCGAAAAATACTAAAGAATTCTTCGAAACTGCCAAGTTCTTAGTTGAAATTATCGAAGTAGGAAAAAGGCAAGAAGCGCTGTACCGGAATCTCTTGGAATATCAAATATCCAAGAGATAATATTTCTCATTTCTCATTCAACTACCCTTGACAGAGTTAAACTATTAGCACGACCCGTATGGTTTGTCTATTAGTACGCCTCGTATATTTTTTCTATTAATATGCCTCGTATGGTCTATCTATCTGTGCACCTATGATAGTATTGTCTAATATTACATCTCGTATAGTTTGTCTATTATTATGCCTCGTACGGCTTATCTATTTGTACACCTCGTATGGTTTGTCAATTAGTATTCCTCGTATGGAACTTTGTTAGACTATTAGCACACCACGTGTGGTTTGTTTATTATAGTACGCCTCGTATATTATGTCTATTAATATGCCTCGTATGGTCTATCTATTTGTACACCTCTGATAGTTTATCTATTAGCACACCTCATATAGTTTGTCGATTATTATGCCTCGTATGGCTTATCTATTTTTACACCTCGGATGGTTTGTGAATTAATACTCCTCGTATGGATCTTTTGTTTTAGGACGTCTTATATTAAGGAACTTTTAAAAGCCAATATGTTGGCATATGTATCTCATGTGACAACTTGGAAATAAACGGTTTTTTTTTTGTTGTTGTTTTGTTATTCAAGCACACTGCATGAGAGCGGTTTCGTAGGTAGCTTTCAAACCACTGAGTGTCTATTCTGAGGTTTGAAATTTTTTGTAGAAGTTTCTTATGCTCAACACTGTCGAAAGCTTTGGAGAGATCAAGCAATAGTAAGAGAGTTAATTTTTTTTGGTCAATATCATTGTAAATTTTTTCTGTTATGTTTAACAGGGCGTCCTGAGTACTGGTATTCCTCCTGTAAGCATATTGATTGCGATGCAGTAGATGTGACTCGTCTATGTAAGACGAGAGCTCGTTTGTTATTACTTTTTCTAATATTTTGGACATAACAGGCAGGAGACTGATTGGTCTGTAGTTTGACGCTATGTCGATATCACCAGATTTATGTAATGGCTTAATTATGGATAGTTTCCATTGATCGGGAAACTTGTTTGTGACTATAGATGTATTTATTATCAAGCGAATAAAGGGTGCTGTGACAGGGAAGCTGTCTTTAATATGTTGGAGGCTTATGCCATCATGTCCAGTCGCTTTAGTATTCTTTAGTGAGTATAAGATTTTTCGTATCTCTATGACGCTAACTGGCTTTGGTCTCCACTTGTTTCTACTATTTGGGGATGAAACATCGCTCAGATTTGCCTCTGTAGATGTGTCTGAAACTGTCCTGGATACTTCATTGAAAACATCTTCGCCAACTTTTGAGAAGAAAGTGTTAAAGTCATTCGCCATTTCTGAGGGGTTGTCAAAAGTGCTTTTGCAGTCTGAATTTTTATACTGAGCAGCTTCTCTAATGATTTCCCAAGTTCTTTTAGGGTTTTGTTTTGCCGCCAAGAGTTCTTTGTAGAAGTAGTCCCGTTTTGCTTCCTTAACTTTTCTTCGTAGGATCTTCTCATGATCTTTATATAATTTTCGACGCGTACTGTCTGATTTATTCAGTTTGTACTCACGCTGCAAATTTCTTTTAGCTCTGCTCAAATGTTTTATCTCATCTGTTATCCATTTAGAAATTCTTGGCTTAACTTTCTTCGTAGTGAAAGGTGCGCATTCGTTAAGAGCTGATACGAAATTTTCGTTGAAAAGCGAAACTTGTAGATTGACATCATCGGTGTTTTCCATGCCTTGAAATTCACTCCATCTGTCTAATAGCTTTTCTTGAAATATTTCAGGGGAGTAGTGGTTTTTCATGCGATATGTAATGTAACTAGATTTCTGTTTCTCTTTTGCAATATTGATTTGGCATTCTACCGAATGGTGATCAGAAAAGGACGGTAAGATTTCTGTGCTGAGTACTGCTTGGGGATTGTTGGTAATTGCTAGGTCAAGAAGAGTTTTAGAAGTGTTGGTAATTCGCGTTGGTTCTTGGACCATTTGAGAAAGATTAAGTCTGTGCAGCATCTTGCTTAACTGATTGTTTTTATTTGTCAGATCCACGTTAAAATCTCTGAAAACATAGAAATACTTTTTGGCTGCAGAGATTGATCTAAGCGTATTTTTAATGAAATCTAATGTTGGACGAAGAGATGCTGACGGATGTCTGTAAAGACTGCCGATAATGAAAGACTTGTGTTTGTTTACTTGAACATTGAGCCAAACCATTTCTATGTCTTCGCATTTTTCTTTTATCGGAACTAAGGATGTAGAGTAGACATCTTTGATGAAAATGCATGAACCGCTACCTCTCTTACTCTTGACTCCGTCATAACTGTACAATTTGTACCCGGTAATGCTGAGATATGAGCTTTCGACTCGTGAATCGAACCATATTTCAGATACGCATAAAATATCGATATCGTTAGTGATCAACATTACTCGTACGTCATCCATTTTACCATTGAGGCTGCTAGCATTTGTATGCAATATTTTGATATTATTTACCTCAATAGGCAGATCTTTAGTGGAGTTATTGCACTGAGAAGGTTCCTAGGTTCTGTTAACTTCTATCATCGCTTTATACGCAATTGTGCTCAAACCTTAGCTCCTCTTTCAGACTTGCTGGAAGCCAAGAAAAAAGGTAAATCTATTGAGGTAAAATGGACGGAGGATGCACGCAAAGCTTTTGATGAGATTAAGCATAAGGTAGCTACCGCGACTGAATTATCCTACCCTATTGCTAATGCTGATTTCAGTTTGGTAGTTGATGCCTCAAGTACTGCCGTAGGTACCGTTTTGCAACAACAAGTAGGTACTAATATCTCTCCCCTTGCTTTCTTTTCCAAAAAGCTGTCGCCCACTGAGCGTGCTTATAGCGCGTTCGGTAGGGAACTCCTTGCTATCTATCTGTCTGTAAGACACTTTCGCTATGCTCTAGAGGCAAGGGAGTTCGTGAGCTACACAGACCACAAACCCTTGACCTCGGCGATCAACATGCCTTCTGAACGGCATTCGCCAAGAGAAGCTCGACACCTGTCCTTTATCAGTCAGTTCACTACGGATATTAGATTCATCAAAGGTCTCGACAATACTGTCGCTGACTGCTTATCGAGAATCAACTCTGTCCAAACCAGTGGTGAAATCACTTTCGGAAATATTTCCAAGACTCAGAAGGAGGATCCTGAACTTCAGGGTCTTCTCAAACCTTCTAACACTTCCTCTCTTAAATTAACCTTGGTTGACGGCGTGTACCGTGATGCCGAGCGACTTTCTCGTTTGTATCTTCCTGCGACTCTCCGCAGAGTAGCTATTCTTCACTATCATTCTCTCTCTCATCCTGGTATTAACCGAACATTGCGTTTGATTTCCGATCGTTTCGTCTGGCCAGCGATGCGTAAGGAGGTCAAGCAAATTGTGCAAAATTGCCATGCATGTCAGAGTAGCAAAATTGTGAAACATAATCGTGCAGCGTTACAGAGCTGTGCTTTTGCTGGACACAAATTCGACTCTGTACACCTAGATTTGGTGGGTCCTTTGCCTTTATCGCGTGGTCAGTCTTATTTGTTGACCATCATTGATAGGTTTTCTCGATGGGTTGAGGCCGTGCCTCTTCCTGATACCCAAACTGAGACAGTAGCGCGCGCCTTCATGAGCAACTGGATTTCCAGATTTGGGGTTCCCTTAAGTGTCACGCATGACCGGGGATCACAATTTACCTCCAAATTTTGGAGTGAGCTTAGCGCCGCCTTAGGTTGTACTAACACCAGCACTACCGCTTACCATCCGCAATCGAATGGACTTATTGAGAGAGTCCACAGAGATTTGAAAGCTGCGCTGCGCTGCCTTAATTGCAGCCACGATTGGACTGACAGACTTCCAGTAGTACTGCTGAGTATTATGAATTTATATCGGCAAGATCAGCAATGCACAGCAGCAGAAATGTTGTATGGGAAAACACTTCGTCTCCCCGGCGACATTGTTGACCCAAAACCTTTGCCTGAATTTTCATCTGCTGACCATTCCAAATATGTAACCTGTCTCAAAGATTGCATGCGTCAGATCAAGTATGTTGCTCCACGAATGCCTCAAACAAAAAACAAATTAGATCCTGCTTTGCAAGACTGCACACATGTGTACGTCCGTAATGACGCCATCAAACCTACACTCACGCGCCCTTATGAGGGCCCATTCAAAATATTGAAAAAGACGCCCAAGTATTTCATCCTTGAAAGATCTGGTTCACACGACCCTGTGAGCATTGATCGATTAAAATTCGCGTACACTTCCGATCATAGTGTAATTTCTAACTCATCATTCTCTCCACAGAATTCCCTTTCCACTGAGACTCGATCATATCTACCATCTCAGCTTCCTCAGTTGGCTGCATTGTTGCCTAGTCAACTTGAGTGTAACCCTTTCTTTGTGCCTGTACATTCAAACCCTATTCCTAAGCCTATCGTAGACTCTAATTCTAGCCCTCTTACTGCAACAGCGACAAGTCTGGAGAGACCAGAGGAGCCCGCTGCAGTAACTCCTGTTCCTAGAACTCTTGCCGATCTAAATCTGCAGACCCGTTTGGTAAAACTTCCCCGCTCAGTAACGTTTTCCAACCACCGAACCCGGCATGGTCGCGTAGTTAGACCTCCTTCCCGCTACAAATGATTGCAGCGGGTGGACCTTTCGGTCTGCGCCTTGGGGGGTAAAGTAGCAGTAGCTACAAAAGTGTGTAAAATTATAAATTCTCCATTCGCACTTAAATAACATAACTATTAGCATTAAAAATCTGTGCTCGCGATAGCCATGTGCTATAGGTTCCGCCGCCGTGCGGCCGGGACCCGGGTTCGAAACTCGGCGCTGGCAGTGGCGATTTTCTCTGTTGGGTATAGGAGAAAAATTCCAAGCACAATACCCCACTCTACCCAGGTGTCTGAAATGGGTACCGGTCTCGACCGGGGGAAAGCGTCATGGCGTCCTGGCGTTAGTTATAAGGCATTTGAAAATCCAATGTACAAGGTGATATGTATCAGGCTTGATTGGAAATAAAGCATCCGTAGATGCCTTCATTATTACTCTAAATTATTATTAATAATTTTCTACTTATAATTAGTAATCCTTGAAGTTTTTGTGTAAATGCATGAGAGAGAAAATAACACTCGCCATATTCGAGAGACAAGCCTCTAGAGTGGCAACACTGCGCGGTGACGCGTTCTCTTTCAAAACTCACTCTCACATTGGCGTCTCTCTAGCTTGGTGTTACAGCATCTCTCGTGAGTAAATCTGTGTTGGAAAACAATCGTGTTCCTTCTTCGTGTTCAGTTTAAGTATAAATTGTGACAGTGCTGTGGTTTAAATACGTAGTTATGCGTAGAAGTTGTGATGTAACATGGTTCATTCAGAGTGATATCTCAACATGACTTAGCGTAAATTTTGCACGCCACGTGCATTTCGTGTGCCAATAATTTATATTAGATATTCAACTTTGTCCTTTCCCTTACTACAAAAAGTATACACTTGCAGCGGTCATATTGATATTGAAATTCGTTCATAAAATACTCGTGAGAGAGCTCGACAGAACTGCCGGCATCTTTGTTGCCGGTGTCTTTGTTTTCCAAAATGGCGGAGCATAAACTGCCGTCTCGTGTCATTACTCTGTGATTTAAATTGCACTACATGCGTGTGGAATAATATTTCTTTTTACAACATACTTGCAGTGTTTTTTCTTAAATGTGTTTGACGTGTAAATAATTAAGAATGCCTTTTATTAATTTCGTACGGATTATAGAGTACGAAGATTATTCATGTCTATGCCTGCTAAAGTTTTAGTTTTTTTTATATTTCATTACTCCATAAATCTTGCGCTAAATCGCACTTATTTTCAATATAAATCAGTATTATCCCCTTACCAAAAACTCTTAAATTTCATGCCCTTGCATTTAAAGCAAGAGCAGTTGTACAAGAGTTTCTAAATTGATTCTATCCTACTTTTGAGCTTGACAAAAGAGAGAACAATTAAATTAACTCGTGTCGAATCTGTAGGATTTCTCAGAGTTTCTCCGTTGTGGGAATCTGTCGGGTTTCTCTTTTACGCCGTTGGGTGGTTGAATGTAAATATTAATTTGAACGGTCAAGAAAAACTCGATCAATTCTCGAAGCGCATGGGAACATTATGAGAGTGATAATGAAAAACGGTTTTGGACTCAGCTCGTTTTTAGGTGGAGTTTATTGGAAGAGGAAACCAGGAAAACTGGCTTGGATCTTGATCTCGGAGAGCTTGTCTAGGTGGGCAATCCTTGCCGGAGGACCAGGCTGGCGTTGACGAAAGCCGGCACGCGATGGAGTAGGCAGGGTGAGTGAGTTGTATTTGGGAAGTTGAATTAGGCAATTTGAGATAATTGAGCGAGGGTCAGTGACGTAGTTCAGGTATAACTAATGACTCCAAAATAAGGTGGGGCGTGAGTGAGCAAGTTAACTCCGGCTCATGTGAGCAGAATCAAGTCGGCACATTAGCAGATTAGCACATTAGCAGGAGGAAGTTAAGTGACGTGCTCATATTAGTGGGAGCAAGTTTAGTCACTGCTTATGTGAGAATAGCGTTTAGCATGGCGCTCAGGAAACCCAGGGAGATTCAAAAACTGTGAGTGTTGCGTGTATGGCGATGATGTAGAGGTCCTGCACAGGAGTCCAAGACGCTGGATGAAACATTCCAGGAGAGACATCAAGACATTCCACCACTGACAATCCAAATTATAATGACAACTCTTCCCACACGGAGAAATCCGAGAAACTCCTACAGTTTTGACTCCAGCTACATTAGGATTCTCCCTTTTGGCAACTCAAAAGAGATAGGACAGATTTTTGGTTGACAGATTGTAACAGATTTAAACAATAAATAAATTGTTCAATCACTAATGCCTCTGGCTTTAAAAATCTGAGTATTAGGTTTTAAGAATTTCCAAGAATAAAGATCGTGATTCCTTACAGAGACTACGGGCAAGTAAACACGAGATCTACGGAAAATGGTGAAAATATCAAGTGACTGCACTTATGAAAGCAGTAAAAAAAACACATAAAAATCCTAAGTTCATGGATATAAATCCTAAACGTTGATTTCACAGGCGGAAAATACGCGAAGAAAGAAAACACGAAAGGATGAAAGTTCCGTGTGGCGATTTAGCCGGCGACTGTACGCGTCGGCCTCAGCCAGAGCAGCCAGCAATTTGCACACACTTAAGATAGGCAGATAGTAGTGGGTGTTTTGTCACAAGAATGCGATGAGTTAAATTAAATTTTATTGAAATGTTTTTATATTGAAAAAAGTGCGATTAGATAAAGGTCTCCAGAGTATGGAATTAAGAAATGAAATTCCAAAATTTATCAAGCGTAGGCATGAATACTTTTCGTAATTTAAACTACTGCAAGACGGTTTGTAAAAAAAAGAATAAATGCTACTATAACCATGCCTATAGTATTTATAATCACAGAGTAGTGAAAAGAGACGACGGTGTGAGGTTCCGCCATTACACAGAGACGCTATCGAACGAACGCCGGCAATTTTCGCCGCAATCATTCCAAGCAGAGATTATCGTAGATTAGTAGATTATCGAAAAGAAAAAGAACGAGCATGATTATGCTTTGATAATAAAATCATGACACGAACATGCAATGCACATCGAACATGATTATGCTTTGATAATAAAATCAAGACACGGAAATGCAATGCACATCTGACGCAATATCTTTACGCTAAGTCACGTTGAGAAACAAAACAAAATACTGAATGAAAGCATGCTACATCACAATTCCCACGCATAACTACGTAACTTAATAACACTGCACTGTCACTTATTAATACTCACTGACACGACGAAAAGGAACACGATAATTTTCTAACACATTTAAACTCACGAGAATTTGCTGTAACACTGCCAAAGTAGGACGCCAAAGTAAGAGTGGCTGTTTGAAAGAAGAGACGCGCAACTGCGCAGTGTTGCCACCAGAGGGCTTCTCTCTCGAAAAATGTCAAGTGTTATTTTTATTATTTCATGCATTTACACAAAAACTTCAATGATTACGAATTAGAAGTAGAAAATACTTAATAATAAATTAGAGTAATATTTTTAATGCTACTAATTAATTTATTTAAGTATGAATAGCAAATTTCTAATTTTTACGCTTATGTAGCGGTATGCTACATTACCCCCCAAGGCGCAGACCGAAAGGTCCACCCGCTGCAATCATCTGTAGCGGGAAGGAGGGCGAACTACACGACCCTGCCGAGTTCGGCAATTGGCAAATGATACTGAGCGGGGAAGTTTCACCAAACGGGTCTGCAAGTTTAGATCGGCAAGAGTCCTAGGAACAGGAGTTACTGCAGCGGGCTCGTCTGGTCTCTCCAGACTTGTCGCTGTGTCAGTAAGAGGACTAGAGTTAGAATCTACGACAGGGTTAGAGATAGGGTTTGAAAATACAGACACGTAGAAAGGGTTACACTCAAGTTGACTAGGCAGCAAGGCAGCCAACTGAGGAAGCTGAGATGGTAGATATGATCGAGTCTCAGTGGAAGGAGAAATCTGCGGAGAGGAGGATGAGTTATGAGTTACACTATGATCAGAAGTGTATGCGACTTTTAATCGATCAATGCTCACAGGGTCGTGTGAACCGAATCGTTCGATGATGAAATATTTTTGCTTGCGTTTAAGTACTTTGAATGGGCCATCATAAGGGCGCGTGAGTGTAGGTTTTATAGCATCATTGCGGACATACACATGTGTGCAGTCTTGCAGGGCAGAATCTAGTCTGTCCTGAGTCTGAGGCATTCGTGGAGCCACATACTCGATCCTACGCATGCAGTCTTTGAGACAGGTTACATAAGCGGAACGGTCAACGGATGAAAATTCAGGCAAAGGTTTTGGGTCAACAATGTCGCCGGGGAGACGAAGCGTCTTCCCGTACAACATTTCAGCCGCTGTGCACTGCTGATCTTGTCTGTGTAGATTTCGGATGCTAAGTAGTACTACTGGAAGTCTATCAGTCCAATCGTGACTGCAATTAAGGCAGCGCAAGGCAGCCTTGAGGTCTCTGTGGACTCTTTCAATAAGTCCATTTGACTGCGGATGGTACGCTGTAGTTGAGGTATTTGCGCACCCTAAGGCGGTGCTAAGCTCACTCCAGAATTTGGAGGTGAATTGTGATCCCCGGTCATGTGTGACACTTAAGGGAACCCCAAATCTAGAGATCCAGTTTGATAAGAAAGCGCGCGCTACAGTCTCAGTTTGTGTATCAGGAAGAGGGACAGCCTCAACCCAACGCGTGAACCTATCAATGATGGTCAACAAATAAGAATAACCGCGCGATAACGGCAAAGGACCCACTAAATCTAGGTGTACAGAGTCAAACTTGTGACCTGTGAATGCACAACTCTGCAGCGCCGCACGATTATGTTTCACCACCTTACTACTCTGACACGCATGGCAATTTTGCACCATTTGCTTGACCTCCTTACGCATCGCTGGCCAGACGAAACGATCAGAAATCAAACGCACTGTACGGTTAATACCAGGGTGTGAAAGAGAGTGGTAGTGGAGAATAGCTACTCTGCGGAGAGTCGCAGGAAGATACAAACGAGAAGGTCGCTCGGCATCACGGTACACGCCGTCAACCAAGGTTAGTTTTGGAGGGGAAGTGTTAGAAGGTTTGAGAAGGTCCTGAAGTTCAGGATCCTCCTTCTGAGCATTAGCAATGTTGCCGAAGGTGATTTCACCACCGGTTTGGACAGAATTAATTCTAGAGAGACAGTCAGCTACAGTATTGTCGAGACCTTTGATGAAGCGGATGTCAGTGGTAAACTGACTTATAAACGACAAGTGTCGAGCTTCCCTAGGGGAATGTCTTTCAGAAGGCATTTTGATCGCGGAGGTCAGAGGTTTGTGATCTGTGTAGATCACAAACTCCCTCGCCTCTAGAGCATAGCGGAAGTGTCTCACAGACAAGTAGATAGCAAGAAGTTCCCTACTGAACGCGCTATAACCACGCTCAGTGGGCGACAGCTTTTTGGAAAAGAAAGCAAGAGGACAGATATTAGTACCTACTTGTTGTTGCAACACAGCACCTACGGCGGTACTGGATGCGTCCACAACTAGGCTGAAATCAGCATTAGCAATAGGATAGGATAGTTCAGTCGCGGAAGCTAACTTGTGTTTGATTGTATCAAAAGCTGTGCGCGCTTCTTCCGTCCATTTTACCTCAATAGATTTGCCTTTTCGTTTCGGTTCGAGGAGGTCAGACAAGGGCGCTAAAGTTTGAGCACAGTTGCGTATGAAACGATGGTAGAAGTTAACAGAACCTAGGAACCTTCTTAGTTCCTTCTGGGTCTGTGGAAGAGGAAAGTTTTTGATCACTTCTACTTTGGAAGGCAAAGGTTTTAGACCTAGGCTAGAGATTTCATGACCTAAGTAAATCAGTGATGGCTTTCCGAGCTCACATTTTGCAGGATTTACGAGGAGTCCATTGTCGGACAATCTTTGAAAAACGACCCTAAGATGGTCTTTGTGCAACTCTGGGGTTGTGGACGCCACTAGGATGTCGTCTAGATAGACATAAGCGAAAGTGAGATCAGAGAAAATTTCAGCCATGTGCCTTTGGAACGTCTGGGGAGCGTTCCTCAAGCCGTAAGGCATTTTTAGGAATTCAAAGAGACCAAACGGAGTGATTACCGCGGTCTTAGGAATCGCAGACTCATCCAAGGGAATTTGATGGAAGGCAGACTGCAGGTCTATCTTTGAGAAAATTTGTGCTCCCTCTAAATTTGCACTGAAATCATGAAGGTAGGGGATAGGATATCGATCAGGTAAAGTAACGGTGTTCAACCTGCGGAAATCCCCGCACGGTCTGAATTCACCGTTAGCCTTGGGTACTAGCAAAAGAGGACTAGCCCAAGGACTTTTGGAGGTGCGGATGATGCCATTTCGAGCAGCCTAGCGAATTCTTTCTTAGCTAACGCCAATCGATCAGGCGGCAGTCGCCTAGCACGGGAGAAAACTGGCGGACCTTGCGTCTCTATGAAGTGCTTTGTGCATGTTTGCATTTTTGTAGAAACTAAGTTAGGGTTTGTTAATGCTGGGAAATTTTTAAGTTCCTGTTCAAACATGCACTCCTCCTTGAAAACAATCGAGAAGGAATGCAAGACATTTGCTCTAGTTATGCTACAAGCGGGAATTGAGATCTGTGTCTCCTCGTCCCTAATACACCGGTTCTTAACGTCTACAACCATGCCAAACTTGGCCAAAAAATCAGCGCCAATTATTGGTTCTTGAACATCAGCTATCATGAAGGTAAATACAAATTTTCTCCTCAATCCCAGACCGCACTCTAAATTTCTCTCACCGTAACAAGGTATTGGCGTGCCGTTTGCGGCGCGTAATGTCGCCAATAATGGGTTATTTTTATCTTTTGCCGTGGCTGGGATAATTGATACACTGGAGCCAGTATCGATTAAAAATCGATACTTGGTGACGGGATCGTGAATGGTCAAGAGGCGAGTAGTCTGGGAATGAGGCAACGCAGTACTCGCTACTATGCGTCGCTGTTGGCGTTTCCCGAAGTCATTTCGGTATAACGAGGACAGTATCTAGAGGCGCATTTGCGAGCTTGGTCACCAAATTTCATGTGGTACCAGCATAAATTGCTACTAGCATCACGAGAGCGCGACCTGGAGCGGCGGTCTTGATTTGACCTATCATAAGATCTACCTCTATCAAAGCGTTGAGGAGGAGGAGAAGGATAGTTAGGGTGATAGTCAGAGGGATAGTCGTAGGCATTTTGGTGGCTTGGGAATCTCCCTGGGCCTTGCTGAATGTGAGCCACACTCTGACCTATTTGAAAATTTTGGAGAGCTTGCTTTATTTCAGCGATGTCCTGCTGCAGCTTATCTATTGTGGCTGAGGATTGATTTTGCGCCGTATTTGACGGGCTAAAAGTGGTAGCTGCTACATTCAGGGAAGCAACTTGTGGTTCTCGTGGCAAATTAATATTTCGGATCACCGTCTCTGCGGCTTCCGCTAATTTTTCTAACGTTTGCTCGGGCCCTGCTAGCGATAGAAATGGACGCACGTTAGGCGGAAGCTTAGTCATGAAAACTTCCTTCAGAAATCCCTCAGCTACGGCAACACCCGTAGCGAGTTTCCGCAGCACTTTAACTAGCGAAGAGGGAGAGAAAGAAACAGAGACAGATGGAATTGCTGAGGCGTCTACAAGACTTCGGAATTTGTCCGCATCGGACATCTGAAGCCTTGCCAAGATTTTGCCTTTCAAGATTCCGTAAGGATTGCGATCTGGAGGGTTTTCTAAGATGTCGTTAGAGTTATTTAGTAGTTTTGTGGGCGCGGCGCTCACAAGAGCATAGAATTTGTCTATCTCATTACTTATTTTATGGTACCTAAATACTGCTTCACACTGCTGGAACCAGGTGTGAGCGTCCTCCGGAATAAAGGGCGGGAGCCTAATGGGACTTGTGTGTGCTCGATCTTCATTATCTGAGTCAGGCATGCTAGCAATCTCTTTTGGGGATGCGCAATTAAGATATCAGTGCCTATGACTTGGGATTAAGTAGCAAGGGTTTGCGTTAATTCTTTACCTACTCAATCATTCAGATAGAGTTGAAACAGAAGGAAGGAAATATGAAATTGTAAACGAGAAAAATTTTTGCGGTATGCGGCAATTTGCGTAGGCACGAATATAAAGCAGGTGAGAAAAATTATTTTTCTACCTACTCAATCAATCAATAATCGTTGAAGAAAACGGAAAGAGAGAGAATGGAAGCGAAGATTTTTACGGTAGTCAGAAATAAATGCACAGCACGGAAAATAAAAAAATATTTTTCCTACCTACTGTGGCACATGAAACAAACAAACAAGGACAGGATAGCGCTGACGCTGAAAAAAAAATTTTGTTAGAGCTGCTCAGAGAAATATTAGCACGGTCAAAATCCACAGGAATCTCTCAAACTACTACGAAATGGGAAAACTTATCACTACAATGATACGTCAACATTAACCTCTCACAATCTCTCAAACACTTCGAGTTGAGTTTTTATTTTTACGAGGTTCCCGGCCAATGCACCAGTGTCGGGTTTCTCTTTTACGCCGTTGGGTGGTTGAATGTAAATATTAATTTGAACGGCCAAAAAAAACTCGATCAATTCTCGAAGCGCATGGGAACATTATGAGAGTGATAATGAAAAACGGTTTTGGACTCAGCTCGTTTTTAGGTGGAGTTTATTGGAAGAGGAAACCAGGAAAACTGGCTTGGATCTTGATCTCGGAGAGCTTGTCTAGGTGGGCAATCCTTGCCGGAGGACCAGGCTGGCGTTGACGAAAGCCGGCACGCGATGGAGTAGGCAGGGTGAGTGAGTTGTATTTGGGAAGTTGAATTAGGCAATTTGAGATAATTGAGCGAGGGTCAGTGACGTAGTTCAGGTATAACTAATGACTCCAAAATAAGGTGGGGCGTGAGTGAGCAAGTTAACTCCGGCTCATGTGAGCAGAATCAAGTCGGCACATTAGCAGATTAGCACATTAGCAGGAGGAAGTTAAGTGACGTGCTCATATTAGTGGGAGCAAGTTTAGTCACTGCTTATGTGAGAATAGCGTTTAGCATGGCGCTCAGGAAACCCAGGGAGATTCAAAAACTGTGAGTGTTGCGTGTATGGCGATGATGTAGAGGTCCTGCACAGGAGTCCAAGACGCTGGATGAAACATTCCAGGAGAGACATCAAGACATTCCACCACTGACAATCCAAATTATAATGACAACTCTTCCCACACGGAGAAATCCGAGAAACTCCTACAGTTTTGACTCCAGCTACATTAGGATTCTCCCTTTTGGCAACTCAAAAGAGATAGGACAGATTTTTGGTTGACAGATTGTAACAGATTTAAACAATAAATAAATTGTTCAATCACTAATGCCTCTGGCTTTAAAAATCTGAGTATTAGGTTTTAAGAATTTCCAAGAATAAAGATCGTGATTCCTTACAGAGACTACGGGCAAGTAAACACGAGATCTACGGAAAATGGTGAAAATATCAAGTGACTGCACTTTTGAAAGCAGTAAAAAAAACACATAAAAATCCTAAGTTCATGGATATAAATCCTAAACGTTGATTTCACAGGCGGAAAATACGCGAAGAAAGAAAACACGAAAGGATGAAAGTAATGGGTGTAGGTTAAGAAGGCGAGACTCTTGGAGTTTGTATAATCAGTACACACAGCAGGACACACGTTTACATTACGAAGGGTAGTGGTGGAGTAGGCTCCAGCCAAGCCCGAGAACCACGAGCAGAGATCCACAAGAACCATGAGCTCAGTTCTCAACGCATAGTGCTGTCTAAATACATTCTTACACAAGAGCACTGTAACATTATCAGTATTATACACATATACATTCAAGGTGCTACATGAAAGGTTTCAACACTCCTTCTCACATTGAATGTGTGTCAGATGAGACCATTCCTAACTTCGTTCTTAGTCTAGAGAACTTTTCTATCGGCAGGTTCTTGGTGAATATGTCGGCGAGCATTTCGTCGGTAGGGCAATACACTACGTCTATATCTTTGTTACTTACAAGATCCCGTACATAGTGAAATTTAATATCGATGTGCTTGCTCCTCCCATGATATTTGGGATTGTTGGCAAGACAGATGGCTGACTGGTTGTCTTCGTTTATAACCATTGGTTCCATAGTCCCAAAATTTAGATCACTGAGTAAGTGCTTCAACCAGACAGCCTCTTGAGCCGCACCGGCAAGAGCAACGTATTCGGCTTCTGCAGTTGAGAGGGCTACACAAGTTTGTTTGTTAGATCTCCACGTAATTACCGAATTACTGAGGGTGAAACAGTAACCAGAGGTAGACTTTCGGTCATTTTTATCACCAGCCCAGTCAGCATCTGAATAACCAATGCAAGTATCAGAACATTTGCTATACAAGAGACCTAGTTTAGAGGTGCCTCTCAGGTACCTGAATATTCTCTTAACACACATCCAATGCTGTTCAAGAGGTTTGGAGCTGTATTTAGCAACATTATTCACTGCGAATGCAATGTCAGGTCGAGTTCTGGTTGACAAATACAAAAGGCTACCTACAGCACTTTGATAAGTGGCAGGGTCAAATTCGACATCATTTGGGGAGCATATCGGATTTACGTTTACATCGGCGGGAGTTGCAACAGGTTTACAATTTTCAAAGCCAAATTTTGACAACAGAGCCTCAGTGTAGGCAGTTTGATTCAAGAGGACATTGTTTTTATATTGTACAACACTTACACCTAGGAAGTAACTCAGCACACCAAGGTCCTTCATTTTGTATTGGGTAGAAAGGCTCAACTTTATTTGATTTATTTCATCACCAGACTCAGAAGCAATTATTAGATCGTCTACATACACCGCCACAATACACAGTTTCTTATCTTGAACACGAGTGTATATACAAGCATCACTCTTAGATTGTACAAAACCCAATTTCTTCAAATAGCTATCTAGTGTAGTGTTCCAACACTTAGGGGCTTGTTTTAGTCCGTAGAGCGATTTTTGTAGTTTACACACCAGATTTTCTTTGCCTTTGACAATAAAACCGTCAGGTTGAACCAGATATAGTTCTTCAATCAGTTCTCCATTAAGGAAGGCTGTTGCAACGTCCATGTGATGGACTTGCATGTTGCATTTGGCAGCCAAAGCTAGTACTGTCCTGACAGACTCAAATCGAACCACGGGACTGAAGGTCTCGTCGTAGTCGATGCCATATTTTTGTGAGTAGCCCTGAGCCACAAGGCGAGCTTTGTACGAGCAAATGCTTCCGTCGGGTCCGGTTTTTCTTTTAAAGATCCACTTTGATTTGATAGGTTTTTTGTCATTAGGACACTCTACAAGGGACCATACTCTGTTTTGATTTATAGACTCCATCTCATTCTCCATAGCTGTTTCCCATAGTTTTGCTTCTGGTCCACTGAGTGCTTCTTGAACACAAGATGGTATATCAAGCTCATTTTTCATTAAATACACCCATTCACCAAACCTATCAGGAGCCCGTCGATATCTGGCTGATTGTCTAGGCTGCACTCCCTCCATCCCAGCATCTGACTGTCTATGCTCCACCCCTCCCTCAGAGTCTTCTGGTTCTGGATCCTGAGGAAGAAGAGTAAAATTACCATCATTTACTTCTGAAGGCTCCTTCTCAATTGGCATCTGCTGAGATTCATTGAACATAACGTCTCTACTCAAAAATATCCTTCTACTGTTTATGTCATACAGACGATATCCCTTGGATCCACTTCCATATCCTACAAGAACACACGGTTTAGATTTTGGATCAAGTTTTTCCCTCTCATCTTTGGGGACATGAGCGTACGCACTGCAGCCAAAGGTTTTGAGGTGCTGTACGTTGGGCTTGTGTCCATTAAGGGCCTGATAAGGGGTCATATCATTCAATGCACTAGCAGGGCTCCTATTTTTGACATACACGGCAGTTGATATAGCTTCACCCCAGAATGATTTTGGTAACTTTGAACCAGACAGCATAGCTCTGACAGAGTCAAGAAGAGTTCTATTCATTCTTTCTGCAACTCCATTTTGTTCAGGTGTCTTAGGCACAGTTTTTTCATGGATAATTCCTTCCCTTTTTAGGAATTGTTCAAAGTCATTAGAGATGTATTCCCCACCGTTATCGGAGCGCAGAATTTTAATTTTGTGATCATAGTGATTTTCTACCAAGGATTTGAACTCCTGAAACACTTTGAAAACATCACTCTTATGTTTGATAATGTACACCCAAGTATATCTGGAGTGGTCATCTATGAAGGTTACAAAATACCTTCCACTCCCAAGTGATATGGGATTAAGCTGGCCACACACATCACTGTGGATAAGTTCTAAGGGTTGGCGTTTCCTTTTGTGATTTGTTTTGGGGAACGGAAGCCTATGATTTTTACCATCACAACAGTTTTCACAAAAAATGTTATCTCCACTCACAGAACAATCAAAACCTCTAACAAGATTCCTAGTGGCTAATTTCTTAAGATTATTGAATCCTAGATGACAAAATCGTTTATGCCACAGAATTTCATCAGAGGAAACGTTCATGCATTTGGCGGCTGAATTAAGGGTGCAATTAAGTTTATACAATTTTCCTGCTTTACTGCCTAAGGCAATTAATTCATCGTCTTTATTTACAATCTTACATGAGCTTTCGTCAAAGTAAACTGAGTTTCCACTTTCTGTAATCTGAGGCACGGAAAGTAAATTGTAGGCTAAGCCAGGTACATACAAGACATTCTTAACAACACAGGTATCTACTCGACCTTTAGGCAACAACACCATAACTTCAACATCACCTACACCAACACCTTGCAAGTTTCTACCATCACCAACTTCAATGTTAATTGGACTAGATAGCTCATTCATACAAGAAAAATCATTCCTATTATTACACATGTGTGCTGTTGCACCGGAATCAATTACCCAACAATTATTGATATTTATCACAGACAATGCACCGATATAATTTGTTTTACCTGCTACAAAATTGTTTTGGTTTTCTGTGTGGTTCCCATCTTCTTTCTTCAATTTTTCTTGATAGATCCAGCACTTGGTACGTAGGTGTCCCAATTTTCCGCATTCGAAGCATCGTGAGTTTTTCAATTTGGAGGTCACAAGGGATTTTTCACTGAAGTCTGAAGCACTTTGGTTTTTCAGTTTTGCTTCTTCATTCAGAAGACGCTCTGTCACAATATCCCATGACGGTAGTTTTTCATGAGCTTCCAGTGCAGTCACCAGTGTGGAGAAATGGTCGGGAAGTGACGACAGCAAGATTATTACACGACTTTCTTCATCAACAGCGTCATCAATCACACTCAAGGACTCAAATATTTCGACAAATGCTTTGAGATGAGTTTGTAAGTCTTGGTCTTCTTTTAGTTTCATGTTGTAGAGTCTTTTGCGTAGTCTGAACTTGTTAGACCAAGTTTTCTTCTGGAATGTATCTTCAATCTTATGCCATAGTTGCACAGGGTCAGTAGGATCACCCAACAAATAAAGTTGACTTGTTTCGACACCAAGCACAATTGTTGCAAGTGCACTGTCACGTCTTTCTTCAAATTTTCTTCGAGCAGTCTCGTCCGTAGTCTGTGGCATGGTTTCCGTTCCTCGAACCAAGTTCCACAGTTTTTCCTTCATCAGAATCATCTTCATTTGCAGCTTCCACGTAGGATAGTTTTTATCATTAAGAGCCGTGAGGCAGTTCTTTGCACTTTCACTTACGGAGCCTGCCATGTTTCTTTCTCTTTCACCGTTTCTGTCTCACACAGCACTAACAAATCACCAACTTCTGTTCTCGCTGTCCCGGGCTGTTTTTCGCTTCGGGACTTAAGATAACCTCACTTGATATTGCTTCATCGGAAGGTTTACTGTGCCCATAACCTAATGGGTGTAGGTTAAGAAGGCGAGACTCTTGGAGTTTGTATAATCAGTACACACAGCAGGACACACGTTTACATTACGAAGGGTAGTGGTGGAGTAGGCTCCAGCCAAGCCCGAGAACCACGAGCAGAGATCCACAAGAACCATGAGCTCAGTTCTCAACGCATAGTGCTGTCTAAATACATTCTTACACAAGAGCACTGTAACATTATCAGTATTATACACATATACATTCAAGGTGCTACATGAAAGGTTTCAACAGAAAGTTCCGTGTGGCGATTTAGCCGGCGACTGTACGCGTCGGCCTCAGCCAGAGCAGCCAGCAATTTGCACACACTTAAGATAGGCAGATAGTAGTGGGTGTTTTGTCACAAGAATGCGATGAGTTAAATTAAATTTTATTGAAATGTTTTTATATTGAAATAAGTACGATTAGATAAAGGTCTCCAGAGTATGGAATTAAGAAATGAAATTCCAAAATTTATCAAGCGTAGGCATGAATACTTTTCGTAATTTAAACTACTGCAAGACGGTTTGTAAAAAAAAGAATAAATGCTACTATAACCATGCCTATAGTATTTATAATCACAGAGTAGTGAAAAGAGACGACGGTGTGAGGTTCCGCCATTACACAGAGACGCTATCGAACGAACGCCGGCAATTTTCGCCGCGTTCATTCCAAGCAGAGATTATCGTAGATTAGTAGATTATCGAAAAGAAAAAGAACGAGCATGATTATGCTTTGATAATAAAATCATGACACGGACATGCAATGCACATCGAACATGATTATGCTTTGATAATAAAATCAAGACACGGAAATGCAATGCACATTTAAAGTTCTCCCAAAGTGGGGAACTAATTGAATTTGATTTTAAAGGTTGAATATTGATTTCAATTGATTTCAAAAGAAGGATGTTCTTCTTATAATGGCGAGGTCACCAGTGCTCTGGGTAGAGCACACTTAATTGCTAATTGACTTAATCTGACTCAGAAGGAGTTCGGTGTATTCGGACGCACTTTTTCAAGCGTCAAATAATCCATGAAACAACAAAAATTACCACAAGCCAACACCGGGGGAAAATGAGAGAATAGTTTCACTCGCCGGTATGGGGGATTTATTGAGGAGAAGGTTGCACTCCGAAGTGCGAGGCTTGACTCTTGTTCGCGAGACTTCTTGGGGAGAGTCCGAGGAGGTTGCTGGACTTCGTCGATTCGTTCAGCTCAGGCTGATGGAAGCCTGTGCTGGAGCGTGAAGTCGAGGATGGTGTAGGTGTGGGAGGTTCCGACACCAAGTGAGTAGTGAGTTGAATGATGAGTTTGGGAATAGTTACCGGTTAGGAAAAACTCGGTAAGTGATGAGGACTCTCGACCCAAGGGTCTCAACTGGAGATTTTAGCGGCTTAGCTGCAGGGATGCAGGCCTTTCCAGTATAGTGAAATTTGAATATGTGGAGAAACTTGGAGGAGAACTCGGAGGAGGTAAGCTCCTTAAATTAAGAGGTTAGGGTTTGGTTTCATAAGTGTTTGTGAGTGCTTGAATGTGGGGTCCCGTCGATCCTGTGAGGGAGCAGGTGACTTGAATTATTTTGAACACAAAATTTGAGTCTATTCATACACATGTGCAAGACTGCGCAAAACTGTAACAGTGAACAGTGGCAGGAGTCCGGTGCTAAAAATCAGTCCGCAACTCTAGCGCCCGAGTCGCAGCCTGAATCATCTTAACACCAGAATCAGTGCTCCAGACCCACTGGTCAAAAGCTCTATCCTGACATTACAAGTAGCAGCACAACTGAGTTTAAATGAACTACAGCCAAAATAATAGCTAAAGCACTGAGGTAATTAGATAATTAATGTACTAAAAAAATATAAGTATGAGAAAAGGTGAATTCTCTATACTCTATTATTTAGATGAGCAAGAATTGCAGCAGAAGTTACATAAAAAGGAACAGCACATAAACGGACACGAAAGCCCCAACAACTAAGCTGAGAACAAAGTTACAGTGATTTAAAAAAGGCTCAATTAATTCATGGAAAAATATTGAACATAAGAACGCTGCTTCTATTCCTAAAAAACATGTCAAATGTAGTTAGGTATTTATAAGGAACAATTATTTATGAATTGACTTGAAATGAGTACTGCAGAAAATACAAACGCGATTTGCTGCAATATCCTAATTTATTTCTTAAGATTTTTGGACTTTAAACGTTGAGTGTTGAACGTGAAAATAATTCCATACTTGTTTGAATCACGACTTAATTAAAATACAAAAGTTGAGAACACAATTAATTAGAAGCTGGAACATACAAAAAATGAGCAAAACAAAAATGATCTCTGTGGGCAGCAAGGTGTCTTAACACTATGCTCAGCACTAAAAATATCTAAGGAGCAAATGCCAACATCGGTTTACACTGACAGCACAATACGGCATAAACACGATAACAATGACAAAGATGTGGCAGTGAGCTTGAGGCTGGTGACTAACTAACACTGGCACAGAGACAACATAGTGAATATTTCTACGACAATATAACGAGAGCTCCCTAACACGGAACAAGTTAAGACACAACACAGGAAAGTTAAGACATAATACAATTAACTCTCACACTTGATACTTACAATTGCCCCTCTGGGGGCCCAAGGACTAATATCTGAAGAACACACAACGTGAAATGAGCAGTCTGCCTGGAAAATGGCCATCGAGCTTGCCAAATGGTTCTACGTGAAAACGCGATGCGAGCTGACGCTCGAAAAATGTTTAAATATTTTTGGTCAAATTTTAATAGATTTCTGGGTAATGTTGAATGACAATAGTGATCTAAAATCGTAATAATGATTGCGTTAGCTTTATTTAATTTTTAGAAGGTAGTTTTATTAATTTATGAAATTTAGACTGAAGTGCGGCAGAAGGCGTTCACCACAGCTACCCCCCAACGCATGTAGACCGAAAGGTCTGGTAACAGTGAAGCTGTTACTTGTAAGACGCTCGAGGGAGTTAAAAGAAGGAATTCCCAAAAGAAAGCTTGACAGAGGAAAATAGATGAAAATAGTGGAAGGTTAACTGTGGAACTATGAAAGTTTCAGCTCGGATCCCGAACTGGGACCATAAAAAATCTGTGAGGTTAGCATCACTGGGCATACAGGTGCCAGAGTATCTGCCGAAATGGAGGCGCCCGAAAAACCTGATTCCGACTGCGTTCTTTGAACGGTGTAACGGGGAATCTAGAATTGGTCGACTTCCATGACTTTAGAACTCAAAGCGAACTACGACGTACGATTTCGTTGGCTCGACAGGTGTTGACCTGAAGCGAAATCTAGTCTGAATTTGTGACATTATGCCCTCAAAACAATATACAAGATCAGTTCCTTACTTTCCAAAACACATATGCCGGTTAAATACAGCAAATGTGCGACGTAAGTCGTTTGTACAGCCTTCCTAGGCAACGTGCGTGCTCCTCAGGCGTCCCCAAGGCTACAAGCACACCGACCAGACAGCGATACAAAAAATGGAAGATCGGGAAAGAGCTTGGTATTTGGGATACGGAGGAACTTACAAAAGACCAACGGTGCACACCCGGCAGTCCCTTGCAACGATCGCAGAGAGTAAATTTATGGTTGGGCATATTTTTGGGCGTCATCTTACGTATTTCGCAAGTCTATACCATTGTGAAGTTAACGTTAATTTGTTTAAATTGGTGTTTCGTACATAGACATTTGCTTGCTTTAGTGCTTCAGTAGCAATGGCGCTGCAGTAGCGATGGAAATTGCGAAGGTTATTAGTAAGGAGCTTCAGTAGCAATGGAAATGCATGAAGAGTTTTGTAAAAGGTGGCTTCAGTAGCAATGGAAAGCATGAAGAGTTTGTTAGAATAGGCTGCAGTAGCAATAACTTATTAATAGGGAAGAGTTTTAGAGAGGAAAAACTATGTTTGATTACTGAGAATTAGAGGAAACGGATGGAAAGGAACACTACCTCCTCCAAAGTTCAACATGCAACAGCTGCAACAGCCTCGACATGCGCTCAAAAACCTCCAAATGATGGCTGCGGCAATTCAGTTGTTGGACTATTTATCAACTCTGGTATGAATTCTGGTCACCAGTTTAAAGTTCTCCCAAAGTGGGGAACTAATTGAATTTGATTTTAAAGGTTGAATATTGATTTCAATTGATTTCAAAAGAAGGATGTTCTTCTTATAATGGCGAGGTCACCAGTGCTCTGGGTAGAGCACACTTAATTGCTAATTGACTTAATCTGACTCAGAAGGAGTTCGGTGTATTCGGACGCACTTTTTCAAGCGTCAAATAATCCATGAAACAACAAAAATTACCACAAGCCAACACCGGGGGAAAATGAGAGAATAGTTTCACTCGCCGGTATGGGGGATTTATTGAGGAGAAGGTTGCACTCCGAAGTGCGAGGCTTGACTCTTGTTCGCGAGACTTCTTGGGGAGAGTCCGAGGAGGTTGCTGGACTTCGTCGATTCGTTCAGCTCAGGCTGATGGAAGCCTGTGCTGGAGCGTGAAGTCGAGGATGGTGTAGGTGTGGGAGGTTCCGACACCAAGTGAGTAGTGAGTTGAATGATGAGTTTGGGAATAGTTACAGGTTAGGAAAAACTCGGTAAGTGATGAGGACTCTCGACCCAAGGGTCTCAACTGGAGATTTTAGCGGCTTAGCTGCAGGGATGCAGGCCTTTCCAGTATAGTGAAATTTGAATATGTGGAGAAACTTGGAGGAGAACTCGGAGGAGGTAAGCTCCTTAAATTAAGAGGTTAGGGTTTGGTTTCATAAGTGTTTGTGAGTGCTTGAATGTGGGGTCCCGTCGATCCTGTGAGGGAGCAGGTGACTTGAATTATTTTGAACACAAAATTTGAGTCTATTCATACACATGTGCAAGACTGCGCAAAACTGTAACATTCACAGGAGGAACAGTGGCAGGAGTCCGGTGCTAAAAATCAGTCCGCAACTCTAGCGCCCGAGTCGCAGCCTGAATCATCTTAACACCAGAATCAGTGCTCCAGACCCACTGGTCAAAAGCTCTATCCTGACATTACAAGTAGCAGCACAACTGAGTTTAAATGAACTACAGCCAAAATAATAGCTAAAGCACTGAGGTAATTAGATAATTAATGTACTAAAAAAATATAAGTATGAGAAAAGGTGAATTCTCTATACTCTATTATTTAGATGAGCAAGAATTGCAGCAGAAGTTACATAAAAAGGAACAGCACATAAACGGACACGAAAGCCCCAACAACTAAGCTGAGAACAAAGTTACAGTGATTTAAAAAAGGCTCAATTAATTCATGGAAAAATATTGAACATAAGAACGCTGCTTCTATTCCTAAAAAACATGTCAAATGTAGTTAGGTATTTATAAGGAACAATTATTTATGAATTGACTTGAAATGAGTACTGCAGAAAATACAAACGCGATTTGCTGCAATATCCTAATTTATTTCTTAAGATTTTTGGACTTTAAACGTTGAGTGTTGAACGTGAAAATAATTCCATACTTGTTTGAATCACGACTTAATTAAAATACAAAAGTTGAGAACACAATTAATTAGAAGCTGGAACATACAAAAAATGAGCAAAACAAAAATGATCTCTGTGGGCAGCAAGGTGTCTTAACACTATGCTCAGCACTAAAAATATCTAAGGAGCAAATGCCAACATCGGTTAACACTGACAGCACAATACGGCATAAACACGATAACAATGACAAAGATGTGGCAGTGAGCGTGAGGCTGGTGACTAACTAACACTGGCACAGAGACAACATAGTGAATATTTCTACGACAATATAACGAGAGCTCCCTAACACGGAACAAGTTAAGACACAACACAGGAAAGTTAAGACATAATACAATCAACTCTCACACTTGATACTTACAATTGCCCCTCTGGGGGCCCAAGGACTAATATCTGAAGAACACACAACGTGAAATGAGCAGTCTGCCTGGAAAATGGCCATCGAGCTTGCCAAATGGTTCTACGTGAAAACGCGATGCGAGCTGACGCTCGAAAAATGTTTAAATATTTTTGGTCAAATTTTAATAGATTTCTGGGTAATGTTGAATGACAATAGTGATCTAAAATCGTAATAATGATTGCGTTAGCTTTATTTAATTTTTAGAAGGTAGTTTTATTTATTTATGAAATTTAGACTGAAGTGCGGCAGAAGGCGTTCACCACACACATCTGACGCAATATCTTTACGCTAAGTCACGTTGAGAAACAAAACAAAATACTGAATGAAAGCATGCTACATCACAATTCCCACGCATAACTACGTAACTTAATAACACTGCACTGTCACTTATTAATACTCACTGACACGACGAAAAGGAACACGATAATTTTCTAACACATTTAAACTCACGAGAATTTGCTGTAACACTGCCAAAGTAGGACGCCAAAGTAAGAGTGGCTGTTTGAAAGAAGAGACGCGCAACTGCGCAGTGTTGCCACCAGAGGGCTTCTCTCTCGAAAAATGTCAAGTGTTATTTTTATTATTTCATGCATTTACACAAAAACTTCAATGATTACGAATTAGAAGTAGAAAATACTTAATAATAAATTAGAGTAATATTTTTAATGCTACTAATTAATTTATTTAAGTATGAATAGCAAATTTCTAATTTTTACGCTTATGTAGCGGTATGCTACAAATCTATCATTTACGGTGTAGGGATTGTCAGTGGTGGAATTTTTTTTCCTTGATGTCTCTCCTGGAACATCTCATCCAGCGTTTTCGACTCTTGCAGAACCTCAACGACATCACCAAACGCCACCACAACTCACTCCCTGGGCCTGAGAGATCTCATTTACAATCTATTCCCTTTGCAATTCATATGGGTTATTTTTGAAGCTAGTAAGCCTAAGATTTCACTCCCAGGCTAGCTAAACTACCTGCTTCGACTACGATAACTATCTTGTCCAGCTTGGGATTAATAAAGCTGATACCTTGAATTGACACCACCAACGTCACGGGTTTTTCAAAGGCTTATGCTACTAGTTAGTCTAAATTGGGCTTATTTAAATTCCACAAAACACACACTCATTCATATCCTGCCGACAACATCGCTCGCCGAACTTCACCATCGACCACAGGACCTCGCCGGCACGGAGTGCCCACCTAGACAAGCTCTTCCAGTCAAGCTCAATAGCCAGTCCTCCCTGGCGTTCCTCCAATATATACCGAGCTGAGTCCTGTTTTGTCGTCATTATCCCTTTCTTTTAATTTCACGAACACTGTCGAGCAATGATTACGTTAGGACGGTAACAACTATATCTTGGCTTAAATCTTACCACGTCCAACGTAACACATATCACCTTGTACGTTTGATTTTCAAATGCCTTATAACTGACGCCATGACGTTTTCCCCCGGTCAAGACCGGTACCCATTTCAGACACCTGGGTAGAGTGACCGGGGTATTTTGCTTGGCATTTTTTCTCTATACCCAACAGGCTCTAATTTTATTATTCAACGTTTCCTTCCAAAAATCTTCCGTATAGTTATTTTAAAAGTTGTTGTTGTGGTCCCAAAAGAGAGGTCCCGAAATATTCAAAATTATTTGCATCTTCTATGTGCATGTACTCTAAATGCCTAAATATCTTGTTTATTTTGTCAGTTCCTTTATTGGTGTTTACTTAAACCCCACGTCTTTCTCCATCTTTTTTACGTTCATCTTATGAACTATATGCCTATTTATTTTTCCAATATTGTTCAAATAGGTGGTAAATATATTAACGCTTATGACTTTTCGTCGATGCCTATTCCTAGCGGACTTTCCTCTAGGTGCTGCAAATTTGAACTCCATCTTTGTAAGTGGGAAAATTAGGGAAAGATGGCGCCTTAGTCGTTGTCCTGTTCACGTGTGTGATAATATCGCGTCGAATAAAATTGTTTGTGATTAAGTAAATAATTTCATCTGTCATTTACGTTTTTAGAGTGGAATTATTCAGTTGGTCGAGTGATAAAGATACGTATGGAATAAATTAATCAGTAGAAGAGGCTAAATTTGTTTATTTCGTGTTGTGGTAATTTTTGGGTTACAATGCTTATTAGTAGAGACGTAAAACTTTTCGTCATTATTCGAGATATAGAATTAAATACATTCTGCGTAACTTATTATTTTTAATGGTATTATAATATATTTTGAAGGCGTAATGTGGTTAGAATTTTTTTAAACATACAGATTCAAGCATCGATTTATTTAGTATTCAGCAGATCGTCTGAGTCAGTTTCTAGTTATCAGCGTTGCTTGTGTGTGTTGTCAAGGTGATGTAATTTTTATTTATAACAATATTACCAGTTGTAGTAATATTACGTTGTTGGTTTCAACGACTGAAAGAAAATTGTCTTTAACTTGAAAACATTTCCAGTAAATGCAGCATTAGTAGGAAATGCTGTAAGTCTAGAGGTGGGACCTGCTCAGTTTTATTTCAAGATAAAACTGTCAAAGGTTTTAGTGGATTTATAACTTTACGTTTCATACTTCCACAAAAGTGAATGCTGTTTTACTGCAGAGGTTGAAGAAATGATCTATAATGCGCAAATGGGTAAATGTTGAAGATTATCTGGGAATCGATTATCCACTTTTTGAATGCTAAACATAGTAAATTAGATTGAAATAAACAAGTTTTCTTCCATGCACTTTTTGTTGTAAATGATTATTTTAAATTAAAGCAGTAGGTTTAGTTTCGTGTTTGAGGACGAATGCGCTCAAATAAACAGCTACTTATTCATTTTCAAATTTTTGTTGCTTGAATCATAGTAATAACATTGACATAAACTACTTTTCTTCAATACACTTTTTTTTGTCAAATGAATATTTTACAAGTTAGCGTGGTAGGTTTAGTTTCGTCTCTGACAACGAGAAAACCGGAGGCAAGACGCAATTGCAGCATTGCCATTTGCCGGGCCAAATGAATTACTTCCTGCTTCAAACGCTTGAGTTGCGGTAATTGATTCACCGCTTTAGCTCATAAATTACTTATTTATGACGGAAAGTGCACAGAAGAAAACTTGCTTATTTTGATCTTATTAACTATGTTAACCCTTTTTGTACGATAATTCAAATAGTTTGAGTAAAAACTTCTGGGGGAAAAAGTTGTCATTACCCTGAATTGTCAGTAAAATTCTCCTTGTGTGGGTGCTCTTAGCTTAAGTGCCTACTCTTTATTTGAACTTTAAATTTTTTTGAATCTTTGAAGCTCTATCCTTGGCGACAGAAATTTTTGATGTTGATAATTAGGTTTTTGGGTCAATATTTATTTTAGGTGCGGCACGGAAATTAAAGATGTCATTGCTTAGAATCACTAAAAGAGCACATTTAATAACCTTTTACGCATACGCATCAGCGAGCAGAATGTCATTCTTGTAAAAGGTTATTAAATGTGTTCCTTTATTGATTATTTGCCCCCAAATTATTAATTTCCGTGCCGCACCTAAAATAAATATTGACCGGTTTTTGTATTTACGAAGAAATTATTTATAAGTTCTTGCCCGAATTTATCATAAATAACAAAATTCAGCAAACTTGCTCAAGTTAAATGGAAAGGGTATTGAATGTGTTGCTTGGACCCTGTAGCATGAACTTGCGCGTGCCTATGCTACAGGGCCCTATGATAATTACAGGGTCCTATGGTAACCTATGGTAATTTACTCGTACAAGCTTCCGGAATTGTTTAAAAACTTGCTTAATGAATGTTTGTAATTTTCCTAATTTTGTTATTTACTTCATAAATATTTTCTCACTAGTTAAATTACTTTAAAACTAGGTTAGATGCCCTAAACTGGAAGCACTAGCCAACTTGGCACAGGAGTAGCCATCAGTACCAAAAGGGTCAAGGCACCTGAAAATCAAAGATCAATTCCTGGAAAATCCTCAACATTAACCCACAAATGCAATAAAAGTACAGATTTTAATTTAGGAGATCCTTAATTGGTGTGAAGTTTTATCAAATAATTTGTACCTAATTTGAGTTTTTCTTAGCAATGAATTGCGAAATTGAGGAAACCATTTCTTTTATAGTTGATAATATTGCAGTACAGAGCAGTATTCTATGCAACTTTCAGCTTTAGTATATAGCCCATACTTGCTATACTAATTTGATAAAATAATTGTCACAACCTACTTCAGATGAAAAAGTTTGAATATGAGTATTTTAATGATAAGAAATATATAGCAGACAATTGCAAATATTTATAAGTTGTGGAAATATGTAAATATGTTTCTTGAGTAAATTTTCATGCTTGTTTTTTATTTCAAATTTGGTTAAAAAATTTATTGTAAACTAGTCCTCCAAGGAAAATCAATGATTAGTGCAATTGACATCTTGTAGTATAAAAGAATATTTAAGATCATGTCATTGTTCAACTCAGGAATCAGGATATCTTTCAATTTTATCAATTAGTTTGGTGCAGAAATGTATTCATGATAATTTTTCATAATGTTTGTAAATGTTATTAGGTTGGCTCCTACAATTTGATCCTAGGATTCCCTCAAGGAATTGTTCATATATTGTGTATGGTTTTGTCCTACTTAAATTCTGAGACTACATTGATTCACCAGCCCTTTTTAGGGTCAACGTGTATTTTAGGTGCTGCACGGAAATTGAAAATTTTGTTACGAATAATCAGTAGAGGAACACATTTAAAAACATTTTATAAGAATGACATTCTGCTCGCTGATGCGTTGTTATGGAATTATTCAACTTTGAAGTTGGCTTTTGCAGCAAGCGTGCCAAGTGACATTTAACTAATAATGGAAGCTAACGGAAGCTTTTCTTATTACAAACGTAAAGAGGTTGGGTTGTGAGGGGTAGCCACAGTTCTTCTAGTGAAAATTATAAATAAAGGTTTCTAGTGACGTCCGTTTATATCATCTCCAATGACGGCCACCCGGTACCCAAGATGGCGGCCGCCGTCTTTGAGCCGATGTAAACGGACGTCACTAGAAACCTTTATTTATAATTTTCACTAGAAGAACTGTGGCTACCCCTCACAACCCAACCTCTTTACGTTTGTAGTAGGGGGTTAGCTTCAGTTATTACTAAATTCTGCTTGGCGCGCGTAAGCCAACTTCAAAGTTGAATACTTCAAAAATAACGCATCAGCGAGCAGAATGGCATTCGTGTAAAACGTTTTTAAATGTATTCCTTTAATGATTATTCGTAACAAAATTTTTAATTACCGACCTACACCTAAAATACATATTGACCCTTTTTTAGAGCTGGCAATTGAGATAACATAATTTTGATGTCATTGTATGGTTGTTTGAAGTTAGTTCATGTAATTCAATTTGATGGATACTGGGATTTAGAAAAAACAATGATTTTAAGCAAGTCTAATGTTTAAATTTTGCCAGAATCACTGATGATTAACAAGCCATATAAGGTATTGTAGTCCCTTTTTTCAAATATTTCATAGTACAATCACTGGTCAATAAACTTTTTTCTATGTGCAATCACATCTTAGGAATATTTTTTACATTAATAAATGTCACAACGATACAGATATTTGAAATAAATCTCTCAGTATTTCAAGAAGTTGTGATAATAATGCAAGTGAAGGATCTCTGTGGAAAATATTTTATAAAATAAGGAAGATATATTTATATTCAACATCATTGGCTTTCAGCTTCTGAAAAGTATTTCTATCCATAGTTTATTGAAAAGATAGTTAAATAATTATAATTTTCTTTGCAGAATCTTGTTTTTATTGGCATTTTGTAGTGAGATAGAAACTAACAATGTTTGGGGCAGCTCGCCCAGCATTCAGTGGAACCTCCAACTTTAGTGGGTTTGGTTCCACTAACCAGCAGTCCACAGGTTTTGGCACTGGAGGTTCTGCTTTTGGACGAGCACCGTTTGGAACGCAGGTTAGTTGCAAGAAATGTTTCATTTATGTGTACTCTACATACAGAAGGTTCTCGGCTTACAAACGGGTTCCAATCTCACAGACCTTCGTAAATAGACTTATACGTAAGTCAGAACATCGGCTTCTGCAACACAGAAATATGCTGTAAACCTACAAAACTTTTGCCTACTAATAAGAACATGGATATAAGCCTGTTTATGCGCCACATCACGACGTATTCAGCTGTGCGATAAAAACTATTAGTTTGTACAGTTCGTAGCTACGAACGGATTGCTCTAAAGCAGAATGTGAATTAATACGGGTTATGGGTGCTGGTTTATGATAACTAGTAGCCATAAATCAGCATGTAAATAGAAGCTTGGCCTCTGCAGGTACACCATGAAGAATCCAGTTTAGTTGCCAGGAGTGTTTTAGCTATACTACATATATGAGCATGTAAAAGAAAGTTTATGTTCAGAGAAACGCTATTCAAAATGCAAGCAATTCGCAAAAAATTTAGCGATTCTGTATTCACCAGTTGGTAAGAATTTGAGTGTAGGTAGTTGCAGACTTAGGTGTGCATTTGGTTCTGATCGATAGGTTGTAAGATGGTTTAAAGCTCACAATTTCAGATTTCAATGATGTAAAGTATTTCTTGAACTATTAAAAACATATGCATTAAAGCTGATTAGTTCATGTTTTTAAATTAACTTTTAACATTTTCCTTGGTTGTTTTTTTTTGTGGCTTTTCATTTATCTATATTTTTTCATAATTTTTCAGTCAACTGGCACAGGCTTTGGGATTGCCTCAACAAGCACACCTTTTGGAGGCACTACCAACACAGGATCATCATTGTTTGGAACAGCAGGTGAGGCTTTGAATCATTTTGTTCATTTTCATATAAGCTTCAAGTTTGACCTCAAAAATGAAATTATTTCTTGGTATTGTTGTTTCTTATTCATGAGTTATAATTGATGTTTTGCTTTCACTTTTTGATTTTAGCTAGGAGCTTTAAAATTGCTTTAGAAGGTATTATTTTATGTGGAAATTAGTGTACGTCATTACTCCAGCTATTGACTTTGATGGATTTTTTGCATCACTCAAGATCACCATGGAATTTTTAATGCAAATTGTTTGCCAAGTAATACCTGAAATGACCCAGTATTCATCTCTGAAGTATTAGGGTAACTGCTAAAAGTTCACCTACTTCAAGTATACGTGAATAAAAGGCATCATGCTTTTCTTATTGGACATGTCTTACATAATGATGAGACATCTTCAAATATCACTATTTTCAAGTTCTATTTTGTTGGTGATACTTTGTGAACATATGTATATCCAAGTATAAGATTATACTTCCAGTGCCCTCTTACCTCTGTCTTTCATCTACCTGTATATTGAAATTTAGAGATCCAAGTTTTTGTAGCCATAGATTGATTTTGTAAAATGTTACGTAACCTTTTCTTGTGCAAAGGACAAACAGGAAACACAGGGAACACTGGGCTGTTTGGCAGCCAAGTTCCAGGAGCCTTTTCTACCAACAAACCGACAGGCTTCACTACAGCTACCAGTAACACTGGCACCAGTCTTTTTGGCACTCAAAACACTGCTGGGACTGCTTCTACTGGTAATTTACTTCTCTTAAATGTCATTAGAGAATCAACATTATGCAGGAAAAAAAAAACAGATTTTGTAACGTTTTTTATATTACTGATGAGAAACGCCTAATTGTAGATTGACAACACTATGACATGGCCACATATTGAGATGTGTTAAAGCAAGTGTGATTGTATTGGCAAAATTTTTTGACTTTATATTAGTGTTGTTGTTTTTCTCTTACATTTACTGTGGTGCCCATGTGTGATTGGTGTCTGATGGCATCAAACTTCAATAACAAACTGAGAATTGGCCACTTGTTCGGTCTATGCTGTCATATTCTATTTTGTTGTGTTAATCTTGTGCCTGTAAAGGCTTAAATATTGATTAATGAGTGATTAATGACTTAATGAGTGTTGAAAAATTATTCAAGTAGATTGAAGTGCATTAAAATTTTGTGACTTAATGAGAGTTATTTCTTTCCTACATTTGCTGTGGTACCTGTGTCTGATGGCATTGAACTTGAGTAACAAACTGAGAATTTACCAGTTATTTTGTTTGTGCTGTCATTTTCTATTTTGTTTTGTTTATGTTGTAGCCATAAAGGCTTGCATTTTTCTTAGTAACTGAATTAATACATATTTTGTGTGAAGCAAAAAATATAGTCCTTTATTTTTAATGAACGATAGTGATATGAATAATATGTAGACTAATTGATTCATTTTGTGTGGATAGGGTTGTTTGGGAGCAGCACAACCAGCTCCAGCAATGCATTCGGGATGCAAAACAAACCATTTGGGTTTGCCACTCCCACGTCCAACACCACGGGAGGAGGGCTCTTCAACACCAGCAGCACAGGAGGACTCTTTGGAGCCAATACTGGTAAAGTTCATTTGCATATCCACCTCTGTTTTTATTGATACAATAAAGCCTCTGGTGGTGTCCTGTTTTGGTGCCAATACTGGTAAAGTTCATTTGCATATCTACCTCAGTTTTTATTGATACAGTAAAGCCTTTGGTGGTGTTGTTCTTTTTTAGAGCCAATTCTGATGAATTCATTTGCTTCTCTACTTTGGTTTTCAAGATGTATTATAGGCACCAGTGGTATTCTTCTTTTTTGGAACCAAGACTAGTAAAGTTTCATTGGCATCTCTGCTCGAGTTTTTGATTTTATATTAAAGCAGTTCTTCACGCAGTGAAATTCTAGTTTAATAGGTCTTGTAACATTAGTCTTCAGTGTAATCTGTACAATACAATTTTGTTGTAATGGGTGAATCGTGATTTTGATAAAATTCTTTGTTTCAAGGTGATTTTCATTCTATAACTCTGTACTTGTTTAATTTAGTATGCATAAGATTTTTCGTGTTAACATTTTAGTTGTCTTTGCAGTTGACAATCTGATACTTAATTTTCAATTTAAATTTGAAATGTATCAAAAATAAGTATAGTTTGTATAGATCAACATATGGGTGACATATATTTGGATTTTAATGAGTCTCACTGTCTATGTCAAAAGAATGCAGCAATGGTGGTTTAACCTGTATTAAAATGGATCATTTGAGCAGGCACAAGCAATGTTGTGGGCACAACGGTGAAGTACCAGCCAGTGACTGGCTCGGACACCATGACACGCAATGGTGCCACAACTAACATCCAGACTCGCATTGAAGTCATCACCTGCATGAAGGTAGGAGTAGGAGCCTGCAGACTGTGCGTTGGTGCGCTGCTCAGTGTCTACTGTATTTCCTGGGATTATGGTGATAAGAATACACTGCGGTTAATGCTTACTTGAGTATTCTGATGTTCTGCATTTTGGGGTAAAAGCACTGAAAAATTAGAGGTTACTGTCCTGAATTTCTTATACTGAACTACCTACTGTAATTTGCATGTCGTTCTGTCTGATAAATTAGCTTTATTTTGCAAGGAATTTTTTTAATTGGGTTTATTTGGTTGGAAAGTCACTTCGTCTCTGAGGCAAATTATTATTAGCTCTTAATTTGGTTGATCTAACAAGTTGTCATTTTTGAAGGCATTTATTGCCAGAGTTGCTCTGTCAGCTGGTAAACAATGTCCAACTCTATATTAAGAAATGATGTTAAAAACTGGGGGCTTCAAGGGGTAATAAATAGTGATAAAGGTTAACAAAATTTGGGCAGAGTTTTTCCCATTACAGAATTTTCAATTGTAAAAGTTTATTACTGGAATTGATGGAAACGGCTATGAACCAGAAAATTTGGTGCACTTTTGTTTGAGCAAGGCTTATACTAGACCTGAATTGTAGAGTCTGGGTGATGGAAGACAATTCAAGGACAACTAATGAGCCGAGTTGTGGCTGTTGACATGTGTGCAGTAATAGCGTGTGGGGGATGATGTGTTTCAGGTTCATGCATGGGTTTAAAAATTCGGACGAGAGAGACTTCAGGATATGACTAATTCTAGAGATTACATTTCTGAACAATTCTCGTTGTTGTAGCCGTTACTGCTAGCAGTTGAAGTTCTTTTAATCACCCTCAAACAACTTGCACTGTGTGCTATTTTTGTTACAGCTATGCAAGTTGTTCCTCAATCCTGAATTTGTTGAGGTGTTGAAGTACCAAAAGGGCTTTCTCCACTTTTTGTTTTCTGTTCAATTGCATGCATTCGGCTTTTCGTATGTTAAGTGTCAATTATTGAAATTTAAATTTCTTTCATTGTCGCAGGAATATGAAAGCAAATCCTTGGAAGAGCTGCGAGTGGAGGATTACCTAGCTAATCGCAAGGGCCCTGGTCAAGGTGGTGGCCTGATGACAGGTGCCTTTGGTCAGAACACAGGCACTACTGGAGGGCTCTTTGGCGCCACCAACTCCAACACAGGAGGTCTCTTCGGGCAAAAACCTGCCGAAAATAAACCACTTTTCGGCGCCACCAACACTGGTTAGTATATCGGTCTATGTTATCATGCCTAGGTGCCTTGAAGAAACTTTTAAATAATATCCCATATTTTGGTCTATGTAGCATGAAATTGGGTAGACTGTTAAGTGGACTGTTTAAAAATGTTTTTGAGTTTGTGCTTGCGGGCCAATCCTTGGCTATCATTCAACCTATATGTGTAATTATCAACTTCCTCTTACAGAAGTGAAACAATTTCTTCGTCAATGCCTTCCAGAATTGAGATTGGGACTAGTTGTATTTTGTGTCACTAATAAATGGTTGTAAAATTGCTAAGCTGAGATGTTAAAGAACTTTTTGTTCAATTGGACTCATTAATTTTACTTCATTTAGCTCACTCTATACATTAGTTGCTGATAACCTCTGAATTTTGTACAACATATTCATCCAGGGTTTGACTATAAATCTAATCACCTGTCAGGTTTTGCGGCTGCAAGCAGCAGCGGCGGAGGCTTGTTTGGTTCGACCAGCACCGCAGCGCCGGCATTCGGGCAGGCCGCGGGCACCAGCTCGTCCACGGGTGGCTTCTCTTTTGGTCAGAACACTCAGCAGAACAAGCCTGGTACGTACTCACATGGTCCGTGCTTGCTCGGTTTGCACTGTTAGCCCCACTTCCTCCTGCTGTCCTTTACGCAGACCATGTTACTGTTGTTTTTCATGCTCATTTATTGATTTTCTAGTTACTTTTTGTTTGGGTTTTACTATACCAGGTCATAATCGTTGTCATTTTTTAATCAAAAAGTTTAATTAAATTTGTTTTATGTTTAGATGAGAGCCTAGTTGTCAGTTGGGTTGTAGGTATTTTTTTTCCACACGTTATAAAATCTAAATTTGTGTCTGGAAAATTTAGTCAAATATTCATTTCATCATAGTACCTATCTGATTTTTTGTTTCTTAATTTTAGATTATTAATAACAAAAATTAGGAATTATTTTCTGTTGTACATTTCAAAATTAGTATAGTATGTTTTTGTTATACCAGCAGGTGGCTTCTCGTTCATGGCGAACAACAATGCAACAAGTGGCGGAGGGCTGTTTGGGCAGCAGCAGCAGCAGCCGACCAACACGGGCTTTGGAGCCACCAATACCGGCTTTTCTTTTGGTCAAAACCCAACGTCTCAGCAGGTTCGCCTGACCATGATAGTGTTATTCCTATATAATACGCGTAGTCCTTGAAATTAAAATTTCCAGTTTAACTGAGAGATAGTTTGAAATTACCACAATGCCCTTTTTTTGTGAATGAATTGTACTGAAACTAAAATTATCGCCACTGCAATGAAAGTAACACATCCTGATCTTTTATAACTTGGCTTTGGTGTTGTGACAGAGCGGCGGGCTGTTCAACCAGGCAAAACCCGCGTTTGGCGCCACCACCTCCACCGCAGGCGGGCTGTTCGGCAGCAAGCCGGCCACCAGCCTCGCGTTCGGCGGTCTGGGCACTCAGGGCTTCGGCACCACCTCCACCGCCTCCCCGTTCGGCACCAGCACCAGCACCTCCGGCGGCCTCTTTGGCAACACTCAGAACAAGCCTGCTTTTGGACTTGGCTCTACTTCTGCTTTTGGTGAGTGATAGATTCTTTGCTGAATATTTGAACCTTGCTGAAAGTGTTTGCGCCTTGCTGAAAGTGTTTGCGCCTTGCTGAAAGTGTTAGCGCCTTGCTGAAAGTGTTTGCGCCTTGCTGAAAGTGTTTGCGCCTTGCTGAAAGTGTTTGCGCCTTGCTGAAAGTGTTTGCGCCTTGCTGAAAGTGTTAGCGCCTTGCTGAAAGTGTTTGCGCCTTGCTGAAAGTGTTTGCGCCTTGCTGACCATTTGAACCTTGCTGAACGTTTGAACCTTGCTGAACGTTTGAACCTTGCTGAACGTTTGAACCTTGCTGAACGTTTGAACCTTGCTGAACGTTTGAACCTTGCTGAACGTTTGAACCTTGCTGAACGTTTGAACCTTGCTGAACGTTTGAACCTTGCTGAACGTTTGAACCTTGCTGAACGTTTGAACCTTGCTGAACGTTTGAGCCTTGCTGAACGTTTGAGCCTTGCTGACCCCTCAGGGGGATACAGCTATTGTATCTATGGGAATTAGCGCTCCCAGGGGGACTATGTGTGGGCCCGAGCTAAAGGTTAGGTAGGCTTTCTTTTTGTTAAAATAGAATAGGTTTTTGTTTTGTTACGGACCATCTTTTTTCGGTTCACTGCTGTCCTGTTTTTTCAGCACCTTCTACTTTCTTCTTCAACTTTTTCTTGTTTCATGAACTTCTTTCTTAGCTTCCTGTTTCTGTGCACCTTGTGCATAGATTCCGCGTTCCCTCAACTCCATACTAAATGGTGCCTTCTTCCTTCCTCTCTTTGGATAGCCTTTGTTGCGGGTAGGGAGGCTTAAACTAACTAATAATCTAATCTAATCTAATCTGAGCCTTGCTGAATGTGTTTGCGCTTTGCTGAATGTATTTGCGCCTTGCTGAATATTTTTTAAACAAGTATTAGAGTATGTTCTGGCATTATTCTTCTGAAATGAGAGGAAGTTCTTGAAAATGTGACATTTTAATGAGAAAAACTGTTCATTTTCATTATTATGTTCGAGAGTCTTTGAAGCTCTTGGTTTTGATGGTAGATCCTTTTCCTGTTCACATGTACTCCACCTATAAGTAATCATTAAGTATTTGATGAGCTTCAGTACACGTTTTCTGCCTTTTAAATGGTTGTGTCTCTTCTGGATCTAGTAGCATCTGCGTTATTGAAGCCTGCTGGGTAAACTTACTCTAGCTAACAGACGCTCATTCTTTAGGATATGCGTCTGCTATCGGGGTGGACGAGTTATCTGATATTTGATGGTGTACTTGATTTGAAAAAAAAAATTAAAGTATATTTAAGATCCTTTGCTGCATTTCTTTGGGCTATTGAAGTCTCAGCTGATGGTTCGAACTATTTATGCAAAGGAATTTTTCCTGGTGTGTTGTGTGTTATGTTAACCAGGAATGAACAGTAAAAATTTTTTTTTTAAACAGTATCTTTTTATTGCTGTTTGGATCTACTTATTTCACGTTAATGATTATTTAGTTTAATTTTCCCAGGAAATCTATTGAGCCTGTGAGCTTCATAAAGTTACCCTCGTTATGTAGACTTTTTTTGTCATTTAGGTGTTAATTCAATACTCTAATCAACTCCCAACTGTTGCATTACAGGTTCAGGGACTGCACGTCATTTAGCTATTAATTCAATACTCTAATTCAACTCCCAACTGTTGCATTACAGGTTCAGGGACTGCACGTCATTTAGCTATTTATTCAATACTCTAATCAACTCCCAACTGTTGCATTACAGGTTCAGGGACCGCATTCAACACTGGCAGCAACACGAGCGGCGGCGGCCTCTTCGGTAACCTGAACACCAACACCGGCGGTGGCCTGTTCAGCAACACGGCCAATCAAAACAAACCAGCAGGCGGACTCGCTTTCAACACTGGCTCCACGTTCAACTCAGGCTCCAACTCACTGGGCTTTGGGTTCAATACCAACGCCAATAAGCCGACAGGGTTTGGGGCTCTGGGTGGGGGCTTCGGCACTGGAGGTACTCTCAGTCTCGGGGGCAATACTGCTGGCAACACCGCAGTTGCTGCCGGTATCGGAGACAACAACATCGCTAATCTCATCAAGGCTCTCACCGATAATCCATTCGGGCACTCTTCTCTTCTGAAGACGCCTGCTGCAAACACAGGTGAGGAGTGCATCATTTCTCTCATTTAAATGTAATGTGCACGAGTTGGGCGAGAATAAGTATTTGGATTTTAAGTTTTTTGTTGCCCCCTGCTCATATTTCATTGCCCATTGAAAATTTGATTAATTTAATGTTGGAAGAATTTGTTGGAATGAAATAAAATATAATTATACCTAAGGATATACTTTGAGACATTAACGTGGCTTGTGCTGAGAAAACTATAGCTATTTTTAAATCACCGCAGGTGGTATCTCATTTTCGGAAGTGGCATGAAACTTGCGACCCTTTTACTTTATTCCTGCAACATAAATTGCGGGCTTTTCATATTCTGGAGTTCCTAATTTGTTCTGCTATTGAAAATGCATATTCGTGGTTTTATTATTTATTACCTAATTTTATGATCAAACATGTGCTCTTCTCGTATTATATTTCACCTTTAATATGAAGGCAAAATAAGAATTCATTATGTATAACCATTCTTTTATACTGTACGAGTGTAAAATTTTATTTATGATGGATGAATTCGCCAGCTTTTGCCTCGTGTCTACACTCTGATCTCAAGTACTTTGGTTTATATGTTTATATTAACAGTGCTCCTACCTATTACACAGATTAAGGTACTTGATTCTTTGCTTTTGTTGACTCTATTTTAACTCGTTTACTCTCGAAGTTTCCCTTCATTTTAATTATGTTATATTTTTATCTGTGAGGTCCCACTAAAGTTTTTCAAGGTACTACTCCCATGCGATGTGGATTGGAACCAGTTCAAGCATTTCTGTTCATCACCTTATGTATGTAACTGCTTTGTGTTGCTGGGTTCTGCTCATCACCCTATGTATGTAACTGCTTTGTGTTGCTGGGTTCTGCTCGTCACCTTATGTAACTGCTTGGTGTCGCAGGGAAGGCAGACGAGCTGCTCAGCCCTCCGGCCAGCAACGCCAACAAACTCGCCTCCAACAACCTGAGTGCTCCAACGTACGTCCTGCCGTCCCACAAGTCTGCCGGCCCCCAGCCTCGAGCCAACACTTCCTTGGGAGACCCGGGCAATTTGATGAACAACAGGAGCCTCCTCTTTGCTGGCCTCGATGACACCAACGAGTCCAACGGCGGAGATGAAATCTTCAAGACCAAAACATTCCCGAGCGTTAAGAAGCTCAACCTGAAGGTCTTCAACAGCGGGAAGAACGGTCTTGCTTCGTTGTCTGGTACCCTGGTAAGAATTCTTCATATTGTAGGAGTTATTGTGTTGAAAAGGTTTGTGCTGTATCAGTAATATAATTTTAGTTTTATTGTTCCACTTGTTATTGGCAGTAAACTTCAAGAATATTTCGTGCATATATTTTCATTTGGTTCGGAAGCAGTATGCACATATTCTCGTGGGGACAGTTCACAGTTGTGGTATTTTATTTCGTTTTTGTCTGCTTCACCTATGACATTCTGAATTGAGAACGAACATCAATGTTCCCTGATCAAGTAAACTCTCAAGTCTTGAATCAATAAATCATGGTAAAGAGTTTAACTAGATGGTTTTGGACCTATATTATGCAGGGTGGGCAAAAAATTGTGACTTCATATTTACGTTTGATCACTCGGAAATTGTCAATTGTAAAGAAATACGCTTCGTTTCATTTGTTGCTAATTGTATCTTTTATTATCTGTTCTAAGCTTTTTTTTGTTTTCAATTAAATAGCTCAGACGGTTTTCAGAGTGAGGATCCTCATTTCCTACTGACTTGCGTGGGATAAGTTTTCTAAATTCATTCCCTCGTTACGTTTTGGACCTTTCTTGAATTAAGTGTTACTCTTTTCTAGATATAAATGTGGAAGAGTGAACCAAGTTTCTGAAGTAGAAGGCTTTCATCAGGCTTTCGCGGACAAAATGCTGCAATGCAATCCTGGGCGAAATACTCTGTGACAATTATAAACGCAGTGCATACATATCAATCTCAGTAACCTTCAGCCCAATATGCGCCTGGTCAGCAAGGCTCTGGTAACTTAACGCACTACTAACTCGATTGTTGACTGTAATTCATTCATGCGTTTCCATTCTTTTTGCATAAAGTAGGAAGAGTAATAGGGTTTTAATGTTAATTTCTAATTTTGTTGACGTGCGTAGTAGCAGAGTAGAGAAAAATAAATAATTTCATCAGATGTGCTTGCCTCACGGACAATTGAAAAAAAATTCAGTGCATTGAGTATCCGCGATACAAGCATGTTGAGCCACGATTTCTCAGGCTTTTCAGATGCTTTTATTCGAGTAGCAATGCAGTAATCGATGTGACATGTGATTAATCTTGCTCAAATTGCAAGGCACTTCTGAATTTTGTTTCAACTATATTGGAGGACATAAGACAACCTAATTGTTGTTTACGTAGCTGTTCATGCAATCAATGAGTGATGTGAACTTTGTTATCAGGGAAGTAGCCGGCCCAGTACGCCCAGCGTGGGGGGTGTGGAGAGAGGCCAGTCTCCTCTCACATCACCGCTCCACCTGCCTGCCTCTCCACACCTTGCTGACACGTCCGCTACTCCTGACATCATCAAGGTGAGGCGAGAATACTATTGAAAAGTGGACGTGGTAAATGAGTTCGAGTATTTGTTACTGCGTTATATGTATGTGTTTTAAACTTTAACCATAATTATGTTTAATCTTTGAGTTACTCTATGTTGAGAAGTAAGCAGAGATCAAAATATCTAGTCACACTGCAGTGAGATTTTGAAAAAATTTCTTTGGCTGGCTGGCTTGCTTACTTATTGTTACTGTAGCGATAATATGTCTAAGCTTACCAAAACGGTAAGATCTATGCAAAGAACCTTTATCTTGTGATTGATTATATACTGCGCTAAAATTTAAAGTTAAATTTTTCAATGTTAACCCATCTCCCGTCGTTCCATTCATGTATACTTCCGTGGGCAGGGTCGGAACAACATCAAGAAGCTGAGCCTTACTTCCAAGAAGCCTATGGTGGGCTTCAACGACACCATTGCTGACTTGAATGTTGGCATGCGCACAAATGGAGTGAGTTTGAGCTGACATCTTGGCTTTTTTTTAAGAAATGTTATTGAACACGTTCTTAAATTCGAACGTAAAGTTTTGGTAGATACATACATATACCAGGCTTCTCCTCCCTATGGGAGGGTAGCCGACAGCAGGCCACAATCGTCACCCTTAGTCACTAGGAGGCGAGAGAGACTAAGGGTGATGATTGTAAAAGTCTTAGTAGTGTTGGAATATTTTCAGCTGTGTGTGCGACAGTGGGAGAAAAAGCATTAAGTTAAAATTTGCGGAACGTTGTGTGTGAGTTATTCATTAATTAATTTGTTTTACTGCGGTTCTAAACACAAGAGTAATGTGCAAACGAGTGTTACAGTAAGAGGAGTCAGATTCAGGAAAGGTGTGAGGCGTTGGCATGAAAGTTAGGAGTAAATGGTAGTATGTTTATCAACCTTGTATTGTGGTTAAAAAAATTGTTGAAAAAAATCATGTATTTCCACTAGGTCGATCCTTAAGAATCTCACGCGGAAGATAAAAATATCTTCAGTTAGTTTTAATTTATTGATCTCTATGTTTGATTTTACTCTGCCAGAATCAGAACGTAAACTACGGGAATAATTCCCTGAATGGTGAAGCCGGCAACATATCCACGTCTGCAAATGTGAGCAACGCTAATTACACCATCTATGAAGCCTCATCTCGAGACTTCTCAGACCACGACATTCCAGAGGTCAATGCACCTGTGAGTTATAGTTTTGCTATTTGTTGAAATTGACAGCACCAGCTTTGTATATATAGTCCTTTAAACTTTTGAATTAAGGTGGTCTCTTTTATTTTTGTATAATTTTCTCTTCAAATGTTTTATCTGTACCCTTATATTTAGCGTGTTGCTCAATAAATGAGTTACTCAAAAAAATTGGTCTTTAGGAATAGACAGTGCAGTTTTACTGCTATTCAATGAAGCTTGTATAAAATAAGTTTTATATTTACTTGTAAAGTTTGATAATGAGGCTTTGTAGGCTACAGTTAATTGGTTCTTTTTGCTTTTGCACTGAAGCCTTCACGTTGCGTCATAGTGATGTATGATTTTCTGCTCTGATTGCTGCGTGGTGTTGACTTTTTTGTACGACTCTTATTAAAATACTACATATCTCAATTTTATTCAGTAAACAAGCTTATTATAAATGGTCTTTTAATATACCCCGTTTTTTAGTGTTTTTGGTATGACATGGTTTTATTTTTTGTTTTTGCAGCCTCATCCAACGGGCATCAAGTTGAGCCGAGCAGGCTACTACACCATCCCGTCCATGTCGGAGCTTGCAAGCCTGATCGATGAGGATGGACGATGTGTTGTGGAAAACTTCAGTGTAGGACGTGAAGGCTACGGCAACGTTTGCTTTACTTCCGAAACTGACGTGATGGGCCTGGACCTGGACAGCATTGTGTTCATTGTGCGCAAGGAGATCGAAGTCTACCCTGATGGTACAAATAAGCCAAAAGTGGGCGAAGAGCTTAACAAACCTGCAGTGGTGAGTTGCGTTTGTGTTGGCATGACAGCACCTTATTTTAACAAAGCTTATCTGACTTCTTTATTCTCGTGTTGTGTTGCCCTGTGTTCCAATTAATGTCGAGATAGATGATGTGGTGGGTCTCACAAAAATCATTAATCCTGGAAATTTTTTATTACATTTCGTGCAGTTGACCGTTGTCTTGTGATTATATAGTTAAAATGACTTTAGTTAACTGTAATTACTCTCATCTGCTCCCCGAGCGTGAAATTGTACACTGAATAAAAATGATCAAGTCAACTATTTCATGAATAAGCTGAAGCCTAACAATTTTTATGGAAGCAAACTGATCATTTTCAAATTAAATTTGACTTGTTAATATCTACAGTTTATGCTTTTGGTAAAATACGAAGGTTTGCTAAACAAAGCTGAAGAATTGGCAACTGGAATAGCATGACGATACATTTTCTCATTACTAGAATAACTGAAATTAGCCTCTTCAAACGTCATTTCGTGTGTGGCGCAGATCACCCTGGACGCAGTGTGGCCAATAGACAAGAGCTCTCGAGACGTGATCAAGGACGCAGACCGCCTGGATGCCATGGGGTGGCCGCAGTACCTGGAGAAGAAGTGCCTCAACATGGGCGCCAAGTTCCTCGAGTACAGGCCTGACACGGGCTCTTGGGTCTTCAAGGTATGCTTACGAAATTAGCGTTCAGTGTGGGATCGAAATCTGGGTGTGAACTTTCCTTGCAGTCATACTGGGAAGATTGTTGTTTTTATCGAATACTCGAGCTTTTTTATTTATTGTATAATTTTTTTATTTGCAGCTTTATGGTGAAAGTGAAAGGAAATTTATGATTTTTTTATTTGTTGATCCTTATTTTTTACCCTTTCTATCATGCCTGTCACTGAAATGTATTTTTAAATAAATTTAACTATTACCTGGTCTTCGGTGCTGTCTTATAATTTCAAGTCTCGTAATTTTGGTGTGAAATATGTATGGTGAGATAGTGTATTTTTCTTTGACTGAACTGATGAGTTGTTGGTTAGATTTTAAATCTTCCTAATAATTGTGTCAGGTGTTACTTTCAGTTTTTTTAAATTTGAAAAGAAGTTTGTATAGTTACCATAAGTATTTTTATTTTTTTCTATTTTGAGACAGGGTTAGATTTTAATTCTATGATTGATATAAATTACAATAATAGAATCTTGTGTTCAGGTGAGCCACTTCTCAAAGTATGGACTGGAAGAAGATGACAGCGAAGAGCTGTGCGCGGCAGAGCTTCTGAAGGCCCAACAGCAACAACTCCTCGCTAAACAGAAGCAACAACAACAAGCTCAACAACAACAACAACAGCAGCAGCAGGGGCCTGCACTGGACGCCTACCCTCGTAAGACAACTGACGCTTCCCTCATCAAGTCAGTGGCCGGGAAGGCGTACTCGGCGACGACGTCTCACACGTACATGTCGGACGGCGGGGAAGCTGAGAGCACCTCAGTGACTCCTGCCACCACCTCATCGTCTGGGTCCCTCTCCACCTCGTCCAGCGGGCTGGGTGGTGGGGGCGGCTCTCCCACCACAAACGGAGGGGGGCCTCCCACCCAGGGGTTGCTTTCACCTCCCCCTGTGCATCACCTGCTGCCTGGTCCCCGTCGCCTCAGGGACTCTCCTTCACACCTGCAGCAGCAGGTAACTTTGGCTTGGTGACGTTCAGTTACGTCAGCATGTGAATTATATCAGTGGTGTACGCTGTGGTGAATAGTGCCCTTCAGTAATGTCAGCGTGTGATTGATAAGTGGTGGAAGCTGTGGTAGGATGAGGCTGTTGTCAGTTTTGGCCTGGTTTTTAGGGTGGTAGTTGTTGTCAACGTCAATCATACTCTAGAATGGATTGTTCTCTGATAATTGGTGTCAGCTTCAAGTTGATGAAAGTATTGACATTTCAAAATTAGATTTTATTTTATTACTGAGACCTGTCATTCTTTTAGTGAGTTAAATGAATGATTCTGATGGGTTTAGTCTTTATATTGAAAGACGGTTGTTTTACTGGAATGTTGTGATCGTTGTGCTGGTTCCCTGTGTTCGCTATGCTGTATCTTGTGATCGGTTTGCCGAAATGTGACTATTTCGCGAGTCGCTTCTGATAATTTCTTTGAAATATTGTATTTATTGGATTATTTTGCTTGGTTATTGAGGGGATTTTACTGACGTACGTGCGATAAATTATTGTTTGGTAATTTTATTGCCAAAATCTTCTATCTTTTTGTGATGTTGTTGTCATTAAACCGCAGTAATTTCATTTTATTTCAGAGAAAATATTCTGAATTTCCTCCCAGTAAATTGCTTAGCAGACAGCAACAAATGTTCTCGATTTGCAATACATACAGTGCTTAAAGTAGGAAAGGTTCTAGTGTAATGAAGTATACTCGTATATCAGAGCACTCTCATTTGCCTGCACTAATATCTGGAACATATATCTATATTCTCACCCAAGTACTGATAGGGAAATATATAGTGTAATACTCTCGTCTAATTGCTCTAATAATCGATTTTCTAGTGTGTATCCTTGCTCTCGTATTTTCTTGCCTTAATTATTTGAAGTATATGCTCATGTACTCCCATTTATTGTGCTTATTATCAGTATTTAAAGTATATATTTTCATCTACTTGGCCTATTATATACGCTGTATTTGCCTGTGCACTTTCATTCGCTCGAGTGAAATAAAAGTAGAGATGGAAGTGCATCGGTTGTTCTTTGCAAGCTTCACACTTCCTGCTGCTAGTGTGCTTATGTTTGAAATTTTAGTCGTTGATTCTCGTTTTCTCTTGAGAAAAAAATTGTGTTTTTAATTCCGACGCTAAATTCCAAGGGTGTGAAGCGGTTCCTCTGTATACTTCTGCTGTATTGGGGCAAGTTTGCATGCTTTGTTCCTTCAGAATATAATAAAGGTTGGATTTTAATGTCCTATTGGTCGACTTTTCTCTCTTTCCTCTGAAGAAGTGATGATGGTGGTGATAGTGATGATGGTGCACAGTCTGGTGTAAACACAGGAATGGAGTGTAATGATGATGTCTTGGATGAGCACAGACCCGTTGTAATGGCCGTGATGTTCACCGCTCAGCTTCCAAAACATTGGTGATTGTGAGCAATGGTGGTGTCGTTTGATCAAGCTGGGTTGCAGTGTAAAGTTGTGATGATGGTTGAGATATTTGTCAGAGGTGATGCTTTGTCGCCTCCGTATTGGCCATACGCGGCTAACACACGGGCACCTGATGGAGCGGCTACCACAGCCGCAGTGCGAACGGTGTCGTGTGCCTTTGACTGTAAAGCACTTCCTCGCGGAGTGTCCCCTGAATGCTGTTGCCAGGAATCTGCATTTTCCGCACCTTCGCGGGTGTGCACAGGATGTTTTGACTGGAATACTTGGGGAGGCTGAGCGGTCAACTTACAATGTGACAGCGCTGCAGTCGTTTATTGGAGCGTGTAATCTGTCTTCAAAAATCTAGCCTGAAGATTCTACGCATGGTAATGCGATGTAAACACTGAACTGTAAAATGGCCGGGCGCGCTGCGCAATGCCCCTGGGGGTTTCAGCGCGGGTAAGGCGCCCGGCCATAATTGGGTGGGCAGCTGAGACCCCCATTAGGGGGTTAGGCTGTTGCTCAATGTGCAAACTGTGCATGTACCTTAAGATGATTATATGAACTGATTGAACCCTAAGCATGAGGAGTATGGTATAGAACTAGCAGCTCCTTTATTACTGCCGCTGCTACTACTACTACTGTCACCAATGAAATCAAGTGTTGTTCAGATCACGCTCGTGGCTGTCGCGTCTTTGTTTGTTTAATAGTTGCTGTAACTTGCGGTGCGATGTTTGTGGCAGTAAGACCTCGAAATTTGAGAAGTGGAGACAACCTGAATTGCGAGACCTTCGGCGCGACATAGTGCAGGCACTGAAGCGCTAGCAAATTGATGTTATTACTACTACTACTACTTTGTCAGGTTCAAAAACTCCGTGATGAAATTGCCTGTCCTGTTTTTTAAATGGCTTTAAACCGTTGGTCATTCATGAAATGATGCTGCATGCTATTTTTAGAGCTGATGGTTCATGCGTAAATTAAAGCTAGGGAAGGTACAAGGTTCCCCATTTGTGTTGATGCCATTAAAACATTGAATGCTAGCTAATGCCTTCCCATCGTTAGGTAAAAAGAGGAAACTGTCTTAAAAACTGCAGATTTGAACTGGAACTCTTTCCAGATACGATAGCCAGAATATATTTATTGAAACTTTCAATCGTTGCATATTATCCAGAATAGTTCAGCAGTATTAAGTCCCAAGTAAAGCTGAGTTTTTCGAGGTCTGTGATGTATTTTTTTTTTAAATGAAAAATGTACATCCTTGTTCTTTCAACGTGTAGTGTCTTAATTAGGACTTGAGAACTTCATTACATTCAAACGCAGTGCAAGCTTTAAATCAGAGAACAAATTCTTGCTCAGATTGAGCAGAAATGAGCTTAAAGTGGGGTAATATTCACCTCGGAGAATACTGCCGCTCTCTCCCACTTGAATGAGTATGCATCCAAGCGGACTCTGGGACGATATCTGCCTTTGTAGTAGTAGTAGTAGTAGTAACATAGGTTTGCTAGCGCTTCAGTTATTCAAACTATATCGCACCGTAGGTCATATAATTTAATCAGTATCCGGCTTCTGATTTACCACGTAAGATGAACATCAACATTATACAAACATCAAAAATTATATGATCGTAATTATAATTACAACTCAAGATTATAATCGTCTCCCCATTGAAATTTCGTACATACTACAGTACATTCGAACACACTGGGCAGCCAAACCCCGTAGGGGGTTTCAGCTGCCCACCCATTATGGCCGGACGCCTTACCCACGCTGAAACCCCCCGAGGTACCAACGCAGCGCGCCCGGCCATATTGCAGTTTCTTCATCTACAATCTTCCAATACGATATCACGCTTGGCTACAGTGCATTACTGCATGGCTTCCTGTTAAATCTCAGAAAATAGTTTGCACCTCTCCAGGAACAGCTGCAACGCTGCTGCGTTAAAGCCTGAGCGCTCGTTTTCCCTGAGTATTCCAATCAACACATCCTCCGCGCAGCCACGAAGTTTTGGGAAACACACATTGCGTATAGCAGAGTATCTTGGACACTCAGCAAGAAAATGCACGACAGTCAGAGGAACACGGCACCGTTCGCATTGCGGCTGCGGCTGTCGCTCCATGAGGTGGCCGTGCGTTATGCGAGTATGGCCGATGCGGAGGCGGGAGAGTATCACCTCCATTCGACGAGCACGGCAGCTAGATGATGACCACTCTCGGACAGTGGGCTTAATGTTTCTCAATTTATTGTCCAAACATGTGGAAATTTTACGTGTTCCCTTTACCACGTTTACTGGTATCAACTTCAACGATCATATTTTGTGTTAAAGGGAAAACGAAAACAGACAAGGATTTGATATATATGGTACCTTCATTAATTTGTTTGTACCTAGTCGACCCGCACCTTCACGAGGTGATACTGTTATTATAGCCAGCTGTCGTATGTTTACAATTTCGATTGTAATTATTCATTTTCTTATATTATTATTCCACAAATAGGTTACTGGCTAGAACCAACGCGGGCGGCGCCCTCTAACATCAGGGTTTTTCTTTCACTATTTTTCCTCGGAACTAGTATTAAGGACATACTTGTAAATTAGAGGTCTTCACCTTCTATATCCTCGAGGGCCCTTGCCCGACAAGGGCCCCTCTTTATTTCCCAGTTAGATGGTATTTTCAAGTACCATGAGCAACTCACCAGAACTGTCTTACCAGGTCCGTACTGAGGCTGGTGAAGGCGATACACAAACAAAACATGATAACCAATCGTGGGGTTCCTCCACTGGAGCTACCTCAAAGACTAATGTACCTGACTCCTCTCAACTAACAACTGAAGGAACCTTAGAGACGCCACCATGCGCTCCGAACAATTCAACTGGCTCATGGACTACGATCACTAGAGGGAACCGGAGAAGGAAAACTTTCCGAGAAACTCAAATGATCTCACTTGATGAACTCTTCCAACCAAAACGACCATATTTTCAGAAATATTTCACCTTGAAATTCCCTGGAATTAACATTTCGTCAGACCTCAATATTATTAAAACAGATGCTGACATCAAGACTCAGGTTGGGCACGTATCTCGAATCAGAGTGGCAGGCAGGGGCACACTACTCTTGGAGTCCGGCAATCCATCGCAGTCTACTAAGATCCTGGCACTTCGAAGATTGGGCGGACGGGAAGTCGTAGTTGAACCCCATAGGACCTTCAATATTGTCAAAGGTGTAGTCCGTAGCAAAGCCTTCGCTCAACACACAGAAGAGGAGCTGAAAGACCATCTTCTTTCACAAGGAGTAATAGATGTTACACGAATACAAACCAAACGAAACGGCGAACTCACACCAACAAATACTTACATTCTTACCTTCCAACTTAACGAAAAACCACACTCAGTGCATCTCTCAAACTGGTTCTCTGAGCGCGTTGAAGAGTATGACCACCGACCACAGCAGTGCTTTAAGTGCCAGAGATACGGCCATGTGGCTAAGTACTGTAGGCGAGAAGAGGAGGTATGTGCCAGATGTGGCCTCTCAGGACACAAGAAAGCTGGCTGCACCAACCCTGTCAACTGCTTTCATTGCGCCAATGAACATTATTCTAACGATAGAGCTTGCCCCAAATTTAAATGTGAAAGTGCCATAGTTAACCTCCAGATGCGAGAGAGGATGCCGCGTAATGAGGCTATGGACGTGACACTAACTCAGAACCCTGTGTACAAACCTCTCTACTCAAGGCAAGATAAAACACAACCCTTGGAAAGCTCCAAAGGTGTAAGCCCCCATAAAACCTTCGCCACGGTAACAGCAGCGCGGGAACTGAATCAAGAAGAAGAGATAGGCAATACTATGGATATCGAAAAGACAGCTGTAACATCACAGACAAGACATCAACGTTCACCGAAACCGAACTCACGGACAGCTTCTCCAGCAAAACTAGAAGCTACCACACCCAACGAGACTCTCGCTAATACTAACACGAGGGACTGCCACCCAACGATGCAAACTCCAACTACGTCGTCAGACATGCAAGCTAGTCCCTTCCTGGGAACTAACCTGCGTCCTATGGCTGATACAGAAAACTCGAGTTCAGAAGAAAGAAGCGCTCCACGGGGAAGTGCAGCCACAATGGTACCAAAAATACTAGTCAATTACAATGACTCTGAAACTGAAATGGAGACATCCCCCGCGGACATCAAGCGAAAACGTAACTCTTCCTCTTCACCATTGCGTCGAGAGAAGCCTACTAAATTGACAGCCATAGAACACCCCCCCTCCGTACGAGAACCCATTTCTACTGAGGTGGAGCTTTCGCCGGCTGGAGCTGGGCGGCCGCTCATTGGGGTAGAGCTGCCGCCGACTGGGACGGGGCGCTTGACTACTGTGGTGAGACGCCCGCCTACGACGGGGGAACGCCGGTCCACTTCGGTGGAACACTTGACACCGGTATGTCAGTCGCCGGCGACAAAGCAAACACCCGCGGGTAAGCCGCCTTATGGCAAAATACCAGTCATTGGAAGTGGCCCATCTCAGTATACTAAACCTAGAAACACACCAGACAAAAAGAAGAGCAGTAGAGACTCCGTTTCTTCTACTTTTCGCCGTTAAAACTCATTCCCATTGATAAAAATTTCCCTTAACTGTTTCTTACAGTGGAACTTACAGTCGTATTTTACGAAATTCAGCGAATTAAAACTTATTCTCCAACAATACTCACCAGCATGCGTTTGCTTGCAGGAAACTCTTATACACAATCGCAATGCTCAACCACCATCACAATACCAAATAATAAAATCCGCACCAGTCCACCAGGACGGACATGAGAGAGGCGTTGCCATTCTGGTCCATCGAAGAATACCATTCAACATAGTTCAGTTAAATACCAATCTACAAGCAACAGCAGTTAAGATAGACGTCTCTAAAACATATACTATATGCGCACTATATCTACCCCATATACCAGTCCTTCAAGAAGATCTTAATAACCTTATAAATCAATTAACCCCCCCGTTCATTATTATGGGTGATCTGAATGCCAAAAGCATGACCTGGGGTTCCCAAGTGACAGATCAGAGGGGACGAATGATAGAAGAATTGCTTCTCGAGCGTAATCTATCAATTTTAAATGATGGCGCTCCGACCCACTACCATGTACAAACTAATACTCACTCGATAATAGATTTAACAATTACCTCTTCAGATTGCATGATGGACTTTAATTGCACTACACTAACAGAACTGCACGACAGTGATCACTACCCTATCCTCCTCGGTCTCAAAACACCATCAGTCGATACTGAACTACCAGACCGCTTCGATATCCGGCGAGCAGACTGGCGACTATTCAAAGAACTGACGACAAACATAACAGTAGAAGATATCCCTGACATCGATAATCTAGTGGCTTCCATTACCCAGACTCTTACAGACGCGGCAAAACGTTCTGTACCATTAAAATCTTCTAACATGAAGAAGCCTCCTGTCCCTTGGTTTAACGACGCATGTAAAGAGGCCAGACGCGCCAGATTACGTGCTGAGCGTGCCTTGAAGCGCAGATATGCAATTGAAAATAAAATAGCATACAATTTTGCAAAAGCCAGATGCCGATATATTTTTAACCAATCACGGAGAGAATCGTGGAAAAATTACGTCTGTTCAATTAACAGTCAAACTTCTATCAATCAAGTGTGGAGGAAAGTGGGGAAAATGATTGGAAAATATACATTGCAACCAACACCAGTTTTAGAAATACATGGCAGGGGTAAAGTCGCTGCCCACAATGAAGTCGCAGAGGAATTAGCAGCTCACTTTGCCTCGGCATCTGAAAATAACTACTCAAACGATTTTTTGCGGCATAAAGCTCACATAGAAAGCAGACCTATTATTTTTAATAATGATGAACCTGAAAAACATTACAATACAAAGTTTACGATGCGAGAACTTCAATGTGCTCTGTCCACAACTCGGGATAGTAGCCCAGGAGAAGATCAGGTGACTTACTCAATGCTGAAGTCCGCTCATCCCTCTTTAAAATCTTTATTATTGAACACATATAACAAAATCTATTCAGAACAACTTTTCCCTTCAGCCTGGAAAACAGCAATAATCGTTCCCATCTTAAAACCTGGAAAAGATACATACGATCCATCAAACTACCGTCCAATATCACTTACTAGCTGTCTCTGTAAACTCCTGGAAAAAATGGTCAATGTTAGACTAATGTGGATACTGGAGCAAACCCAAAAAATATCCATAAAGCAATCAGGTTTCCGAAGAAATCGATGTACCATTGACAACATAACGGAATTTGAGCAGGATGTCTTAACTGCTTTCGAGAATAGGCAACATGTGATAGCGATCTTCTTCGATATAAAGAAAGCTTATGATACGGCCTGGCGACATGGGCTGTTGAAAACACTAACCAGGTGGAACATCCAGGGAAATTTGCTCAAATTCATAGCTAACTTTCTAGCTGCTAGACTAATAAAAGTACGAATAGGCCGCACCTTATCCACACCATTTCCGATCAATGAAGGAATCCCGCAGGGTAGCATACTATCTTGCACCTGCTTCATAATAGCTATTAACTCCATAACTGAAAACTTGCCACCTAACGTGAACCATTCTCTCTACGTAGATGATTTCACTATATGGTCCTCTGGACAAACAATCGCGAGCATAGAACGCAGACTCCAACTAACCCTTAATAAACTAACGACCTGGAGCAACCACAGCGGCTTCTCCTTTGCGACAGAAAAATGTGTAGCCATGCACATTTGCAAAAAACGTAACTGTCCCAAACTCGCGAATAATTTTTCCTTAAATCACCAAGCAATCCGAAATGTCGATCATCACAAATTCTTGGGAATGATTATAGATGATCGATTAAATTGGAAACAACATATCATGACTCTGAGAGCTTCATGCATCAGTAGTCTGAACCTACTCAAGCACCTGTCGCACAAAACATGGGGAGCAGACCGCCTAACTTTACTCCGGTTATACATTATGCTTATAAAACCGAGACTGGACTATGGCTCTGAAATATATTCCTCCTCACCTCGATCAATTCTAGAACGACTCGCCCCCATTCACAACGCTGCCATACGTATCGCAACAGGAGCGCTTCGCTCCTCGCCCTTACTCAGCCTGTATGCCAATTCTGGAATTAAACCTCTAGAAACATATAGAAATATCAAGAAATTGAATACATATGCACGCATCGCAGTAAATCCATCCCACCCTCTGCACAACCTGATAAACTATGAAGACCGAGAGAGTGACGATGATGATCATGTTGAAAATCACACATATGGAAGAAGTTTTCTACATAGAGCTGAACAGTTAAGAAAAGTAAATCGTATACCAATGAGATCAATACTCCTGGAAGTACCTCCACCCTGCCCATTATGGATGATGAAAATTACACAATGCACAGACCTCTACAAAACATCTAAAAACTCAGTGACAGCACATGAGCTAAGAGGATCTTTCCTACAACATCGAGATCAACACAAGAACTCTATAGGCGTATATACAGACGGATCAAAAACTGCCACAGGGGTTGGATTCGCCTACGTGCATACTAATGTCCAAAATTCCCAGCGTATTTGTAATAATGCCAGTGTTTATACAGCGGAATTATACGCTATTTACAGCGCTTTGAATTCCTTAGCTACAAGACATGAGAACTCGATCACAATATATAGTGACTCGCGTAGTGCCATTGAAGCAATCATTCATACTCCAGCTAAAAACCCACTTGTCCAAATGATTCAATGTCGTATTATTCTGTTAAATAAATCAGTAACTCTTTGCTGGACTCCCAGCCACAGCGGAATAATACTCAACGAACGAGTAGACAAACTAGCTCGGGAGGCCACTTGTGCAGCGGAAAGAGCACAGCTCCAGTTGCCCCGACCCGACGTCAAGTGCCTGGTAAAGCGTGTCTTGACGCTGAGCTGGAGACACCAATGGGAAGCCATCGCTAATAATAAATACAGACTAATAACTGGAGACATAACTCCTCTACCTAATGCAACTTCAGCGAACCGAACGTGGGAAATAATATTGACCCGTCTGCGAATAGGACACACGAGATTGACACATGGCCACCTAATGGAAGGAAGACCAATCCCGTATTGTGACGATTGTATCGTTCCACTGACAGTGAATCATTTGATTGCGGAATGCCCCTCCTTTGCAGAGGAGCGACGACGTCATTTTGGAGCCCCGCCATACCTCCTCGTAAATATATTAACATTAGCTGCTACCACCGCCCTCAACGGCCCTTTACACAGGTACCTAACAGAAACAGACCTATATCCTAAAATTTAAATGAAGCTTGGAACACACTAGCAAAATAAGTCAAATAATGGTCGAGCGCACAGTGCTGTTAACTCGAACACTCTGTTCAGAGGTGACTCCAGCGTGGGTAAGTCGCTCGGCCAGAAAGACATTGGTGAGTTGTTGGAATCCCGTGATTGGGTAACAGCTACCACCACTAAGACTCTATGTACGCAAATGAATTAATCATCAAATCTACTAAACTAAACGAAAGCTAGGAAAACGGAATATTCTAATCTCTACACAAACACTCAAATACTGTATGGGTATTCACTGTTGAATCGCCCCGTTGCGTCTATGGTGGTTAAATAGTAATAATAATAATAATAATAATGTCCAAACATGTGAAATTGTGTTGGGTGCCCAGACACGTGGGGGTGTCAGGCAATGAGAGAGCAGACCAGGAGGCGAAGCGTGTTGCGAATAGTTATGAGGAAACTCTAAATCAAATGTTACCCTTTCGGGACTACTATCCCGTGATCAAGGCTGCTGTAAGACGTCTGTGGCAACAGGAATGGGACAACAGAATGGACAACAAACTGAGAACTATTAAAGAAACGGTTCTGGAATGGCCCTCGTCGAGGTGTCGCGTCCGCCGGGTGGAAGTGCTGCTCTACCGTCTTCGCATCGGACATACTCGACTGACCCACCGTTATCTAATGGAGCGACAACCGCAGCCGCGATGCGAGCGGTGTCACGTTCCTCTGACCGTCAAACACATACTTGCGGAGTGCCCGAGATATGCAGCTGACCGAAATGTATGCTTTCCAAACCTTCGTCTTTTAGCCGTGGATGAGGTGTTAACCAAGATGCTTGCGGAGATCGAACGTGTAACTTTCAATGTGGATGCTCTGGTGTTGTTTCTTGAGAGATGCAAATTGCTGTCGGAATTCTGATCGAAGATCATACTTAATCGTCCGTATCATTTTTGTATTTGTTGTCCTTACTTTCACGTGCTTGGAAATGTATGTACTCCTTGTTGTACTACTTCAGGAGAGTTAACGGGAAGCCACGATGTAAGGCGTTATAGCCAGACGTGATTTCGTCTTGGAAGTTTTGAGGATGAAGAAACTGTAATATGGCCGGGCGCGCTGCGTTGATACCTCGGGGGTTTCAGCGTGGGTAAGGCGTCCGGCCATAAATGGGTGGGCAGCTGAAACCCCCTACGGGGTTTGGCTGCTCAGTGCGTTCGAATGTACTGTGTTGTGTACAAATTTTAATGAGGAGACACTTGTAATTTTGAGTTGTAATTATGACCATGATGCTCATATAATTTTGATGTTTCTAATAATATTGATGTTTATCTTGTGTAATTATTTAGAAGAGTCTGATACGAATTAAATTATGCGACCTTCGGTGCGATATAGTTTGAGTAACTGAAGCGCTAGCAAACCCATGTTACTACTACTACTCAATTTATTGTCAGTTGTGGCCGTCCAGTTTTGCTGCCACAGATCCTTCACCGCCGCCTTAATGCGAGGATAATAATCACGGGAAGGGACCATCAAATTTAGTGTTCTCTCACTTGACCCAGCAGCTTGCTTAGCTTCCCGGTCTGCCCTCTCATTGCCGGATATCCCCACATGCGCGGGCACCCAGCATACCTCGACACTCTTCTGTTCATTTACGAACTGTTCCAGTTTTGCGACGATCTCCGCAATAATAGGGTGGGTGCTGTTGTACATTTGAGCAGCATCTATTACACTTTTCGAGTCCACGAAGGTGGTGAAAGAGTGATATGCGTGCTCCTCAATCAGCTGTAGCGCTTGCATCACACCATACAGCTCCGCTGAGAAAATTGAGGTCTCTGGGAGCAGTCTCCTAGCCCTCACCAATTCCCCGGACACAGCGGCGCAACCCACAGCATCTCCTGTCTTTGAGCCGTCTGTATAAATCTTCACAGAGTTTGCATGTTTCTCCAGTATATGCTCCATGAAAATTCCCTTCAGGATGTTAGCCGGCATCGACTCCTTTTTAGGCATTCGACATCCAGGGCAGAAACTTTCCACAGGGACACGCCATGTCGGAGAGCAGTCAAAAAGCACAGGTTGCACTCTCATGGGTCCCAGCTGCATGGCGGATATAATGAGTATGCATCCAAGCGGACTCGGGGCTGATATCTGCCTTTTCCTTACATTTTGATAGCCTCGGTGGACTATCCAGCGCTGCTGGATTCTATGCACTTGGGCCCAATAAGAGTGATACCATGCCTTTCTGATGATGTGCCAACATGGCGTATTCCAGTCGATTCTTTCTGCTCTGGGTGCTAATTACCCAAAAAGCACTACTTACCTGCCGGTGTCTTAAAAGTACTGTTTTTGCTCACCTGTCTGTGAAGCATGCCTTATGAGTTAAAATTTATACTGATGGCTCAAAAACTGGAGATTCTTTGGACTGCGTATTGTTTCCGAGGAACTCGTGAGAACTGGAGAACTACGTCCTGCGACAGTCAGAGGAATCCTTTACCGGAATTCAGAAAGTGAAGTTACAATGGATAAATTATACTTCAGTAGTTGATGAGATCAAATTTAATTCAAAATGAAAAATTTCAAAGAGAAATTTTATATACCGAGTACTTCCATCGATACTTGAAAACGGGAGTGAAACTCGCTCTATAGTCGGTGAGCATACAGCAATGAAGAAAAACAAGTTAAACTTTCATAGTTTGTTGGTAATTTAAATGTAAAAGCCCACTAAAACTTAAAAGCATACTATGTGCAGGGTCTGTGGACACGTTTCACATATGTATTCCCCATTTCCTTAATTTGATACCGATTGGCGCTTTCCTCCTTTTTCTCTCAAGAATATTTTTGTCGTGGGTAGGGAGGTTTAAACTAACTCACATAACCTTATCTCGTGCTGTGAACGGACATGATGCAAAGGTTTTAAAGATATCAAAGCTCAGAGCCTCTCTTTCTTCCTTTTTATAGCCATATGGTCATAGGTTGACTGTGATCCCTTCCTAACATTGATGCAAGTGCAAACACTTAGGGCTGGAGCTAAATCAGGATTTAATAGAGCTAATTTTGTAACTCTGAGTTTGTTTTAACAGAACTTGCCTTCGACGTCGGGAAGTCCGATGTTGCGCAGCACTGCAGCCGCAGCAACTGCTCCTGTGCCCGGAGAGATGTTCATGGACTCGTTTGCCAATGAACCCCATGAAGGTGCTTCGATGGGGCTCTCTTTCCCTCCTACAAGTAAGTTATGCAGCTACGCTTGTGTCCTTGATAAGTAAGTTATTGGAAATTTCTTGTTTCTTCGCCTAGTGCGTTGTTGTGCAAGTAATTTTAGGTTTGGCTTGTTGAATGTTGGAAGATTTTTTTTTTGTCATCTCCTACAGTTGTTCTTCTTGGCATGAGAAGGCTTCTTCATTTCGATTGTTGAAGAAATTCTTGTATCTTTCTTGCAAATCAGTTGTGCAGAGATGACTGAAAAATCCTTTTGAAGGGTTAATTATTTCAGGATTGTTTACAACCTTACGAGTTAATTAGGAGTTAGAGCACATCATCTACGTAGTTCCAAAAAAGCTTGCTGTTTAATTTTCTTTAACCATGCTTTTTAGATTTAGTCAAGATTTGTTAGAGCATAATTATTTTTGTAATACCTCAAAGAAGTGTTGGAAGGTGGTTCAATATTCTAACATTGGCTGGTGCAGAGTTTATGAATACAGACGTGTTTCTTTCCGGTCATGGAACGATGACTTCTCAGAGTCATTTACAATTTTTTAGTTAACCGATTTTGGTTCTTTCAATATCATCTTTCATTATTGTGAAAAGGAGCTATCAAAAATTTCCTATTTACCTGTATGTTTTTGTCATCGCCTGAGCAATCCCTTCATTTGAGAAGTTTCAGTCGAACTTGTCATGCAACATAGCTTTTTATTTCAGGTGGGGCTAGAGTGAACCTTGCCCTGCAGCATCTGACTGCCAACCTCTTCCCTATGGACAAGGACGAAGACCTAACAGACGCAGGTGACGGCTACGGAACTGCCACACTCCTGCCAGACGCTACCACGGAGACGACTTTGATTATGGACGGCACCGTCGCGAAGCGTAGCGCTGTAATGGACGCCGCCGAGTCTTCCGCCAAGAAATTTGCAGGTATTAATTCAGTGATATCTGTTTCTCTTGCGATGCTGCGTGCACTAAAAGTATGGTCTATAAAAAATGGGGGTTTAATGTTGAAGATTTCTCGCTGAAGCTGATATATGAAGTCGCCTGTTGAGAATTTTAAACTGGGAGATTATTATATTGTTATGCGGTAATGAGAGGGCTTTCCTCAGTGAATATTGAATGCACGTAGTGAAGGCCTTTCTTGCTCTTTTTATGATTTTGGTGCAATGGTGTATTTTTTCTCAAGTATATCAATGCCTGCCTAGTGTTGATTATTGTATCTTCATGGAATAGTATTCTTGCATAAATAATCATAATATAGGCAGAAACCTGTGCTATACACGTTTACTAAGCATGCTAAACGAACAGTGAATGTTGACTTTTTACAATAAGCTAACTAAGTGGCTAATACACAAAACATTGGCAGGGCGTCGGTTAGAGCTGGGAAGCATCACACGCAGTCAAGAGGTGGCTGCCGGGGGTCTAGCCTCCCAAGAGGGCCGGCTCAGCCCGAGTGCTGGAGGACTTACGTTGCTGCGACCTAAGACAGCGCAGCTCCCCGCCGTTTCATCCCAGGCTGAATCTGGTAAGTCATATTTTTTCCCTAGAAATTAATGCTGTGGATTCGCGTACGCAGTGGTGACTTGCTGTTGTGTCTGATGTGTCTTATCCTTGCTTACTTAAACGTTTACTATTCTATCCTTATTACTCTAACCTAGGCAGTACATATTGTTAAGATTATTTTTTATTACAAATTTACTTGTTTTGTTTTTTTCTTCTTTGGCTCCAGATTTCTGCACTTTAAGGAAGTAACATGCATAATAGTAAAATTATCACTCGTTCGTGCAAACTTTTCTAGTGATATTCAACAGGCTCTCCAGTGTCGGTTGAAATTACATTCTTGGTATCCTTCTACCTCATATGTACCTACTTTCTTTTACCAATTGATTTGTAACATTAATAGCATGCCGTTGGCTTCTAGACTATACTATTTCATAAATCGTAACCATACTTGCTCACTTCAGACCAAATTGCAACCATACTTGCTCACTTCAGACCAAATTGCAACCATACTTGCTCACTTCAGACCAAATTGCAACCATACTTGCTCACTTCAGACGTGCCCGAGTCTCACTACCGCGGTCCACGGAGCGAGTACCCAGCCATGCCTTCAGGGGGCGGGGCGGCCGAGTTCCCCGTGAAGGTGGCGCCCCAGCACTGCAGTGCCGTCGTGCCCCTCCACTCGAGCATCATGGACGGGCAGCACAGAAGTTTGTGTGACCACGCTGCTTACATGGGGCGACGATGTAGGGTCGGCTGGGGCCCCTCATTTCGGCTCCTGCATGCTGGCCAGCCTCTCGGCACTCAGGTTTGTAGACGTCTTATGTAATTTTGTTTGTATTGTGACGTCTTTCATATATTTGATTAATGTAGCAGATTGCACTGTGGTCCCGAAATTTTTTTCTTTGATTATTGTAACTTATGGTATTGAAACTTGAAAAGCAGTAATCTATTTGTTCAAGTCGTTTTGATTTAACCCTATATTGACAAACGTCCTTTCTGAAGGCTATAAGAAATCACATTCATACATTCTAAATGCTTCAATGAAAAGCGCGCACCGTGCTAAATTTCATGAATGATAACTGAGGAGAAATTACTGTAATATTTTATTTTAAAGCAAAAAGATTTGTTGTTACTGTGTTGAGGGGAAATTGAAAACTTGCGCTTATCAGTTGTTCACGGTTCTATCCAGCATTAGGTATAGAGAAAACTGGGTAATTGAAAGTATGAGCATTTACATCTGAACAAACTTGATCCATAATTGGCTATTTTGTGGTTTTATGGAATGATGATAGGGGCATACGTTACCAGATACACTAATTGTCAGGAATTTTTGTTCAGGAGTTGGATCTTGACTATTAGTAATGAAACTTGATTTGGAATGTGCTTAAGTGGATAATCTGTTGACGTAGCTTGTGGAATTAGCGCTCTTCAGCAAGAAATATTTTATTTCTACACTTGAGAGGAACATCGAGTGCAGAGAGTATTGTTCTTTTCTAGTGTCTAGCGATACTCGGTTGTATAACCTGTGACTTAGTGTAAAATAAATAGTACTTGTTTGAGTCATGTTAGTCTAGTGGCTTGGTCTTGGTCTTTTTTTGCCCTCTTCCGTTGTTTACCATGCAATCAATTGCCCCCATGCGTGGTAAAGTTTTTTTTTGTAACGGTTATTGTGCTGTTTCGTTTTCTCATGACATGCGTTTGTTCTTGTTACAAGTAGAATCAAATGGTTAAAAGCATAATGGTTCAGCGAGAGACTGGCTTTGTTCATTGGTCATGCCTCAGAAGTAAGATTTGAAAGAATGCTGGGGCCCCTTCATACTTGACTCATTGACAATGAGTCAAGTATGAAGGGGCCCCAGCATGCGTACAGGCATGGAGAAGCATGGAAAGTAGTTGAATTTCGAAAATAAAATTCAAGGCCTCGAAAGTAGTGGAAATTTAAAAATGGTCATTGAAAGTCATGAAATGTTAGGATTTTCGTGAAAAGAAAATTTTACTGTTGAAAATTTTCGTTCCGTTTGGTCCGCGTTGAGCGAGGCGTTGTCAGTAACCTTCGAGTGTTACTTGGGCTCTGATTGGTTGATACAGCTACGTCTTTAGTGTCCGCGATTTTGATTGGTTCTCAGGCGTCACGTGAAACCAAACGCGCTCAGTGTGACTGAAGACACGCGCTCGCTAGGACCATTGTTGACCTGTCGCCACTGTTGAACATTTTCGAGCTGAGTTTTTATCATCGGTCTTGACCATCCCGTGTGTGTGTGTGACTAGAGTTACGCTGCTGAGACTGAGCTGAGGAATTATCGTCATGCCAGGCAGTTGTTCTTTCAACAACTTGGGGTTGCGAGACAAAGACTTTCAACAATGGATAGCACCGCATCCCAAACTGAAAACAATGGCGGTTTGCACCGCGTGCGAGTCGGAGTTCGACATCGCCAACAATGGAATAGCGGCGGTGAGGAGTCATGCAAAAGGAACAAAGCATGCCAAGAACGTGAAAGCTCAGACGACGAGACTTGCCAACCCGAAGATCGGGGATTTTTTCGTGACTTCCCGCTATCAACACTACCTGGATCAAAAGAAGGAAGAGGCAGAGAAGCAGAAGAAGGGAGAGAAGAGGAAGAGAGAACTGGATGAAGTGGAGAACCTGAAGACAAAACGGAAGAGGATGGAGGAGAGTCTGCAAGCGCTGGTGGAGGATGCTGACAGCTTTGCACGGAAGGCAGAGGACAAGAATGATTTGCGCCTACTGGCAAAGTCAAATGCATTGAGGAAATCAGCCAAAGACAAGCAAGAACAACTCAAGGGGCTGAATGCGGAAATTAATGACAAACTTAATGCACTGGCAAATGCATAGCAGATGCTATTGAACTGTCCAGCATGACTGTTTGGTGTTGTGATGATCATTTACACATTTATGAAAACAAGACCTGCAAGTAATGATGAATTTTCTGTGAAGTTTATGACTGAAATACATTTATTGTGCTGCAATTTAACTTTGTGTGACATTATTTTGGGCAGAGAGAGGTAGTGAAAATGTGATTTGGTTGGCATAAAAAGTCATGAAAAAGTAGTGGAATTTTGAACCTCAGAGCCTGTACGCACCCTGCATTGTAGATGCTATAAGTTTGTTGCGACTATTAGTGTGTGCAACTTTAGATAGAGAATACGTGTAGACTAATACATTTTATACAGGTTAGTGTAGATGGATCATTTTTTTCCGTAAAAATATGATAAATTGGGCTTGCTAAGAGAAACCATGTGTCGGGGAGAGTTGTCAGACCATGCAGAAGCTTATTCATTTAAAATTTAACGAGGCTTACGACAGCATGTGCTACCAAAAAGGACAGACTTCTCGTAGGCCTTTAAAACTGAACTGCACGTGTTGAGTACTGAGAGTATTATTTTTGCTAATTTGTTACTGTTTCGAGCTTCATTAATGAACGTGACGTGTTCAGGTGGACGTGGTGACTGCTGCGGCGTCTGCTCGCGAGAAGCGCCTGAAGCGCGACACCAACGCGCAGAGAGCTGTATTGCCTTACCTCTTCTTGTCTGCCTCTGGACCTGCTGCTGCTCCGGCTCCTGTTCATTCTCTGCCTGACCTTCCTGAGTGAGTGGTCGGCAACAGTGATAAGTTGTCTGTAACCGTGTTGTGTTCTTGGTACCTGTGATGGGTTGTCCTTAACAGTGTTGTATTATCAGTAACGGTGATGTACATCTTTCTCTTCCTGATTATTCGAGATATTTACTGCAAACTACATAGATCAGGTTTATTTGCTCTTGGAATCCATATATGTTTAGTGTTTCTCGGAGTGCCGGTATAAGAAAAAATTTATTTGAGTTGAACTAGATTGCTAGCGTAAGTGTTACTTAGCTCACCGTCTATGGGAAGTTCTATTATGCAGTGGATCTTTTGTACTTTGATATAAAAAATATTTGTTCATGAAAAGTTCTCAAAGGGTAAATCTAAGGTCCCGAGCTAACAGTTACGTAGGCCTTTTGTGGAAATAATTTTTTTTTCTTATATTATGGATCATCTTTTTTCGATTCACTGTCATGTTTCTCAGCGCACCTTCCACTTTCTTCTTCAAGCCTCATCTTGTTTCATGAACTTCTTTCTCAATTTACTGTTTGTATGCGCCTTGTGCATTGATTGTATGCGCCTTGTGCTTCACCCTTCTTTTCTTTGATATGCCTTTGTTGCGGTTAGAGAGGCTTAAACTAACATCTAATCTAATCTTTCATGAAAAGTGGGCCTAAAAATCAGTGAAAAAATTATCAAATTAACTGTAAAACGTAACATTCGTATTTTACGTAAAAGCAAAGTTACAAACGTGAGAAGATATTAAAATTGCAATAATTATTACTTCCAATCTCGTATGTTGTGTTCAAATAAATTGAATGTTAAATCAGGAATCGCAAGGGGTTAGCTCTGAATATAGAAAATTGCTCTCTTTCATGTTTGTCTGGCACGAGTCGTCTTCTCAGCAAGTACAGTTCCATGTGCGATATGATTGTGGCATTTTAGAATTTGCTAACTCTTTGCCACACTTATGATGATTATTTTTTAATTTTACATTGCTGATTATTTTATAGTTTGAGATGTATTCATTTCGTTCATTTATAATTAATTTAACTTGAAATATTTTAAACGTTTCCTTTTGGTGCGTTTTTATTTTGATCAAATGTAAAAGGTTTCGCATGTTTTTGTACTTGGCAAAATTGTTAATTTGACAAATATTCTATTCGAATACAAGTAACTTAATAATTGGAAGCCGTATTTTTTCTAATCTTATACTAAATTTTTGCTTGTTTGTCCTAGCCTTCAGTTTGTGGCGTTCAGTTGAGCTCGATTTTTATTAAAATCTTCACTGCGTGAAGTGTTCAAATTATCTGTTATAGGTACCAGGTTTCTTTAAGTGGCAAACTTTTTTGCTATTTTTCATTAAATTCGTTTTTGCTATGAGGTCAATTAATACTTTTTCTTTGTGAATTCTCTTTACTACGTTATTTACGATTGTTTGAAATATTTCTTTCGGCAGGTATAACGTGCGTATCGAGAGGCTGCACCTCACTGACCTCTCCGCCTCCAGTGGCAGTCTCCCTGATCCCAGCACTGCTATGGTGAGTATCACTCAGGTTACTCCTTATTAATCCATTTCACTGGTGAACTCTATGGTAGTTATACCTTCAAGTATTATTGTAGCTACTTTTGATGATCAATTTCAATGGTGAACATTATTGTACTTAAATCTTCAAGTGTTATTTTAGCACTTCTGATTCATAAATTTCAAGGATGAACACTATTGTAAGAAGTATCTTCACCTTCTTACGTTTCAGTTATGTTGTAAATTCTCAAATTCAGTTGATAAAGAACTTGGTTCTTCCCATCATACATAGAAGTCGAGAAGAAATTAGACTCTAGTTTGCCTTTATGCAGGCTTTATTTTGTTAAATAGTGTTCTACTTAGCATTCAAGTTTATATTTTGTTAGATGTGGAAATGAGTTCTTTATTCATTCTATAGCAAACTATAACATACATCCACAGTAAGATATTCACATCTGGCTAGAGTTCTTCAAAATGCGTAATATTATGAGCTAAAAATCTAATCGAATGTTAAAAAAAATCGGCGGATTAAGAAAGTAGAAATTGCCGATTGAACTTTTGATGGCAGAGTGGCACTCTCATTTTAATTTGATATTTCTTTTAAGTTTCTTTGTCTTATTTCAGTTGCCTATAGATTCATGTATGTTCTTACCAACGTAAATGTAGGTTTCTGGTTGCAAAGAAATTGTGGTGACTTGAAGTACTAAAACTTATTTTTATAGTTTTCTACTTTGACTGTAAGGTAATACAGATAATGGTGGTTAGTACTGCTTTCTCAATACTGTTTAATTTCAAAGACTACCAGATCTACCCGTGATTAGCATATAGCTGAACACTGATAGAAGCCAACAAACAATTCGTTGCAAAATATGACATAATACACTCAACATGATGTTGTCGCATGTTCGGGATTTTTCGAACGTGCGTGCCAAGAAATGGCTTGGTATACAGAAATGGTGAAAGAAATGGCTTTGGTATACAGAGAGCGTGCCAGATACTATTGAGTTCTTCTTAGTAAATTCAATCTCATAACATGCTGCAAATTAATCAACCAGGTGGGGATTGAGGCGTGTCTGCGCGAGGTACTGCGCTGTAGCGCAGCAACACAAAGTTCAGCGTCGCTCAGCGCTCCTTTGATGTTGCCCACCCGCGGCCGCACCTTGCTGCACAGACTGGCTGCCACTGTGCAGTCTTCCGAGGACGATACTTTGCGCTCCCATCCACTCTCGTCTGTCTTTGAGCTCTGCATGGCGCTGTGGGGCAAGCTGGACTACGGCTGGCTCGAGGAGGCGGGTCAGTGCCATGTTCTACTTGTGTCTGTTGGTTTCGGGCTTTGTCCACAAGGCATGTGGTCGGCCCTATGTTTGTGGTCTTGCTGAAATTTGAATATAATTTTTTTGTATTTTGATGCAGTCTAAAACTTCATACAGGTCAGGCTAAAAGAGCTTGGATCTCGATTGGAGAATGCTAGGTCTACGTTCCTTTTTTTTCATCAGTAAATTCATTTGAAGTGAGACCAGCATGTAAACGTCGGTCAGCACATGCTGTTGAATCAAAATTACCAGATTTACATGTATATATTCACTAATAGTAAGATGCTGAGCATCTTGACTTATTCCACATTAAGTGATTGGCGGCCGAAAAGCGAGTTCTATGTTTTCCAGTCATTCAGACCCAGTCCACAATGCACGTAACGGTGTGTTTCGAATCCCATACCTCTGCATTCTATTTTAAGGTTATTCTTAGATGCCTTCGTCTTCTCACGTTTTGTTTAAAGTTGAGCCCGGTCAAATTTTTTGTCCTATATTACGTCATATCGTTTTTCCTTCACTCGCTATGCAGAGTCTGTTTTTGTATCTTGACATCCTCTTCTGTGGAAAACTACTATTGTATCAATTATAACTAGCACTCCCAAGGGGAAAATGATAAATCCCAATCTGAGAATTGGGTAAGCCTTGTTTTTCTGTTCAAATAAAAAACTTGGGTTTTGTTAAGCACTATCTTTTTTTCACTTCACTGTTGTCCCGTTTCTCAGCACCTCAAACTTCCTTCTACTTTTATATCTTATTTCATAGTTTTCCTTCTTAACTTCTGATTCTATGCAAAGGGTATCTTTTCCTTAGATTCTGCATTCCCTTAACGCGGTCCTAAAGATGCTTTCATGCTAAGTCATTTTGGAACGCCTTTGTTGTGGTTAGGGAGGCTATACTTCTAACATCTAATCTTTGTGTCTAATCTAACATCTTTCTAATCCTTGTCACACTGCTCAAAGCTTGGTCAGAGATGCTCAATCTGCTGGTGTTTTATTTTTTATATCAGCTTTAAGGTTCTTTACATCTTCTGTTCATGTTCTATACGATTTATAAAGGTGTAAAATGTAAAGTCCTCGTTGCCTAACTTGACGTCTGGCGTTTAGTGAATATTTATCTGTTGACATTTATCATGGTTAAGGGAGGCTAAAACTTTCTTATATAATAATAATAATAATAATGATAATAGTAATAATGACATTTACCATTTATTTATTATATAGATTTGTGTTTTTTGTTCAGTCACTTTCGCATTCTTTACACGATTTGGATATCTTACAGTATAACTGATATTTTCCTTAGCCGGAGCTTATTTCCATATACCCATCGTATTATAGTTGCAATCTTGAATAATTTTTTTGCTGTTGCAATTCTTATAATTTAAATCCTTACTCTAAATCAATTAATTTTAAGTTAATTTAGAAATCTGTAAAAAGTTAATTTAAAATTTTGAAACGAACAAACGTTTTTTAACGCTAATAGAATAAATCTACGTAACCCATTTATTCCTGGCGTCCTACATGTAGGACGGCTAACCATGCTAAGTTTTTTGTTGATTAGGAATGATAGAAAATGAAAAAATGAAGCATTGTTGATTGTAACTCTTTAATTACTGTTCCAATGAATGATCTTAAATAAACGGTATAAATGTACTAGTTGTGTCTCGATGAAGCCATTTTATTATTTTTTCCATCGTTCGAGCTGTAATTCAAACCTCCGGTATAAGTGGGTTAAGAACACCCTATGCATACTGTGCAGTAGATGTCGACGCAGATCTCATGTGTGAGCGTTGCATTTGAGCCGTGATCATTAAACTTCCTCCAAAATTGTCATTGCCGTTAGCCCTGCATTGCGTAACAGACGTAATCTCGCCTCTTGCTTAATAATGTCCGTCTCGATACAGCTGCCAGCTCTGTGTATGTGCAAGCGCGGGCCCGTGTGGAGACTGTGAGCCAATGGCTCGAGAGCGCCTGCCACGCTACTGTCGAGCGAGAGGTGCAGGTTGCACTGGAGGAGGATGATGAAGAGGCTTACCTCGACGCTGTGTTTTCACGCCTCACTGCCAGGGAAATACAACACGCTTGTGAACTTCTCCAAGATAAAGGTGTGTACTTGGGTGACGCTAATTTCTACCAATTTCTCTTTGTATTCTGTGAACATGAATATATATAAGTTTATGATCGTATTTTTTCTTGAGCCATTTTACTGTATTTCTTGCCTTGCTGATTATCTTCCTTGAGTCAGCATCCAGAAATTTTGAAAAGGCACTTTCAGCTATTTTTAATAGAGATTTTAATACCAATATTTTTCCAGGCGACCATCATTTAGCGCTTCTATTAGCGCAAGTGTGCATGGGAGACGACACTCCGCGCCAAATCGTAGCAAAGCAACTGTCCAACTGGGCCGAGTGCAGCGCCGACGCCACCCTGTCTCCCAGCCGCTTGCTTCTGTATGTTTTAGCTGCTGGTAAAGCCACGCACACATCAAGCAAGGGGTTTGTGAATGTATGCAAAGGTCTGGACTGGCGCCGCTCTTTGGCTGTGCATTTGTGGTACGTGTGCCCTTCTACGTGTACGGTGAGCGAGGCGCTGGCTGAATATGAGAGAGGGGCAGGGCTTCTGAAGGACGCCAATACTCCTTCGTTCCCCTACTGCCAGGAGCCTGTGCCTCAGTATCTGGCTGACCACACGTTGCCTGACTCTGCGTCTCAAATCTCGTACGACATCTGCTACCATTTGCTCAAGCTTTATACTGACCCTGCGTATCGACTTGATCAGCTGCTCAACCCTGCTGCAATAACACCTGATCCTCTTGATGTGACTGCTAGTTGGCTCGTCATGGCTTTGATTCACTCGTTGGGGTATGACCGCGTCAATCCCATCGTGAGTAATGGGCTGCACCTCGCCATGGCAGCCCATCTGGAGTCTGTGGGGCTGTGGCACTGGGCTGTTTTCGCTCTTTTGTCACTCAAAGAAGAAAAAAGGTAAATATGAACTGTATTTAATGTTGCATTGCAGTTTGTATTATTTTGTCTATCAATTGCTGTGCAAATAGAAGTATGAAACTTGCGGGTGTATCCTTGTTTTGAAATTTGTTACCGTTTTCTGTTGATTTATACTCTTACTGTAGAATTGTTAACTATGAGTTGACAATTTTTTTTTTCCAGTCGTGCGAGTGAAGTGCGGGCTTTGTTGACTCGCCATGTTCAAATTCTGGAAGGCATCGAGAAGGAGGACGAGACTTTCATCGAGTTGCACAAGCAGAAACTTGCATCTTGCATTGCTCAAGCTGGTGGCAATGTTGGCGTTGCAATAAACGCAACTAACCTGGCCAATTACTCAATGGAAATGACCAATGCTGTCAACGGAGAACAAGAGGCTGCCATGGATGATGATGTCGGATTTGTAGAGGGTGACGACAATTCTATCGACACTGACTTGAGTCGTCGCCCACTTTCACGAACGCCATCCGCTGAAGCGGCGCTCATGGATGAAAGCATAGATGATGAAGAGACCGAGTTCCAAGAGTATGGCAACCTGGATTCCTATGAAGCAAGAGAGGCCTTCGTTGTCACTCACTTGAAGATCCCTGAGAAATGGATTAATGAATCGAAAGCTATCCTTGCGCGTTCGTTTGATATGGTGGAGGAAGAGGCTTGGTATCTTATTAAAGCCAATGATCTGGATGCTGCTCACAAATTGTTCGTTGACACTATAGCTCCTGATGCCATCATTAATGGTGAGTGTTGACAAGGTAGCTGTAGTGTTCTATGGCCTCGAGTCATAAATGCTCAGAATTTTTTTTACACAGGTAATGCTCTTACAGGTTGGTTAGAGTGGAAATATCTGTGTGAAATGGTTATCATTCGTTTGAACATTTTGAGGCGATTTATGCTCGTAACTCATCATGTGTATATAAAAACATATCACGGTTTCACTGGGATGGAACCAAATGTACCTCTCAAAGATTTTATTAGTTACTTCTCTCAAAATGCAAGTTTCTACTCTTAGATAACTCAGTAACGCAATGACCCCAGTATATATCCTCTTGCAATAGTGAAGAGGTTATTGCGTTTTACATCTCGTTCTGTTTTTCATTCGTTTTTCATCCTAATACAGTTGTCTTGAATTAGTGTATTGTTTCCAAGGTTGGCACATAAAAAAAAACAAAAAAGCCCAAAAAAACCCACGTAAAAAAACCCACCAAATAGTGTTTTTTTGGGGCTTTTTTGGGTTTTATTAGTGCTCTTTGAAATTCACTTGTTTTCAAGCTCGTAGAATCAAAATGAGCTAAATATTTATATTGTAAAAAATTTGTCCAAAGCATTTGCATGACAACACTATGAAAATAAAATAAGAAAAACTCTAATCACAAAAAAAAAAAAAAACTCGAGGGGCTAGTATATTTCGATGAGTTCCATTCCCAGATTAAAAAACAAAAATTAAGGAACAAATGCCGTTTGACTATTTGAGAGTAAAGAGACTTCTGAATTCTTCTTCTGTCTTCTAGACTATATAGACCGTTACTACAGTACTTCTGGATTTCTCTTTCTACATCCACTGCCATTCTATCGTTGTCATCCACATCATGATCATTTGCGAGGTGGCGATATAATGAAACCAATTTTTGTGCGCATTCCGATCCTAATCTATTTCTCAATTTATTCCGCACAGTTCCAAATGTTTAGAAAATGCTCTCAACGGATCCTGAATTTGCAAAGCAAGAATGAAGATTGCTTATAAACTTGCAGAAACCCTTTGCCAGTGTTTTTTTTAAGAATCTGCATTTTCTGCTGTTTCATGTCTTGAATATCCCACCATCAACGAGTAGTCATTGTCTTAGTGATATTCTTGTTGAACATGTGTTTTGGGAAGATGTTGGAGTCATTCAATTTATACAAATAAATCGCACCGATCAACTCCGGATTGTACTCAGCCAACCACTCTTCAATATCTGTCTCCTGTGAGAGCTTTGCCTGAAATGAGTCTAACAATTATAGTCAGATGGGGTAAGACACGACCGCAGCCATCATTTGGTAAGAAAGTAAATAAACGACTGGCCTTCTGGTGAGCATTCAAGGTGCACTGGAACAAATTTGACGATGGAATCTGTTAGAGCATTTATTTCTAATCATTTTAGTGTTTGTTGCTATCCTGAACTGCAAAAAGTGATTTTTTGACAAATTTAAAAAAAAAATTTTGGCATGTCAGTACATGTTGTAACATGTAACAGTGTGGTTGACTGACTTGGCTTGCGCTGCTAAGCCCTCCAGCTCACACAATACACATGTTAAGTTGTTAACAGCATGACTGTAAAGTGATGTGCAGCTGTCTTGCTTCAAGTTGCTTGTGGTGGTTACTTATGATCTGCATGGTGCTTCCCTCTCACATGACTTGCGTCTGTCAGCTGCTAAAAACAACTTACTATGAAATGACAAGCATAGCAATTCTCTTTGCACATCTTATATCTTTACAGACTGCACAGCTATGTCCCTATGCATATGGTAATTGGTAAGTGGTAATTGTGATGGACAAACTTAATTCATATATGATTCAAATAATGTAATAATTCATATAATAATGTAATATAATGTTGGAAATAAAGTAATCAAATAACAATATTTACTCAATAAGTGTATATAAATCTGTAAAAGAGGCAACTGGAGCTATGTGAATAACTCTTTTAAACAAAAACAGGTGTTACAAAAAACCCATTAAAGCCCAAAAAAACCAATAAAACCCCCCAAAAAAAAACAATTTAACCCAAAAAAACCCACGTGGGTTGATTTTTTAAAAAAACCCAGGGTTTTTTCCATCCCTGATTGTTTCACATAATTTCAACTCTAATGACGCTTATGGACGAAAAATTTATATTAAGGTCTTATCTAGACAACTAGAATGTTTATTGCAGCCTATCTCGCGTTGTCATTTTTTATATCTCTATCATTTTACTAGGAACTTTAACATATTCTTCATTTTATTATTCTCCTGTTCTTTTTTTTGCAAATTGGTAGTTTGGCTAAGAAAAGTTGTATGAATGCATTAAATTAGTTTCACACGATTTGAAATCCTGATTCCTATATTTTGCGTGCAGAGAAACACAAGTACCTGCAGCGCTTCATCACAGCTTTCGAAGCGAGCTCCGACGACCTGGACGTGAGGGTGGCGGACTGGAAGATTGGCGGCGCAGTTTATGCTCATTACCTGCACGTGCTCGAACTGGTGGACGAAATCAAGTCTTCGCAACACCCATCCAAAGACAAAGTGGAAGCGCTACGTCCTCGTTTGCTTGCCTTGTGCTCTCAACTGAACAGCTTACGCACTCCCACCGCCAAACACAGACTCTGCGTGTCCGAAGTAAGCCGAGTGGTTGTGGGGGTGCTGAGAGCGGTGTTGGGAGACGACCTTGCGGCCACTACAGCTGTCGCAAATCAAATCGCTTCTCTTCCTCTGAGCAAAGATTGCGCTCTTCAGGAACTCAACACTCTAATTCATCAGTATCTTGCTGCTGTGTCCAGTTGATCTACCCTGGTCGATAAGACCATGGTCGTGTAAATATGTGTGTCCCTTCGTGAGGATGCATTGTAAGTTAACCAGGCATAGTTACACTCGGCTGCATCTTGTAGCTACTGCCTATGGAACTTGTGTTTAGCATTAATTAAGGTACGAGAAGTGAGATGACGCATCGTTTGTATATTTGATATTCTAAGCCATGAAGTAATATTGAATTTAAAAGACATGTTTGTACCTGCAACGTGCGTCTTAGATGGAGTTTCATTTGAATTATTCATTGAAGTGCCTTTAAGTTGTTAGTTCAAACCTGTTCAAGGATAGCTCATTGCGTTGCATGTTAAGAAACATGTGTAAGGAAGTAAAAGTTTCGGCTACATGTTATCTGAAGTGGCTGGAGAGACGGTAAGCAAAGTGTCAGGTATGGAAATTAACGTACTATTAATAGCATGTTTTTGTTCTATTAATAAATTAGAAGCTCGGGTTGACAGAAAATAACTTATATAGCCGAGGTATTGGTGGTTTATGCTCGTCTCGGCATTGGCCCCAATTTCAGTAGTACGTTATGATGCGCTTGTCTTTGAGCTGTTAAAAAAAATAGTAAGAACCATGGGAATGGTACGATGAAACGAAAACCATCAAACCATAGTATTTCACGGCTTAATAGCTGATAGCAGTTGTTTGATTTGCCATGCTCGATTATTGTAACATTTTGATGAAGTTCGGGAATTTTTTTATTACGTATAACCATTATTGTTGCAATAGCATATTCTCATGGCGATCGATAGTTACGGTAATCAATCTGTCGTTCAACGACTACTTGCATTTTTATGTACCCATTAGCATATGTTAAGGAGAGTTACAGTAAATAACAGCCATGTATCATCACTTTGAGTGACATCTGAATGAACAGCAATTTTAAATTTTGAAATGTTTACTTCGGTCATGTATTAAATAGTAAATTTTTTTTGATACAGTGTTGAATCAGAAGCCGAATGCGAACTGTGATATTTACTGTGGCTATCTCGACTGGATGTTAGTCTGTCGTTGTGGTACGATTTGGCTCCCCCACACCGTACGGCAACATGTTTAGCTAGTGACTTTGTTGTAGGATTTTGTTAAAGAATAGTGGCGTTTGCAATTGTGTGTATAGGGTTTTCATCGCCAGCTTTTGAACGACATGTTCGTTTTACATAGGCAATTCTATATTCAATAAACTAGAATAAATTGTTACAGCAATTGTTTTTGTCCTTTCTGCTTATGTGAGTAGCAGCATTTTAGAAGTGTTCAGTTTTGGCTTAAACATAAAATTACAAAATAAGTACCATTTGTCCAAGCATAGAAATAAATCAAACATAGGAAACTTGCACGTATTTCACAATAAAAATGTATCGTAAAAAAACTCAACCTTGTCAACCTGTTTATTCGCAAAGCATTTCAGTTTTAGCCATATCTGACAATCTTACATTTTCAAATAAAAAATTCAGAAATTTACACTACTAAACTAATATTTACAGAAGACAAAAATGAAACAAGAAGTCTTCGTCCAGTTCAAAGAAAGGTGAAGAACTCTCGTTTTGTTTCTTCCAAATTTGCAGACTCGTGAACGTTAAACTTTACATTTTTACTCTACACTCTCAATTTCACCTCTTGAATGTATTGATCTTTTTGCACCACCGTTAATCTCAAGTTTTGTCATAAAAACCCAATTCCAGCGAAAACATCGATCTGTTGAAAAACAATCTCGTACAACCTAAGTAAATTGCTAAAACAAAAGAGTATTTATTACACAGTACTATTCAGCAAGTTAAATAACCGTAATGTATGAAACTCAGAGTCAGTCAAACATAAATACCAAGTTCGACGTCGTTAACAACGAGACTTGAAACCCCAAGATGCATTAGTAAGACCCAGTGCAGCTTTGGCTGAGTATAGTCACACAATCACTTTAGACATAGTTTTAGAACCCTCCTCAATTACTAATGGCCAAACTTGAAACCAGGTCATGTCATAATGACATGGAATAAGCGAAATGAACAAATGAAAGTATAAAATTTACATATCAGTTCAAGAGAAAAATGACAAACGCGCGTCACATAGGATTGCTGACTCTAAAACTGTCGATTAAAAACTTACGTTTCAAAACAATGATCGTCCAACTCTGCCGAAGTATGTCATGAAGCAGCTGGCCTCTGTTGCAGCATTGAAGGTAGAAGATGGCCCAACGTTTCGACGTGAAAGTGAATTAGTCTTCTGCATACCTCAAAAGCTCTTGGATCGGCGTGGTGGTTGCTACGATCGTGCTGACGATTCGGTAGCAACGTCCAGCGGTCTGGGGAAGGTGTGTTATCCCTCATGTAATTCCAAACGTCTTGTAGAACAGCAACAACTTCGTGAGGAGCAAGATGGCGAACCATTTGAGGCAGTACGTGCATGTTTTTTGGAAGAAACTGACCAATAACTGCGATCTCCAGCAATCTCTCCGTGGCCCGCAACGGTTTTGGAGACTCCAAGCTTTTGGAGAGGGCTGATGTAGACCACAAAGCGATGTAAGAAGCAGTCAGAGCTCGTACAAGAACCGAACAATAGCAAAGGGCTGGTCGGTTACTAGCCACGAATTCAAGGAGCTCCCATGCTATTGGGAAATCCTCAAACGTCTTTTTGATGGTCAAATCACGTTCGATAGTAAACTTTATATTTTCATCTGGCCACGGAAATCCGTTGTACATTATGTCTGGAGATATTATTTCCACCAGCAACAGAGCAACAGTCAGTGGGGCATGGTCATGGTGCTTTGACGCACTACACAAAATGTTGAGTAACAGCTGGCAATTCAGAGTTACAGTCTCAGGAGGCAAACTTCTCGTTTTAGCCTTAGTATTTGACGAATTTCCATTGATAGTTCCAGCATGGAAGATCGTAGTATGCGAGAGTGGGAGCTTTACCCAAGAATCAAACGTGTAATTGGCTTGGAGTAGTTGCTTAGACTCTGACGCATTGGATTTTTTAATTTCAAGTGACGAAGAAGAAGATGCAGAGGCACCAAAAATGTGTGCCCATTCCGGCCTAAAGACTGCCTCTACAATGAGACGAGTGATGAGGCCGTGGCCGCAAGAACTGCTTGAGAGCTGACTCAGAAGTCTTCCACAATAACCAGCGCAAGCCACCTTCTTGGACACATCCTGCAAGGCCAGCGTGGCCATCAGGTAACAGGTGATGGCATTGGCAAGACATGAGGTGTTGCGCAGGGAGATAGGCTGACTCAATGTTACCTTGGATAAAAGCTTGATAACTGAATCGCCAACTTCGGGAACGTTGATGAACTGGGCAAGTTGAGGAAGCAAAGACATGACAGCATCACTCAACGGGCTTTTCAGTGTGTGGGCAGATGACAACATATGAACATTAGCAAGAGCATTCAATAAACTTGGGCCTGATTTGGCAAGCACGATGGCAAGAGGTCGTTCGAGAGGATTGCAGCCAGCTTGAGGCTCTCTAATTAGGGCCAAAGTCAATCGGGCCACAATGTGCAGTAGTTCAGGGCTGGGAGGGAAAGTGTGTAACAAATAGGGCCAAAGCACTCCTTCGCTTGGTTGCTGCTGCTGGCTGCAACTCATAACCACGAGTTGGGTGACAGCTCTAACGACCACCGGGGCTCCGCACTGAAGCGCCCACTGTAGCACATTGGCCAATGGAAGGGTAGCTCCAGATGCAGGCTGTGCCAAGGAAACGAGGAGAGAAACCCGTGGTTTGTTCGTTCCTTGTCGAGTGTAAGCCAAAGAGCAAAGTTTGCTCAACAAACTGTGAAGCAACGTCGCGAGACTCGTTTTAACCACAGGCAATAAATGGATGTTCTGAGGTGTATCATGAGGTGTGTTGTGAATGGGAACCAACCCATGCAACAACGTGAGTAACAGAGACGGGCCTGCGCAATCTAGAAGTAACTGAACACAAATTTGTTGCAAGTCCGCCCAGGAGCAAAAAAATGTAGGCACCCAAGTGGCTATTTGGCCTGCAAGCTTATTCAAAGTGCTGGGAGCAAGTAGAGAGGGTAGAGCAGAAGTCAGAGTGTCCAGCAATGGCCCTGACCTTGTAAGAATCAGTAAGAGTTGGGGACCAGCACCAGGCCAGCACTGGCCTTGAACCGTTTTCTCAAGCAAAATAGTGAGTGCCTGGCCCACAGCACTACTGTGCTGCAGAGCAAGGTGAGTCAGAATGGCAGTAGTTCTGTCCAAAGGCTCGGGGTCCAGCGACACTTGCACAGACGGATCGAGGAGATATGAGAGCACAGGAGCAGGGTGAGAAGCTCCTATATGAGCCACCAACCAGTCAAGCACAGGAGTGTGAGCACTAGCAGTATTGAGAACATGCGCTACTGTGCCTTGAGGTTCTCGAGAGACACACAGAGCTACAAGCCCAACAACGGCACGAACAACGCTACAGCTCATCCACATGCCTACAATTTCTTCAATGATGCCGTTCATTCGACCATACTCCACAGCCCACAAAGAGAGCAGCTCCACTCCCCACCCGCAAATGAGCTCACACCACAGTCCTCCACCGCCTTCATTGCAAGCCGGATCTTCTGACTCCACCAAGCCCCTCAACACGATCTCCACCTCAATGACCAACTCGGCGTGCGTGCCTGAAGACGACCCAGGCGGTGCCCCTTCATTTCCGTTGTTTGCTGATGATGTGCTAGGACGAGTTGCACCTCTCTTATGAATGGCCTGAAAAGTAATAGAGTTTCAACTAATTGCTTCAATTTAAAAAGAAATATACTATTGCTATGTCCTATTACATAAAAATGATGACCAAAAACGAGTCAGGTAATCTGTGAAAGAAGATAGCATATTACACAAAAATTGGAATTAAAAAATCAAGTGAGTGACGTTCGTGCCACTACAAATTCTAAAATAGAGAAACACAAACATTCAAACATATTGATCACACCGGCAGTACCCTCTAAAATTATTAGAAAATTTCATCTGAGTATTAAGTTTTTTAGTGCTTCTAGTCATTTACAAATTCTGATAAGGATTTTATTCCAAATGCTAGGAAAACCTGTGATGGTTAATAATTACCAAATATGAAAATAAGTACATAATTTGTAAAAATAAGTAGAGATTATTCTACTGTGCAAGAATAATCAATGAAAATGAAGAAAATGATCTCACTAAGGCCCAGATAGTAATAAATGAAAATTTAAAAGTTTCAGCTACTTGAAGAAGACATTTTACTGGTAAATATTGACACATGTAAAACATCAAAACTGCAACAATATATTTTCACTTCATTTGGGGTTATCTCTGTGAATAAATTGAAAACCAACTCTTGCCAGCCATATTAGCCACCAAAGAGAGCTGAATATGTAATTAAACTTTTAGAAATCTGATACAGTGTCCTTCATCTAGTTTTCCTGCGTGACAAGAGTGGTACATTCATAGATAAAGTTACACAGCAACCAAACTGAAAAAAAAATTTTTGTCTACAGGCCAGCTTTTAGTCATCTTGTCACGATACTATGCTGTTGTTAAGCACGTAGCGTTGGAGGAATTGAAACCCCCGACAGTAAGAAACAGAAAAATAAAGATATGAAATACACAGTCTGAGAGTTGGACAGAAAGGTAGGAAATTAACAGTGTTTACTTGGTGTGTACTCCGCGAATACCGAGTTGACAAGCATGGGGAGAATAACAAACATTGAAAGATTAAAACACATTTATTTTTAAGATGAACACGTGGATATGGGCACAGGGAAATATATGTCGCCACAATAATTGCACACCAATGCCCTCAGGCAAGATGCTCCTTATTAGCGACATGGCACTTCAAAGATGCAATGCTCCCAAGAATATCTATTATCAATGTTCAAGAGCTGACAACGATTCACAAAAATGCAAAAAAATCATGGCAATCCCTACGCACCACGAAGCACAGAACAATGCCAACAAACATGCCGGTCATCCTTGACTCACAACAAGGTACCCAAAAAAAATCGTGAAAACATTGTGTCATATTGAGTTAACACTAGACACAAACTTCGTTACACAGCGCGCTAATTTGAATGCACGATTCAGTGTGCTATTTTTGATTTCCAATTTTACACTTTAAAGCACTGTTTCAACGATCTCTATAAGACGAAATTTCAACTTTTCTGTGATGCGCGATCGCTGAGTGTTCGGTGCCGACTTCTACCAATTTCTCGATAGAGTTCTCAACAGAGTTCTCAGAGTTCCAGCGCGGCGGCGGGAGACTCATGTTCCGTCGGGTAGGCGCTGCTGCCTTTCATTCTTTGCACGTCTGAGTCTTGGTAGCGTTGAAGGGCTGGATAACTGTAGATCTCTTCTTGTTTCCCTCCGCATTGATGGTGAACGGGTGACTCCAAATTTTGATGCTGCGGCTATTCGTACACCTATGATTGACATAGAGATCCCCCATGGATTTCCTCTTCACGTTGAATAGTTGATGTGCTCAGGCCGTAATTCTTCGAGCAGGTATTCGTTGCCGGTTAACGCTTCGACGATACGCCCGCAGTTTCCTTGAACTTCCGTAGAGATTATCAGCATGTATTTCGAGCAGGTGCTTGACGCTTCGACGATACGCCCGCAGTCTCCTTGAGATTCCGTAGAGATTATCAGTATGTATTTCGAGCAGGTGCTTGGTGCCCAATCTTGTCGTTCTTGAAGAAGTTAAACATCGGAATCGATTTTCCCAATGGAGTTTTTAATTTTTGAATTGTAACAATGACCGGGAAGCCCCGGCATTGCCGGCTTGCCAATGTGGCACTCACTTTTGTGCGTCTCTCTTGTTACGAGTCGGAGAGAAAATAACCTCTCTAATTTTCATGTCCCCTCCTTTTATGTGTCGCCTCCTTCTTTCCGGAAGGTTCTCGACTCTTCCAAGCTACAGAGAAAGTCACTCAATTTTGATTGGTTGGCGCTTGCTGGTTGTGAAGTTTCAATCTCTGATTGGTTCTCGCTCGACACCCCAAACACGTGATCCCTTAAGAGGGCACACAATTGGTGTAGCTGGTGCCGCTCTTTGCTAAGCCTTACTCCTTCTTCTTTCAAATCTGCCCTCGCTTCCCAGCTCAGCCACTAACGCCTACCTCTGTGCGTGAGTGTGTCGATGTGTGTGTGTGTGTGTGTGTGTGACTGCGTGTGTTTTGTATCTGCCCCTCGTCTGTGCTGGCTGCGCAGCACCGGCGCTTGTCTTAACGGGCTGAAATTCCAATACCTAAGAAAACACAAGTGTATTTCCCCAAAGTTAAATATTTCCCGGAGTAAAGTATTTCCCAAATTTGTTTCCGAAAGTATTTCCCCACAATCTCTAAAAAAGCAGTGCTTGGTTAAAGTTGGGAAAATGCTCAAAGTGCATTTTGTCTGTTCTGATGTAAAGATGAGAATTTCTATAAAAATAAAAAACGGTATAAAATTTCTATGGAAAGAATTTAGTAATCACTCCAATCACTTTCAGAAAAAAAAACAAGCTCAATGAATCACAAATATATTGAAAGATATCTCATCACAATGGTTGGAAGAGCTTTGGCACTTGCTGAGTTAAACGATAGCAACATGAGTGTCTGAAAATAATAGAAACATGAGCTATTTGAAAACCACTTTAAAACACAGCTGAATAAAAGTACCATACAGCAGCTAACTATTTTCCATTGTGAATATCAAAATACCCCTGTCAAGGGAAAAACAATGGAGAGAAACTTTTAAAATTATGAAAGTGTTTCAATAAATAGCTATGGCTTAGACAGCTAGACAACTGAGAAGTTGAAACTCTAGGGGAAATTTCCAACACCATGTTAATTTTGGTGACATTATTCTCCATCTTCAAAATATAGCATTCCTTACTTCTCCAGACCTTATAGCATTCCTTTCTTCTCAAGGATCTGGACCAGACGACAAAAATCTTACAGTGAAATTTTCAACCCAACCCCTTCACATGATTAAGAACACAACATCATTGCTAAATTCTACAGCATAACTATAGAAATAATGTTTAAAATGCAGAACAGCTCTGCTAAATGACAATACACATATATATCATACAGCTACATGGTAGTAATGCTAATGCTAGTATGAATCATCAGGAACATTACATTATGATATTATGCTAGTAGTATTTCCATTTATCTATAGCATTGAAGTACACTTTTTTTTCAGTAACTCTAGCGTTTTTTTCTCTCATTAATTCCTAAAGTGACCTATGTCACATTTGCATCATGGTAAATGGTAATGCAAAACATCAAATATAGGTACTAAGCATGCTTCCATAGACAGTAAAATTATTTAAAAAATGCTAAACTTTTCAGAAAATCGGTATAATCATGAATATCGCATTGAATTTCAACAAAAATAACCTCTAAAAACACTATCATCAGTAACTCCAAATACGTTTTACAAATCAACGTCATTCAAAATGGTTAATGAATATGCCAGTTGCACTGAACTCGGTATATTGTGCATTTCTAACCTAAAAAAGATAAGCTACCAGTGACATAAAACCCTCACTTACCTAAACATCCACACGCTTAACACTTTGAATGTGACGTGCACCACCGGTGGTACACGGACGTAATTTTCACAATGCTGCTGACCGACCAGTAGTCGCAAATTTAATTTTCATAAATACTTAATCAAAGCTAAATGAAGGAACAATCCAGTATTTTCAAAATAGTTAACTACAATTGGCTTTAAATTTCAGTTTGGCATTGAAATTAATATTTAGTAGTTGCAGTCAAAGTGCTAAACAACAATCCACATACCTATAATTCTATACAAAATCAAAGGATTAAGAATATACAACAAAAAATTACCTGTTGGGTCACGAAACAAAATGTATTAAAAAATTCCCTTGATAAACTAAAAAAACAGCTTTTGAACAAAACTGGGAAGCAGCAATACCTGTTTGCCAAGGAGGTACCCCAGGTATGAAAGTACTGCAGGCCGAGCAGCAGGCAGAGTTTGCAGCAGCTGCAGGGCACTCAATGCAGTACTTAGCTCCTCTGGAGTTAAGTTCGGAGATGGATTTGCTCCTGGGAACAGAAAAAATGTCAATAACAGAATCAATTATGATATTCTTAATTAAAGAACCTATGAGAGATTTTGAAAATTTCTTCAATTTTAATCCATAGAGAAATTAAAATTTTTAGAGAAATTTCAATGGAAATTTTGCACTGGGCTTCATCAGAAAATATTCAAATCACAATGAAAATTGGCATAAAAGATCAAAAAGTGTTTGATTGGAAAAATGAAGTAAAGTGTTTTCTTAAATGAGCTTCTCAATGTGATAGCTCATATTTTAGCTGATTTACATATGGACTAGAATAGACATGAAAATATTTCCATACAATAGGAGAAAAATATTCTAATGTTTCTTAGAGTAAAAGGCAACACATTATGGTCTAAGTCAATTCTTTACATTTTTCAAAAAATTTAAAAACTTATTAGAGCAGAAAAGCCGGTTTTTTGAAACAACTTCTTCTAGCCTAACCAAACTGACCATAAATAACCACACTATCGGAGTCAACGTGTTAAGGGCAAAAACCAAAACACTTCATCCTTTGAAAAAACAATAGGGTCAACATTAAACAAAACTAAAAACTGATAATTTCAATTCTAAGTTCTGCTGTAGTTTTTATCATATTGTGAACCTGTATTTAGCTTTAAAGGTATGGTAGTTTTCTTGGAATTATTATAAAACAAACATCTCTCAATATGCATAATATATGGAAATATCTATTCTATACTGTTTTAATTTTTCATATATCTTGTAGCTGATGATGGGTCAATGTCAAAAGTATTAATTATAGTAAAGATAACATACAATTTTTTTCTATAATGTGGATTGCTTTGTTTTTAGCCCTTTACTTCATAGTGAAGACATTAGTCTTTATAATTTATCTCAAATAATTATACTATAGCAATATTAAAGAAGATTAATAATCCTGAGATCAAACAATTTAGAATTTAAAGTTTTATGATAGAAAAGTTGTCTAAATGCAATCATCAAATAAAAAAGGAAAGTAACGTCTACCATGATGATAATGATACCTAAAAGGAAACATGAAACTAAACAGTCTCCATGATTGAAAGGAGCACAAAATTGAAAAAAATTTTGCTTCAAAATTAAAGCCAGTTTTAATAAAAGCATTTCATATGATCAACAGAAAAAACTACCCAATAAAAATAAGAGAAGTGGCTTAAGGACACCGTCTAGGTAAAAAAAAAAGTCCCGTTATTTATAGATGGATTTCTTTGAAATTTTCACAGTAGGTGTGAAATGATGCAAATAACATTTGTTATTTCGACAAAATTTTTGTATCTGCACTGGATTTTTTTTTATTTTCGAAAAATATGATAAAATAGGGTTTTTTAAAATCCTACTTCTACAATTTTGAAGTTACAGAACCAGTATTTCGTTTTTAGATTGCTTAGATGTCTATATAACCACTCGCAATAGGGAATTTCGATAACTTTTTTTGTGGATTTTAGGAATTAAAATAAAAATTTATTTTTTTTTCATTTTTTTTCATGTCGTGTAATTTTCAAAATAATAAATTTATCAAAAAATGCTTTGGCGCGAGGATACACCTTGCTGAGCCCTATCGAATGGTATATAAACCATTCTCCTAGCTCTAAAATTGTGGAAGAAGTAGCATTTGAGAAACCAATTATCAAGTTTCCAGAAAAACGTGTTTTTTCACAAAAAAAAATTTTTCTTTTTATCTTTTGAACTACAGGATTTTCTATAATGAACTCTTGAGCGTTTGTAGCTCTTTTCAAGTTCTTTTGATTGATACAATTTACATTGCTGTAGCTCTGTAACTCTGGGAAAAAATATACAACAAAAGAGAATAGGTGTCATTCTTGAAAGCAACCAATTTTTTTAATTTCATTTTTTTTGGACCAAAATACATTTTTTGTCAAGTCAACTCCTTTGTTTTATAGCTCTTTTCAAGCCCTTTGGATTGGTATGCTCGCAATAGCTGTAGCTATGATACTGCAGCTGTCATTGAGCTATGAATGAAAGCTGCGGTATCATAGATACGGCAGAACAGCTAAATTCTGAAATTGTCAAAAATTATAAAAAAATATTTACTCAGCATTAGAATGTTTCGTTTGAATAATGGAAGCACTTTGAGTAGCCCATTAACGAACTATAATGCCATTTCCGCAGAGAAACACGCTCAATTGACCCCCAATAATGAGGGGGGGAGGGTTCAAGGTCACTCAACCCCCATCGCTTTCCCCCCCTCTGGTGGGCGCACTATTCGGAGTAGACGTAAACGGAAAGAACCAATATGGAAGCGCAAGAAAATCCTCTATAAGATGCATATATATAAACAGATAATCAACACATATCCCGATTTCTATCAAGACGGTCTCCTGCTTCATTATCATAGATATGGCAGAACAGCTAAATTCTGAAATTGTCAAAATTTTACAAAAAATATTTATTCAGCGTTAGAATGTTTCGTTTGAATAATGAAAGCACTTTGAGTAGCCCATGAACAAACTATATTGCCATTTCCGCAGAGAAACACGCTCAATTGACCCCCAATAATGAGGGGGGTGAGGGGTCAAGGTCACGCCACCCCCATCGCTTTCCCCCCCTCCGGTGGGCGCATTATTCGGAGTAGACGTAAACGGAAAGTACCAATGGAAGCGCAAGAAAATCCTCTATAAGATGCATATAAAAGCAGAAAATCAACACAACTCCTGATTTCTACCTAGACGGTGTCCTTAAAGAAGATCCCAGAAGTTACAGGTTTCCTTGATGTCCAGTAGGTGCTAACACTATAGTATATTTCCTATAGTATATAGGAAACCAACAAACACAGGCAGGTACTTAGACTATTTCAGTTATCATCCCTTATCACAGAGGAGGAGTGTAGCGAAATCCCTTTATCAGAGAGCAGTTAATATTTGTAGTGAGCAAAATTTGAAGCAAGAACTTTCAACAGTGGATTAATTATTGAAATAGAATAATTTTCCTCCGGAACTACGTAATAGCAACCGACTAATGATTGGTGGAAATAATCAAAACCTCCCCATACTTCGATAAAGCAACAAAAATTCCTAACGCCCCCTGAAATATGTAAGCGTCCCGTATATTAAAGGTTGTTCTGAAAGAGTCCAGCGAATCTTAAAACCATTCAATGTTAAATTGGCTTTCAAATCTTTGAATACAATAAAAAAACAGCCTAATCAGACGTAAAGATAAACGATAGAATTTTGAAAAAAGTAATCTTATATATAAATTATAATGTAAAAATTGTGAAGCATGTTACATTGGGGAAACGGGTAGAAATCTTTAACAACAAACTGATGAGCATGCGAAGAATGTGCAGAGGAAGAATAGGTTATCCCTCGTCTATTAGCATTCCGAAGAAGATAACCATTCTTTTGATTTTTAAAATGTATGTATATTATAAAATGTTAAAAATTAATACGCTCGAAAAATTGTCGAAGCAATGTACAGTGTTTAGGAACCTAACAAAATTAATCGTCATCTTGATGTCCCCCCGCAGTTTCTTCCTATGCTCATCAGTCGCCCTTGATCAATGATTTTTGGCTTGCATGTAAAAAATTTAAAAAAATGTTTTGTATACCAGATACCCGCGGATACCATAAGAGGTTTGTTTAAAAATACATCGTTCCCCTGATGACGGCTAGAGCTAATCTAGCCGAAAGCTTGGGTCAAAAAATCAAATTTGTCTTTGCTGATCCCAAAATTTTGAAAAAATGGAAACTTCACTACCAAGACGTCCCTTATTTTAACAATTGACTATAGTATATATATTGCCACAGATATGACAAAGTCAGGGTATTAACAAAGTTGATTTTTCACTATTTACATTGCCTTTTCAATTTTCTGATAGGAGGCAATTGATTCAATACAATCTTTTTACCTCATTTTATTCTTCATTTACTATTATTATTTAAGCTAACCTCAACTAACAAAAAGCTAACCTCATTTCATGTGTTATTATTAAGTACATTAAAAAATTAATAAAAACATTAATATACTGCATAAGAACACTAAAAGAGCAGTCAATTTTATTCAGAAGGCATAGTATAAAAGTTAAGCACATGGCTGGAATATTTTTAACTAACTTAATTTATCCTATATAAAATTAAGTAAATTTGAATTCTTTGTACCACTGCTTTTGCTGTACTAAGTAAGCTTTTGAAAATTGCCACAAAAATCATTTACTGAGTTGAGCAAAATTTTCTAGAATTATATTTAGGTATACTATCTTTTAGACATGCATTATAAAACTTGCAAAAGCAAATTGTTGTTCAAAAGATTTAAACCATGCATATGATACAAAAATATTTTCAAAGTTATAGCAATTGGGCTAGAAAAATTTTGGACCCAAGCCTTTCATATATGGAGTGCCTATTGAGAGTCAAAAATTTTACTTGGAATAAAATAAGGTGCCGCTTCATTAGCAAAATAAACACAAACTTTAATGCACAGTACATACATGGCAGTGCATTAGATACTTTGTTAATATGAATGTTCTTCAGCATGAAAACTGATAACTGTATCGTTGATGCACAGGTGCATAAGCCAGATAATTGTCAGATGCCACAGTACTTGGAGTGGAACCCACGAATTTGCCACATATTTTATAATTCCCATATAAATTAGTTCTATTAGAGTGAAGAAATGAGCTGAAAATACAATTGTCCTCACTTCATTTTTTTGAAAGAAATCACCTAAAATCATGAATTTGTACATATTTTGGAACAAATTTCAAGGAAACACTCCAGTTCAGACACACTTGACATGTTTCTACTTCTATTTTATTTGTTCTATTCATCCATTTCTAATCTAATTAGGGTCTAGAATATCTTTGAAAAACATAATGCTCTAGTTTGACTAGGCAGTATTAGGTAAGTTAATTAAAGCCTCTTCAAATGCATTTTCTAATGCAGAATCTATGCACAAGATGCATAATAACAATAAAATGAAAAAGAAGTACTGTAAATGAAACACACGATGATAGCATGTTTCTATACTATACTTTCCAATGATAAAACATGCTTTTCAATTTTTTTTTAAATGTTTTACAACCATTTTTGCCCTCCTATTGTGATATATTCCTAATAAGCAATCTTTCTAGGCAGAATGCAGTAAAACCCAGACCCTACAAAGCAGAAAGATTTACTATCAACACTTTAGGTGCAACGTGACCCACTGGTTGTAGCCAAAAGAACTTTTGTAATGCTGCTGACCGACCAGCAGTGGCCAACTCAATTTTAATAAATGCTTAATGAAAACTAAATGAAAGTACAAGCCTTTGAATGTTTGTTATTTTCAAAATTGATCTCTAAACTAACTCTAATTTCAGTTGAGCATTGAACTTCAGTTGAACCCACTTAAGGTCTTGATAGATAAGTTTTTTGGAAAAATAATGACAAATATATCAGTCAGCAACACCATTAAGTTATTTTGGTATATGTGAAGGAAAAGACAATAATCAATTTTGTACTTTTTGGTGCCTAAACGTAGTTAATTAAATCTAAATAAACAACTTTTTTTCTAAGCACTTCTTTGGGCAAATGAGTATTTAATGAGTTAATGCGGTAAATTACTTACCGCAATTTCAGTTTTTGAAGCATGAAGAAATTGTTCAGAGGGAAAGACTACAATGGACTCTCCCTTCCGACGCCTTCAAATGATAGAGCTCATTTTAGCCATCAAAGATGAAAATTATCATACCGCCATAACTCATTATTATTGGGTGATAACCTTTATTGTGTTATTAACTAAAAGATTCTAAAAGTGGGTTAAAGCTCTGCAGGGTCAGCTAATAATAAATTACGGTTAATGTTAAGGAGATGCGACTAATCAATTGTTAAAATTTTGTTGCCTGCATTATGGTAATGATATTGAAATAAGCAACTTTTCTTCTGTGCAGTTTTTGCGGCAAATGAGTATTTAACATGTTATAGCGGTAGGCTTAAGGAGACCATCCCAGGCCCTTGCCAGATCCTGTCGATGTCATGGTCATTTTGTATGTTTTTGTTGTAGAAGGACCCTTAGGTGGTAGACTATTCGTTCCTAAAATTTTATGGCGATACGACAATAATTTCCCCCCCTCCCGGGGGGGGGGGGGGGGGGGGGTGAAGGGACCAAAATATTTCAATTTTCCCGATTTTGACCCCATATAAAAAGAGAACAAATGGGAAATAGAAAAAAGCCGAACAAGCGTTTGTTAGAAATGTTCCAAGGATTCTAAAACTGCATTTGTTTTTGTTCTAGCATCAAAACTGAAGGAGGAGTCCCATTTTGAAATATCGATATCAATGAAAAGCACCCAAATTTTTTTAACTTTTCCTGATTTTGACCCCATATATAAAGAGAACAAATAGAAAATGGAAAAAAAGCCAAACGTGAGTGTGTTAGAAATGTTTTAGGGATTCTAAAACTGCATTTTTTTTTGTTCTAGCATCTAAACTGAAGGAGGAGTCCCATTTTGAAATATCAATATTAGTGAAATATCAATACCTAAAAACCAATATGTCAAATTTTTGCAAAATCTAAGGCCTGAATCAAAAAAATGAATAGAATCAATTGTGTTTCTTTTCAAAGGTTACATATCATAGTCAAATTTCATAAGAATCAGACTGAAAAAAGAAAAAAATTTTTTTTTGGATAAAAGAGTAAAAATTTTTATAATTTTTTTTTTATGAAATCACAATTCACAGTTTGAATATGAAGTTATGTATGGAAAGTATCGAAATAAAAATTAAAACTGCATTCAATTACATCAATTGTTCATTATATTACACTTCAACACAAAATTTCATTTTTTGCTTATACCCAACACTTTGAATTTTCAACATTCATCCTGCGACTAGTTCTCGAGTTTTGATGCTAGAACAAATCCAAAGACAGTTTTAGAATCCTTGAAACATTTCTAAAAAACGCTTGTTCGGCTTTTTTCAAATTAGAATTCTTTGAAAAAATATATAGCTCTAAACCTAAAAAATTGTTGCTGATTTTTGAAATTTTAAAAATTTTTGAAAAAATAGAAAAAATTTGAATTTGAAAAAACTGAACGCACGTTTGTTAGAAATGTTCCAAGGGTTCTAAAACTGTCTTTGTTTTTGTTCTAGTATCAAAACTGAAGGAGGAGTCCCAATCTGAAATTTCAATAAAAATATACCAAAAACACATTTTTCGCCAAAAAAAAAAAAAATAGGCCTAAATCGAAAAAATGACAGGAGTAAAAAAGGTTTACTTTTACAAAATACATATACCTACTGGCCAACTTTCAAACGAATCGGACTAAAAAAGTTGAAAAAGTGGGATGGTCTCCTTAATTTGGATCCTTTGTAATTTATTATTTGCCAGCCCTGCGGAGCCTGAACCTACTTCTAGGATTTTTTAGTTAATAACACAATAGACAATGAAAATTAACACTAAAAAAAAATTAGAGCAGTATGTTCATTATCATCTTAGATGGCAGGAATGCCCGCAACTATTTGGATGTGTCGGAAGGGAGAGTCCATTGCAGTGTTGCCATACGTTGCGTTTGACAAATTACTTGCCGTTTCAAACACTAGAGTTGCAGTCAGGAATTTATCGCTATAACTCATTACATACTCATTTGCCCCAAAATGTGCAGAGATGAAAAGTTGTTTATTTCAATGTAATTAGAAAGATAAAGGCAATAAAATTTTGAAAATCAACTAGTTGCATTTCCTTAACATTAACCTAAATTACAAAGTACCCAAACGTACTCCAACAGCTGAAGCGCGCAGCAATATTTGATGTTTGATTGACTGGAACTGCTGTGGAACACAAAACTAAATCTACCCCTATAACTCGTTAAATACTCATTTCCCTAAAAAAATGCACAGAAGATAAGTTGTTTATTTAGATCTAATTAATTATGTGTAAGCAGCAAAAATTGGAAAATCGATTATTGTCCTCTCCTTCACAAATACTGTTATTTCTTGTTACTGTTCAATACTGTTACTTGAGGCCCAGATTGAAAAAAAAATTCAACTAAGCCTACAAAGAATCGTCCAGCAACGTGACAAGTAAATAATTTTCAACACACTTCATCTAATTTTAAAATATGAGTAGCAAAAATAAGCTCACCCGATAAAGCTGTTGATGCGACGTACAAAAAATCATCAAGTTGCTTCAACAAGGGATTAGGCTCATTTTCAGTTTCAACTTTCCTCATTCCTTCACGATTTACGTCGTAGTTCCTAGAACTATATTCACCCGCAACCATTACACCACTTAAAATTGTAGTTGAAGGTTATGTAAAGAAGCGTAATGTACTAGGTAGGTACTTGCTGCGATAACAGATTAAACCGTCAATAAAACTCTAAACACTTGAACTTGAACTTGAACTTGAGGGCCGACAGTGTCGGGGCCTTTGTAACGGCCTACAATTCCCTCCACAATTTTCACACAAAGAGTTCAGCGCCTGGTACCAGACTTGTCCACTAAACTACTCAGGATCTACGATCCTTGTCACAAGCCTCCATTGGAAGGCATCACCGGGACAGCCAGTGTGTCAAAACAGTCGGCATTTTTACAGAACAGTGCAGATTTTTTCGACTACCAGTTTGAAAGGTCGCAGCCTCTTAAACAGCGGAATACAAAGATGCGGGAAGAATACAATCTTAGAAAGATAGCACCATGTAAATAAAAAATTCGACTTTCAAGATCCTCCTGGATCCCTCCCGAAGAAGAAGAAGAAGTAAATCACTAAGATCGGCGGGTTGTCAATAATTTCAACTTGTCATCCTGTGCTTGAAAGACGCAAGATTTCTCTGGAAAAGGTAACAAACGATTTTGGTGTGACTGTGAGAACGTACGTTTGCGGAGCTTTCGGAGGGCTCACGAGTAACACAATCTATTTTGCGAAAGTCGTGAGTAACTTGGTCTTTTTTTTTTTGTTTCTGTTTTGTTTCCTCCCATCATGGGTAGCCCCAAGAGGGGTAAACACAAAGCAAAGGGAGGGGCTTCTGCCGCCCCGTATCACAAACCCCCTCCCAAAGCTCATCGCTCAGCCATTGAATTTCAGAAACAGTCTCCTATCTCATCAGCCTCAAATGAACAACCTGAAATTACTTTTGCATCTCCTGACCATGTTGATGGTGTTCCAAGTGAAAGCAATTCAAAAAATTCTGAACAACCTCTATTTCAACTGAATTCATCCAACCAAAATTCACCCAAACCTGAAGTGGAACCTGCTTGGCTTCCCAAGCGTCCTAGAAACCTGTCTCAGTCCCCTGCAGTATCTAACTCATCACTTAATTCTGACCCAAATTTTGCGGGCTTTCAAACCTGCCAGTTGGAGGAAAACATGGTCAATATTGAGTTTAGGTGATGTGGGGAAACTAAGCATTCCGTTTCTAACAATCACTTAAGAAGCCCATTTAAAAACATTTTACATGAATGACACTTTTTCCGCTGATGCTTAGTTTTTGAGTTAGAGCGGTAATTTAGCGCGCCAAAAGAAGCGGGCGCACCGAGCAGAATTTAATTAATAATGGAAGCTAACCTCCTATTACAAACGTAAAGAGGTTGGGTCATGAGGGGGAGGCACAGTTTTTTTAGTGAAAATTATAAATAAAGCTTCTAACCGACTCATTAGGGTGACCACTGCAATCTTGTTTACATTGGCCCGCTCCAAGATGGCGGCGCCCATGGGCACGGAAAAAATGTCATTCTTTTAAAACGTTCTTAAATGGGCTTCTTAGGTGATTATGTGAAACGGAATGCTTAATTTCCCCACATCACCTAAACTCAATATTGACCGAAAACATTCCTGCAGTAGCCTCTAACATTAAAAACTCTTTTGAGAGCTTGCCTTCATATCAGCCACCACAACCAACCCATAGTCCATCCAGCAGTACTGCCCAATCAGTTATTCTAGTAGAACCAACCAATGAAAACAGTAATGCTAGTAAATTATTATCCAACAAATTTCAACTCTCTAAACTTCTCACTTTCTCTCCTTTTGCTAATGCAGGAATTTCATCAATTCACAAGAACTTCAAACGCAATATCCTAGTTCTTTCCCTGACAAACTCGGCAATCTCTAAAGTAGCTTCTTTACTAAAAATAACTCATCTGGGCCCCTGGCAGATTCACTGTTGTCAGCCTGCCAATCAGACCCAAACAATTGGAGTTATAGGTCTATTTGGAACAGAAACTTCTGACTCAGAAATAGAAGACGCTCTTGAAGAGGCAGGATACACAAATCTAAAAGTATCTTGAATTCTAAAACCAAAAAATCAAGGCCCAAAAACAATGATCAAAGTAACTTTTCAAACTAATTCCCTCCTTGAGTACATCTACCTTAACTATCTGAGATTTAAAGTTAACCCATATATAGGAAGACAATGGCAGTGCTTTCAGTGCCAGAGATTTGGGCACAATGCCCAACAGTGCAGAAACTCCCCTCGGTGTGTAGCATGTTCAAGATCCCATCTGGTGAAAGACTGCACTAGAAATACTGTTCCAAAGGGCACAAACTGTAATGGTTTTCATACAGGAAACTACGGAGGATGCCCCTTTGTAAAACAAGCAAAATCAGCAGAAAAGGTCAGAGTTGAGTACTAACTTTCATACCAAGATGCCTTGGCAAAAGTGAAAAAAAATTCATCACATTTAGAAACTGGTAACTCTCAGCCCACCCAATCCACAAACTCAATGGTAACAATCCCAAATTATTTGCCAAACATGACTCATCAAGCCCACAAGCAAATACATTCCACAGTGTACGCTCAAGCTGACAATGATGCTCTATCTTCCAATGACTTGCAGACGACCTTAACTCAGCTAGTTTCACTTTTATCCAAAGTTTTCCTTCTCTGTCAACCACAGGAACCAACCTCTAATTCACAACAACTGAATTATATTTCAAATGCAGTCATCAATACAGTCACTCCTCATCTCCCAAAAAATGTGAACAAAGAACCCTCCACTAGCTCTGAGGCAAACCACCTGACAGAACATATTTCATACTCAAATATCTCAACTCAACAAGCAGCAAATGAAAAGCTGGAACCCCTATTTTGACTCCTGAAGAACAAATGTCTCCATCACCAGTGATTGGTGGCAAGTTCTTAACTAACAAACTGGCCAAAGACATCCCCATTGATCCATCTCCAGTATTAGGCTGAAAACCAGATCCTGTAAAAACATCTCTGAAACAGCATTCCCACTATCCAACCAAAAACATAACATGCCCTCTCAAAAAAAACTAAAAATTATGCAATGGAATTGCCATAGCTTGTGTAACAAGCTTTCTCTTGTAAAGCTACATCTGTACTCCACTCATCCCCATGTTGTGGGCCTCTGGGAAACATGGCTGTCTGCTGGATTTGAGCCCTCATTCATAAACTACACAGCAATATATTGTCACCATCAAAATTGATACCAAGGGGGAGGTCTGGCAATACTAGTCCGTAATGATATCCCTCACCTGCCACTGAACATTACTCGTTATCCTAATGGTCAATTAGAAGTTCAAGCCTCATCAATATCAATCAACCATTCAAGATCACTAGCCATCCTCAATGTCTACAATCAAAATCAAGCAGTCAGTCTTCCAGAAATGAATCACTACTTTACCTCTCTAAAAAAACCCCTTTCTAATTGTTCGTGACTTTAATGTACATGGTACTCTGTGGGAGCCCAGCAATACTTGTACTCCAAACACCACTGGAAGAAACATAGAAATTTCTCTGCTTCAACATCCTAATATTGCTCTATTTACTCCTCCCTCCCTTCCCACATACTTCAACACCTATCATATGTCACTCCACACTGGGTCTCTCTTTCTTGTCCATAAACCTTCTCAAACCTGACCTATCCAGTGACCACTATACAGTAACAACAACCCTCACATTATCCACCCAAGTGGTCAGGTGTCAGACCCTGCAACGCTGGAAATTTGACCAGGGTTTGTGGGATGCATGGGTAACATCTCTTCCAAATAAAGATGAGTTTTGAGATGAGGATGTTATCACAAGCTCGTCCAATTTTACCAACTGCATCTTAACAGCCTCCACTCCAACCTTCCTCCAAACAAAAAAAAAACGGTCAACCCTCGTTTCAGCAAACCTTGGTGGAATCGATCCTGTAAGGCTGCCCTTGATGACAGAAACCTTGCGAAGAAAAAGTTTATGAGGCAACCCTCTCAAACAAACCTCATAGTCTTCAAATGTGCCAAAGCTCTCCTAAGGAGGGAAATAAAGCTGGCAAAGCACTCATCTTGGATAAAATTTTGTAACTCAATCAACTCAGAGACCCCTCCTTCAATACTTTGGAAAAAAATTTGCAATCTAAAGCCCTCTCACCGGCAAATGCAACCTTTTGTCACGGCAACCTCAATAGTCTCCGAGCCAACGGAAAAAGTTAATTTCCTGGCGTCTTACTTTGAAAGAAACTTTTTGCCAACAGTTCCTCACCCTTACCCTACCTTTATATTGTTGCCTTTGTCCACAGCCTTTGCTTAATGACAACCCAGTGTGGTACAACTCTGCTCTAACAATGCTAGAACTAAATAAAGCATTCTCTCCACTAAGCAATACCTCCCCTGGTTTGGACCAAATCAGTTATGAGCATTTCAGGCATCTTCTTCCACCATACAAAGAATGGCTACTTGAAATCTATAACCAAAGTTTCAATACTGGAATAGTTCAAAAAACATGGAAAAAAGACCTGCTCAAACTCAATAAACCTGCCCCATACAAAAGCCTTCTAACCTGCCTCAAGTGTCTCATCTTTTTGGTCCATCTCGCTGTTGTCCTGTACTGGTACAATAATAGAAGCATTAATTAATGGTAGATTGAACTACTTTCTAGAGGAAAGTCATGCACTGAGGGGAGAACAGGGAGGATTCTGGCACAGGCCGTCGGCGATAGATCAAGTGGCAAGGCTCGAGTCTGCTATTCGAATGACACAACAGAAGAAATACTTCCTAGTAGTGGCCTTCTGTGATCTTACTCATGCCTTTGATTGTGTTTGGCACACAGGCCTCTTGTACAAACTTTCAAAAATGGGAATACACGGTAAACTTCTACGTTGGATTCAAAGATATCTATCAAAACGCACTTTTCAGGTCTTCTTTGAAGGCGCTCCAGGGACATGAGAATGAAGTCTGGTGTTCCCCAAGGAGCTGTACTCTCCCCACTATTATTCAATGTAATGTTGAGTGATCTGCCTTCATTCCCAAATGTACACAGTGCAGAATATGCTGACGATATCACATTCTTCTCTTCTCACAAAATTCTAGCAAATGCCGTTCAATCAATACAAACTGCATTGACCTCATTTCACGAATGGACCTCGAGGTGGGGGCTCTCAGGGAATTTAGAAAAAACAAAATGTATGCTCTTTACTCATTCTCAAACCATTCCTACAATAACTGTCGCAGGAACAACTCTGACTTTTGCAAGCAAACACCAGTATCTGGGAGTCACTCTAGATGCTAAATTAAATTGGTCCTCCCATATTTCCTCTCTTAAACTAAGCTGCATTCCCCTAACTAACTTGTTAAAATCAATCTCTCACTATCAGTGGGGTGCAGACCGCTCTCTCCTCCTAAAATTATACCGTATGCTTATCAAAAGTTTATTAGATTATGTAGCTCCCCTATACAGCACTACCCCAAAGCAATTACTACAGCAACTAAATATTATTCAGAACAATTCACTACGAATTGCCCTAGGTTGCCTCAAAACATCTCCAATAAATTCTCTGAAAATAGAAGCAAACATCCCTCCCATTGTCCTTGCACAGAACTCTCCTCCTACTAGATTATGTTCAGAAAGTCTCATCTCTCAGAAATTCTACAACTACCTTTCATTCCTCAAATCAAGCTCATGAGCAAAACCTCCTCGTTTTTGGCACTTGCAATGAGAACCTTTGAAAGACTTCAACAGCCTTTTTCACGTCCAGCAATAACCTCTCTCCATTTGCCTTCCATCCCCTTCTTTATTAGTGCCAAATTTTGCCTCTGAGTCATCTGCTAATCTTTCATCCGAAACTAATAAACAGCTTTTTCAATGAACTTGTTCATGATCAGTATAGCTATTTTTTGCATGCTTTTACTGATGATTCCCACACAGAAAGCCCCTTGACCTCTACTACAGCAGCTCTGGTGATTCCAGCAAGAAATGTTTCCCTTGATTGGAAGCTCTTACCATTTATCTCCTCATTTGGTGCAGAGCTATATGCAATCTATGAGGCCTTGAACTGGGTCCAAAACAATCTTATGACTTGAGAGTCCTATGTGATCTTTTCAGACTCCTTGTCCTCAATTCTTCTTCTGCAATCATCTAAACCAAAAAATATACTACATTAATATACAATATTCAACAAACCTTGTCAGTTTTGAATGAAGAATATACAGTCAAAACCCAGTTTATCCCAGCTCATCAAGGAATTGCAGAAAATGAAGCTGCAGATGCAGCAGCAAAAGCTGCACACAACCTCAAATTTTGCACATTATTTCCGTTATTCACAGAGGACACCCATAAAAATTTACTTGAGCTCTTGAAGACAGAGTGGGGGAGAACATGGCATGAATCAATCCGAATTGGCAAAGGTATATTCCTGGCCTCAATTAAGGACTCAATAAAAGAATGGCCTTGGGAATCCCACCCAAATCGAGCTATTGAAACTGCCATAACCAGGCTCAGAATTGGACATGTGCAACTCGCAGCTCATTTGCATAGATTTAGATTGCTTGATCACCCAGACTGCGAATGTGGCAGTGTAAAAACAGTTCAGCACTTTCTCCTACAATGCCCAAAACATAACAATGCTTGCCACCATCTGACCTCTTTCCTCAACTCTGTATGTGTGCCCCTAACACTGAAGAATGTACTAGGTAAAGGTCCCTTTCCTGACTCTGTGCAGTACCAAATACTGCAAGCTCTTGCTGGTTTCTTGAAAGCTACAAACAAAGTATCACTACTGTAAACAAGTAGAATCATATTTCCTTAGTTTTGTATGTGTGTGTTGTGCCAGTATCTGTGAGTGACCATATTTGCTAGCTAAAAGTATCAAGTTTTATAGGTGACCTCTTTCCTCACTTTCTCAATGTATATCCAGTTAAGGGGATCATCCGGGTTTGAGACCTTTTCTCGTCCGATTCGTTTGAAAATTGGCCAGCATATGTCTTTTGTGAAAGTAAACCTTTTTTACTCCCGTCATTTTTTCGATGTAGGCCTTAGTTTTTTTTTTGACGAAAAATGTGTTTTTTTGTATATTTTTATTGATATTTCAGATTAGAACTACTTCAGTTTTGATGCTAGAACAAAAACAAAGACAGTTTTAGAACCCTTGGAACATTTCTAACAAACGCTCATTCAGTTTTTCAAATTCAAATTTTTTTTATTTTTTCAAAATTTTTGGAAATTTCAAAAATCATCAATAATTTTTTGGGTTTAGAGCTGTATATTTCTTCAAAATATTCAAATTTGAAAAAAAGCAGAACGAACGTTTGTTAGAAATGTTCCAAGGATTCTAAGATTAGATTAGATTAGATTATAAGTTAGTTTAAGCCTCCCTAACCGCTACAAAAAAGAGCGTATCGAAGAGAGGAAGGAGGAAGGCACCATTTAGTATGGAGATAAGAGAATGAGGAATCTATGCAGAAGGGGCATAGAAACAGTAAAGTTGAGAAAGAAGTTCACGAAACAAGATAAAATTTGAAGAAGAAAGTCAGAGGTGCTGAAAAACAGGACAGTAGTGAACCGAAAAAAGGTGGTCCTTAACATAACAAAAAACCTTTTATTTCAACAAAAAGAAGGCCTACCTAACTCTCAGCTCGGGCCCTCACATTTTTCCCCTGGGAGCGCTAATTCCCATAGATACAATATCTGTATCCCCCTGAGGGGATCCAAGGATTCTAAACTGTCTTTGGATTTGTTTTAGCATCAAAACTAGAGAACTAGTCCCAGGATGAATGTTGAAAATTTAAAGTGTTGGGTATAAGCAAAAAATACAATTTTGTGTTGAAGTGTAATATAATGAACAATTGATGTAATTGAATGCAGTTTTAATTTTTATTTCAATACTTTCCATACATAACTTCATATTCAATCTGTGAATTGTGATTAAAAAAAAAAATAAAAATTATAAAAAAATTTACTTTTTTATCAAAAAATAATTGTTTTCTTTTTTCAGTCTGATTCTTATGAAATTTGACTATGATATGTAACCTTTAAAAAGAAACACAATTGATTCCATTCATATTTTTGATTCAAGCCTTAGATTTTGCAAAAATTTGACATATTGTTTTTAGGTATTGATATTTCACTAATATTGATATTTCAAAATGGGACTCCTCCTTCAGTTTTGATACTAGAACAAAAACAAATGCAGTTTTAGAATCCTTGAAACATTTCTAACACACTCACGTTCGGCTTTTTTTCCATTTCCCATTTGTTCTCTTTTTATATGGGGTCAAAATTGGGAAAATTGAAAGATTTTGGGTGCTTTTCATTGATATCGATATTTAAAAATGGGACTCCTTCAGTTTTGATGCTAGAACAAAAACAAATGCAGTTTTAGAATCTTTGGTACATTTCTAACACACCCACATTTGGCTTTTTTTTATTTCCCATTTGTTCTCTTTTTATATGGGGTCAAAATCGGGGAAATTTAAATATTTTTGTCCCTTCCAAATTCAATTTCGACGATTCCAAATTCAATTTCCTATCAGTATACCAAATTTAATTGTTCTAGGTTAGAGATGTGACTCAAAAAAAAACCATGCTGTTTTTTTTATAACACATTTTTTTACAAAAAAAACGTGGCCAAAAAAATGTGAATATTTTGTTTTTTTTAAATATTTTGTCTGAAAATAACTCAGCAAGAAAAGAACCACATTACATTATTTGTTTTCATGTCAAATTACAAAATAAAACGGCATTCTTCTTAATTGGTGGTTTTCCATGGTTTTATGAAATTTTTCATTTTCTGCGGTTTCATGCTCTGATATTTCATTTATTTTATAATACATGTGAATGACCTTCAACTCCCTAAATGGTGTGTTATAATAACATATCTTTACTTATGGTCATTGATAGAGATGTGACTAAAAAACCATGCTGTTTTTAAAAAAACATGTTATTTATACAAAAATTATGAATAAAAACCATGGATATTAATATATTTATGCGACCTATGAACATATATATATTATAACATATATGATCTCAGCAAAAAACCCTGAATAAAATCCTGATGTTTGAGATACATCAATGGCTTACTGTTGAACTGGCTAGACATAACTTTTTGGAGTCTATAATCTTAAACTTCAAAATAACATTACAAACAATATTTAGGTGATACGTATTAACCTCTGCTTGAACTTTTTTGTGTGCATGAAAAAATGAATTGCCATTGTTAGTTTTTTGATCATGTGGAATTTCAG